>ML663567.1:14860812-14976699 GCA_007570785.1 Antilocapra americana | reverse complement strand
AGAAATTAAGGAAACAATTCCATTCACCATCGAAACAAAAAGAATAAAATACTTAGGAGCATTTCTACCTAAAGAAACCAAAGACTTGTATATAGAATACTATAAAACACTGATGAAAGAAATCAAAGAGGACACAAATAGATGGAGAAATATACCATGTTCGTGGATTGGAAGAATCAATATATGAAAATGAGTATACTACCCAGAGCAATCTATAGATTCAATGCAATGCCTATCAAGCTACCAGAGGTCTTTTTCAAAGAATTAGAACAAATAATTTCTCAATTTGTATGGAAATGCAAAAAACCTCGTATAGCCAAAGCAATCTTGAGAAAGAAGAATGGAACTGGAGGAATCAACCTACCTGACTTTAGGCTATACTACAAATCCACAGTCATTAAGACAGTATGGTACTGGCACAAAGACAGAAATAAAGATCAATGGAACAAAATAGAAAGCCCAGAGATAAATCCACACATCTATGGACACCTTATCTTTGACAAAGGAGGCAAGAATATACAATGGAGAAAAGACAACCTCTTTAACAAGTGGTGCTGGGAAAACTGTACAGCCACTTGTAAAAGAATGAAACTAGAACACTTTCTAACACCATACACAAAGATAAACTCAAAATGGATCAAAGATCTAATCATAAGACCAGAAACTATAAAACTCCTAGAGGATAACATAGGCAAAACACTCTCTGACATAAACCAAAGCGGGATCCTACATGACCCACCTCCCAGAATATTGGAAATAAAAGCACAAATAAACAAATGGGACCTAATTAAAATTAAAAGCTTCTGCACAACAAAGGAAACTATAAGCAAGGTGAAAAGGCAGCCTTCAGAATGGGAGAAAATAATAGCCAATGAAGCAACGGACAAACAATTAATCTCAAAAATATACAAGCAACTCCTGCAGCTCCATTCTAGAAAAATAAACGACCCAATCAAAAAGTGGGCCAAAGAACTTAACAGACATTTCTCCAAAGAAGACATAAAAATGGCTAACAAACACATGAAAAGATGCTCAACATCACTCATTATCAGAGAAATGCAAATCAAAACCACAATGAGGTATCACTTTACACCAGTCAGAATGGCTGCAATCTAAAAATCTACAAGCAATAAATGCTGGACAGGATGTGGAGAAAAGGGAACTCTCTTACACTGTTGGTGGGAATGCAAACTAGTACAGCCACTATGGAAAACAGTGTGGAGGTTCCTTAAAAAACTGCAAATAGACCTGCCATATGACCCAGAAATCCCACTGCTGGGCATATACACTGAGGAAATCAGAACTGAAAGAGCCACGTGTACCCCAATGTTCATCGCCGCATTGTTTACAATAGCCAGGACATGGAAGCAACCTAGATGCCCATCAACTGACGAATGGATAAGAAAGCTGTGGTACATATACACAATGGAATATTACTCAGCATTAAAAAAAAATTCATTTGAATCAGTTCTACTCAGGTGGACGGAACTGGAGCCCATTATCCAGAGTGAAGTAAGCCAGAAGGAAAAACAACAATACAGTATACTAACGCATATATATGGAATTTAGAAAGACGGGAAGGAGAACCCTGCATGCGAGACAGCAAAAGGAACACAGATGTATAGAACAGAGACGTGGACTCTGTGGAAGAGGGCAAGGGTGGAATGGTTTGGGAGATTTGCATTGGATCATGTTAATTACCATGTTCGAAATCAATGCCAGCCCAGGATTGATGCTCGGGGCTGGTGCACTGAGATGTCCCAGGGGGAGGGAATCGGGAGGGGGAGGGAGGGGGGTTCTGGAGGGGGAGCATATGTAAACCCATGGCGGTTTTATGTCATTGTATGGCAAAACCAACACAATAAAGTAAAGAAAATTAAAAAAAAAAAAAAGAAACTAAAAATAAATAAATAAATAAACCTCAGATTTTTAAAACTTCAAAAAAAAAGACTGCACAATTAACAGAAGTATAAGTGCATGAAGGGTACAAAGAGATTCAACTGATGTATAATTCATTGAACCCTGTGTAAATAGATATGCAAAAGACTCGTGAAAGAGAGGGAAGGGATCCTTGCAAATAACAGTGTTTCTAAGTTGTCACTTGCATGACTAGTTCTTGTCAACTGTGGAAAAGAAAACATTTCAAATGCTTGACTCCGAAAGGTTTTATATTCCAGGCACAGAAGCTTGTGACCTTGGACTCTCTGTTACACCTTCTGTCTGACTTTCTACACCTTTCCAATAGAGATATAATAATATTAATAGAGTCAGGCTGAGTAAAGCTAATGACAGGGAAACATTTTTAGGACCCCGGAAAAATAGGTAGCAGAGTATATCCTTCAGAGGATGTACTGTTTAAACTGGCATTTTTAGATGCATCTCAGCTTCTAATAATGTAGATTTCTTTCAATATCTAGAGTACATGACTCCAATGCTCACCACTACTTTTGTCAGGAAAAAAAAGAAATACTACCTAGTAGAATTAAAATGTAATGTCACATTTATGCTTATAGTAAAAATAAAACATTTGTATTTGCTTATCACTTACAAGCATGTTCAGAAACTGAAACATGAGGAGAGGCCCCAAAATAGATGGGGCAGCCTCTGTGAGAGAGGCTCGGGGGGAAGTGATGAAGGTACAGTGAGGCTCCAAGCTGTGCCTACTGCACCCCTCCCAGCCCTCTGCAAAACGAGCCAGGCCTTTTCATGATGTTTCATGAGCTCAAAGTGTTCTTAGAAGTGCAACCAACTTTAAGTCTTCTCTCTAAGGTTACCCTCTTCCCAGATGATAAGAAAAACATAATTACTTACAGGTAGAGATCTCGAGGGTGTGGCTTTGGTTGAAGGAAAAATCAGAAGGGCAGGTTCTCTTCCAGGAAAGAAGGCATTAAAAACTGTATATATATGCATATATGTACACACATATATATTTTATTGCAAGGAATTGGCTTATGTGATTATGGAGACTGAAAATTTCAACATGTGCAGTTGCCAAACACTCAGGAGAGACAACAGATTTAGTTCTAGTCCAAGTCTGAAATCGAAATCAGCAGAAGAATGATATTCTAGTTCAAAGACAGTCAAGTAGAAAGAATTCTTTCTGACTCAGTCTTTTATTCTAGTCAAATAGTCAATGGATTGAATGAGATCTATCCACAGTGCAGAGGACAATCTGTTTTATTTAGTCTAATGATTCAAGTATTAACCTCATTCAGAAACATCCTCACAGGCACAACCCAGAAATAATATTTAACCAAATATGTGGGCACCCTTTGACTCAGCCAAACTGACACATAAAATTATCACTACACTATTTCCTGAGTGTTAAGAGATTCCCTTCCCAGAGACAATCAAGACCAGACAATTGTCTGACTACTTCCAGTTTCTACTCACTCATAGATTCCAGACTATGGGCGCCCACTTTCCACAAGGGTTCTATTATCTATTGCTTTGTAACAAATTATCAAAAACTTAAGAGGCTAAAAGCAACACACATTTATTATTTCATAGTTTCTCTGGGTCAGAAGTCTAGTTCTGACTTAACTGTATTCTCTGCTTCTGGGTTTCTTACCAGGCTGCAATCAAGATGTCATACCTTGGGTCTCAACTGAAGAGTCAATTAAGGAAAGATCTGCTTCAAAAATCACTTAGTTGTTGGCTGGATTAGTTGTTTGCAGGTTGTTGCCCTGAGGGTCTCAGTTCCTTGTTGCTTGTAGGCAACTGGTCACCAATAATCTCTTGGTCACACAGCCTCTCCAACATGATCACTTGCTTTATTAAACCACGCAAACTGAGAAGGCAATAGAAACCAGGGTCTGGCAGTAAGGAAAAAATCATAAACTTAGGTAACCTAATCATGGAAGTGACATCCATTACCTTTGCCATATTCCATTGGTTAGAAGAAAATCACAAGTCCTACCCAAAATCAAGAACAGAAAAGAAGGCAAAGGCATGGATATCAGGAGGTGGGGCCACTGGGGAACATCTTAGAGTCTGACCCTGTGATACTGTGATTTCCTAAATGATGAGATATAAAGGCGTCTTTTGCTACTCTTAACAAATCCTTTCCAACCATGACTGCATTTATGTTAATGAGATGACTTTTAGAAACCCCCTAAAGATGAGGCTGGTTACCAGGGAAACCAAACAAGTGGTTAGATAAACTTTTAGTCCCCAAACTCCTGGGAGGGAAGAGGAGTTGGATATTGAGTTCAATCATCAATAGCCACTGATTTAGCAAATTATGCTTATATAATAATACCTTTATAAAAATCCCTGAAGTATGAGGTTCAGTGCTTCCAAGTTGGTGAACTGGGAGTGGCACAGCCAAAAAGGGCATGGCAACTTTGTACCCCTTCTCCACATCGTGTCTTATGCATCTCTTCCATCTGTCTATTCCTTTTGTAATTAATTGTCAATAGTAAGTAAACTGAGTTTTGTGAGCTGTTCGCATAAAAGACTGAAACTGAGGCAGGATTGTGGGAACCTCAGATTTACAGCAAGTCTGTTAGAAGAACAGGTGACAATTTGGCCTTGTAATTAGTGTCTGAAGGTGGGTAGTCTTATGGGACTGAGCACTTTAACCCATGGGTTTTGTGCTAACTTCAAGTAGGTAGTGTTAAAATTAAGTGGAATTTTAACTTAAATTAAACTTTAACACACACCTAGTCTGTGTCTGCTCAACAGTGGGAGAATTTCTTGGTGTGGAGAATCAAGTGTAGCATGCCGTAGTAGACTAGGAGAGAAACACAGGAGAGTTTTTACTTTTCAGAATCCCGCCCCAGAGCAGGGCAGAAAGGACTAAGAATGATCATCAATTCTGTTTCCCACTTGTTCCTCTGCAGCTTGTTCAAACGTGCTCTGCAGTATTCCAGCCTCTTCTTTGATTTGCCACAGGCTGAAAAGCTTCACACCCCGGCTCCTCTCGACCTCTTTGTCTTGCTCTACTGCTCCCTTCTGTCATTTAGCACATTCCCTCATCACAAATCAACGCCCTGCTCAGGTTTTAACTGATTTTTTTCTGTTTTACACAAAGCGGCAAATGAACTTCAATTTCAAAAGCGCTTCAGTGTTCTGAGCTCACAGGTAGAGTGATGTGGCTGTGCCTGTTCCGATCTCAGGGCTCCATCTTCTAGGATATGGGGAGAAAGCTGAAGTGGCACCATTTCTCCTCTCACCTTCTCAGTATACCACCTGGAAAAGGGAGCCGAGACTTCTTTCACAGGTGCGAATGAATAACTCTAGTCTCCTGCATTCCTGCACGTGCTGCTTGGAGAACTTCATCATCCTCACTACGCTTCTAAGTCTCCTCTTGGAAGCATCTGTCTTATTGCAGAGCCTCTGGATATCATCCATATCATTCACCTTTTGTTGTGTTGCTGGGTACATTGTTTGACAAGAGGATGCCACGGCCCTGACTTTCAGAAATATCCCTAATCCCTGCCATGGGCTTCTCAGATAATTCTGTTAATAGTCTCCTGTCAATAGGTCCTGACTTACCAATCTCTAGTATCTTTCCAACACATTTATGCATATATTACACATACACTGAAACTCTGAGGACTTTTAAACCATTGAGTTGAAGAAATGAATACTTGTTACCAGTGCTTTAGACAAAAAACATGGCACTAATAATTAGATTCTCTCTTGGGACTCTTGGACTCTAGGACACACTTTTATATGCATTGATTTGTTTACTGAGTATACATTTGCTTCAATTTATACAACCTTTGCACTGGAAGAGGAAACAGGTCAATATTTTCCTAAATATTTATAGCAATTCTTAAGAACTCCATTCAATACCTTTATTTCTTTCAAAACAAGTATAGATGATTCACTAAATCCAAACCACTGTGTTAACTGCTGGGGGCAACACAAAGAGACTGTAGCTTTGGTCTTGTTCTTTAAGAAAGTACAAGTACTCGTATGGTGAAAACCTATACTCATATTTAAAAAGTTCACCCAATAGTTAAGTTTGGCTGGCTCAGTCCTCCACACCTCCTGTGCCAACCTGTTTCCCCATTAGACTCTAAGCTCCTTGAAGACATGGATTGCATGTGCTCTCTCTTTATCCTTCACGTGGAGTTTAGTTTCAGAAAACAGAGTATTTCTGTGTAAATTACTAGACTGAAAATATTAGCAGAGGAAAAAATAAAGACCAAGGTTATGGAGAGGGGGCAATCTGCTGTTCTGTCTCCAACATTCTCTCCTAGACAAAAAATACTAAAGCAATCTGTTCTGGAACTGGCTTCTTTGATGTGGTGATTTGATGGACTTTACCACATTGCACCCTTTGCAACAGGAAACTGAATTACCATCTCCATTCACAAAATGGATGCATATTACTGAAAATTCAAAATAGGACTCAGATAAATGATAATCTCACTACTTGTGCTTACAGATCAGCTGTGTCTGTCTTCCTAAACAGGTAATGCTCTTCATTAGAAGCTCTCCGGGGTATCTTCATTCCCAGTATATCATCCCATTCCACTGTGCCATATACAGCTTGAAGGTGTCTTAGGGTCAAATTTAAGATTCTTTGGAGGAGCTGAATCATTTCTCCAACAGTTCTGTAGCTATTTATCCCTGTCTTATGAAGTTTGCTGATACCTGTAAAGTCACAGCCAACAGCAGCCTTGGGAAGATATCCATAAGCCCAGAGAGTATGTGTGCTAATGTGTCACAGGAAGACAGTATCTAGATATTGTACCCTCTAACCTTTGGAAAGCCATGTAATGATTTCTTGAGCTGCAAACAGAGAACAGGACTGATTATTGTTCATGAAAAGCTGTGAAATAACAAGAGCCAAGTGCTTTTTGCTGTATCCTTATAGGAAGACACATTTGAAAGGGTAAAGAGATTAAAGAAGGAAAACAGCAACATTTAATGGAGAAACACTTTTTCAGGTATAATTTTATGTGGGTTTTCATATCTCCAGTGTTCTCTTTAGAAATTGGAGTTCCCTGGTGAGGGATTATATCCCTTTTGGGGAACCAGGAATTGGGCATCTCAAAAGGAAAATCAAATGGCTTTTCATCTCCCAGATGAAAAGTCCTTTATTAGAAACCAAGACCTTTAAATGTGCCTTTCTCTGAATTAATTTTCATTTTCCAAAAACAAGTGCAGGTGGGTGAATCAGACAAAGTGAAAGCAGGTGTGGGGAAAAATAATTACCTGGCACCTATACCACTTAATCTCATCTCAGAAAGATATCTGCAAAGCCATTTGATAAAATTATTTCCCAGGTCAAAATGAAAAGGTTATGAGAGGTGAAAATCCATGATTTGATTTTTGTAGTCTTATCTCTCTTCTTTTTTCTTCAACAAGTTATCAGAGGTTTGCAATTCTGAAAAGACAACTGCTTTGTAAAAGCCAAACTTTGGCAAATAAGCATCAAAATGCAAAGTATTAACTGCCACTTGCCAGAGGGAATAAATATTGTAATTGCTTTCTTCAGAATGCTCACTTGTTAGAATGCCAGCCTAGATAACCTCTGAGGTGGGTAACATTAGAGATAATCAATATAATGCATATGTTTTAAAGTCTGTTTGTTCAATAAGGGCAAAATAAGAAAGACCTGCCCTTAATATTTGGGATACAGTGCAATATGATAAACAGAAGGCAGTAAGATAAGATAACTAAGGATGCCAATGTTATTAGCAAAGAACAAACTATGTTATTAGCAAAGCCTTACTACTATGGGGCTTAATTTTCTGATTTTATATAATCTCACCAGGCACACTTTCAGTAACAAGTTTATTGCTATAATTTAGTGGCTTGATACATCCTTGTGTTGATTAAATACAGATCAAAAGATTCTTTTTTTTGGCCACACTGCACAACATGTGGGATCTTATTTCTTCATCCAGGGGCTGAACTCTCAGCTCCTGCATTTGAAGCACACAGTTTTAACTGCTGGACTGCCAGGGAAGTCCAAAGATCGTTAAGATTCTCAATCATGGAATCAGTGTTCATTTATGGTTTTGCTTTAAGAAGATTAGCAACTGTACTGATATTGACCTTCCTCTCTGTGACTTATTTCTTCTATTAGTGAAGCACTTAATTATGAGTGAATTGTATGGATAGTGTAAGAATTTGCAGAACACTTCACAGATTTATTGCAGATGAGCTAAGCATTCTAATTTGGTAATGAAACCTTTTTAAAAAAATGCTCATGGGGCACTGTTCAAACTCCTTAGCTCCTAGCTTCATCTCTGGTGCCTTGACTAATATTCAACACCAAAGTATGATGGTTCTCCATGCACCATATTGAATTTGCATTTTGGGCATTTTTTGGTGTTGTTCCCCTTTACTCAGGATGCCCCAAGCAGTATATATATTCTCCAAGATTAATCATTTAAGACTTAGAATTTCTATTAACTTCTTCAAAAAGCAGCCTCTGTTTTTTCACACCTGGGCTTTATGCTTATTCCCTGTCCCTCAGCATCTTGTAATTATAAAATCACAACTCTAAGGCAGTTATCTGTTTCATTCTGTTTCCTCAACTATAAACTTGTTCTTTTGAAGTACAGTAAACATGCTTTACCCTTCATGGATCACTGCCTTGTCATGGTGCAGGGGCTTGCCTAACTCAGCGAAGCCATGAGCCATGCTGTGCAGGGCCACCCAAGATGGACGGGTCATACCAGACAGTGCTGACAAAATGTGATCCACTGGAGGAGGGAATGGCAAATGACCACAGTATACTTGCCATGAGAACCTCATGAACTGTATAAAAGGACAAGAAGATCTGACTCCAAAAGATGAATCCCCCAGGTCTGAAGGTATCTAATACACCACTGGGGAAGAGTGGAGGAGAATCACCAATAGTCCCAGAATGAATGAAACAGCTGAGCCAAAGAGGATATGATGCTCAGTTGTTGATACGTCTGGCGACAAAAGTAAAATCTGATGCTGCAAAGAACAAAATTGTATAGGAACCTGGAATGCTAGGTCCATGAATTAAGGAAAATTGGATCTGGTCAGGCAGGAGATGGTAAGAGTAAACACTGACATCCTAGGAATCAGTGAACTAAAATGAACAGGAATGGGCAAATTTAATTTAATTTAATAGATACAAGATGACCATTGTATCTACTACTGTGGGCAAGAATTCCACAGAAGAATTGGAGTAGCCCTCATAAACAACAAGAGTCCAAAATACAGTACTTGAGTGTAATCTCAAAAATGACAGAATAATCTCTGTTCGCTTCCAAGGCAAGCCATTCAAGATCACAGTAATCCAAGTCTATGCCTCTGATGCCGAAGAAGCTAAAGTTCATCAGTTCTATGAAGACCCAGAAGACCTCCTAGAAATAACACCTAAAAGAGATGTTCTATTCATCATCGTGGATTGGAATGCAAAAGTAGGAAGTCAAGATATACCTGGAGTACCAGGCAAGTTTGGCCTTGGAGAACAAAATGAAGTAGGGCAAAGGCTAACTGAATTATGCCAAGAGAATGCACTAGTCATAGCAAATACTCTTTTTCAACAACTTAAGAGATGACTTTACACATGAACATAACTGAACTAGAGGAACAAGAAATCAAATTGCCAATATTCTCTGGATTATAGAGAAAGCAAGGGAATTGCAGAAAAACATCTATCTCTGTTTCATTGACTACACTAAAGCCTTTAACTGTGTAGATCATGACAAACTGTGGCTAGCTCTTGAGAGACCATCTTACCTGTTTCCTGAGACACCTGTACGTGGGTCAAGAAGCAACAGTTAGAACCCTATGTGGAACAACTGATTGGTTCAAGATCTAGAAAGGAGTAGAACAGGGCTGTCTGCTGTCACCCTGTTTGTTTAACCTACATGTTGAGCACATCATGAGAAATACCAGGCTGGATGAGTCACAAGCCAAAATCAAGATAGGTGGGAGAAACATCAACAACCTCAGAAATACAGATGATACCACTCTAATGGCAGAAAGTGAAGAGGAACTAAAGAGCCTTTTGATGAGGGTGAAGAAGGAGAGTGAAAGAACAGGCTTAGGACTAAATATTAAAAATAACTAAGATTATGGCATCTAGCCCCATTACTGCATGGCAAATAGAAGGTGAAAGGGTGGTAGTAGTGACAGATTTCCTCTTCTTGAGCTCCAAAATCACTGCAGATGGTGACTGTAGCCATGAAATCAGAAGACAACTGCTTCTTGGCAGGACAGCAATGACAAACCTAGACAGGGTGTTGAAAAGCAGAGACATTACTCTGCTGACAAAGGTCTATATAGTCAAGGCTATGGTCTTCCCAGAGGTCATGTTTGGTTGTGAGAAATGGAACATAAAGAAGGCAGAATGCCAAAGAATTGATGCCTTCAAACTGTGGTGCTGGAGAAGACTCCGGGAAAGTCCCTTGGACAACCAGGAGATCAAACTAGTCAATCTTAAAGGAGATCATCCTTGAATATTCACTGGAAGTGATGCTGAAGTTGAAACTCCAGTATTTTGGTCATCTGATGCAAATAGACAACTCATTGGAAAAGTCTCTGATGCTGGGAAAAATCAAGGGTGGAAGGAAAAGAAGGTGTCAGAGAATGAGATGGCTGGATGGCATCACCAGTGCAGCACACCAGGCCTCCCTGTCTCTCACTATCTCCCGGAGTTGCCCAAGTTCAAATTCATTGCATCTGTCGGAAAGAATCGGACACAACTGGGTGACTGAACAACAACAACAAAACATGCCTTATTCAGCTTTTTTTTTAATGGTCTAGCACCTAACACATTATAAGTGAAAGTGAAGTCGCTCAGTCATGTCCAACTCTTTGCAACCCCAAGGACTGTAGCCTACCAGGCTCCTCAGTCCATGGAATTTTCCAGGCAAGAGTACTGGAGTGGGTTGCCATTTCCTTCTCCAGGGGATCTTCCCGGATCTCCTGCACTACAGGCAGATGCTTTACTGTCTGAGCCACCAGCAAAGCCCACACATTATAAATATTCAATAAATATTTGCTGGAAGAAAGACTGAATGACTTGCTGAATGGATGAATGAAGCTTTGAGCTCCTGAAAATTCAGTTGGTGGTAGGGAAAATATCAGTTATGTTTCCTTGGTTGAAATAAAAACTGCCTTGGAGAAGCCTGAGCAGCAAGAGAGATTATTTGGAAAGCTACTAAAATAGCTCAAGAATAGGAAAATGGGATGAATAATCCAGCTTTGTGATGAGAGTACTCAGCCTCAGCACAGTTCTGAGTATTCAAACAAGACAACTTCATAATACTTCTACGGTGCTGCCACCAAGAGGGAAGTTCCAACTACCTCCTGTACCTGTGTGTTCAATGCCAGTAAAGAGAAGCTGACTGGCTCCGAGACTCTCAGGTGCTCACCACTTATGATCAGAGGATTAGGATCTATTTATAATTGCTGGTGCTGGGAAGAGTGTCTCTGCAGACATTAGTATTAACTGCCAGAAGACCTATTCCTCAAAGCCTACTATAATCGAAGGGCTGAAGAGAGAGAGGCTGAAAGTAGACAACGTTTCTATTATATTTCAAGATCTGTGCATTTTTAAAAAGTGAGTGTAGGGAATGGCTTTCAGAAGTTTTGATACTGTCATGGCTTTCTGAACAACTACTTCCTCTAATCTTCTTTCTGTTTCCTACAATGTTTCATCCATTTTGGTGTGAGCAGAATTATCATGGGGATTTGGAATAAAAGTATTAAAACATGGTCTATTCATATTTATTTTAGCTAAAACTTTCTAATGCTCATTGTTTGTATAATTTGTTAGGTTTATAATATATTACATATGTTATAGGATATGAATACTTACACATTAAAGAGGCATTTAATTACTTTTTAACATCAAAGCTATGTGATCAAAAATTTTGAGAAAACTGTTCTGAAAGACTTAAAGTCTATTAAATTTGAAAGCTATTAGAAAACTATCACTGGCAAGCTATAAACATAGATAGTCATAACAATAAAAAACTTTGTAACGTGGCAAACTATTTACTGAAAAATAATATAAGACATAAAACAATATTTTATATTTTAATATATAAATAACTATGCTAATTTTATTATAAAATAGTTTACTTTTCTGTCTTAAGGACTTAATGAAGTTTCACTGTGATAGCGTTCTATGTTGTTGCTTTTGTTTAGTTGCTAAGTCATGTCTGACTCTTCTGCAATCCCATGAACCCTGCCAGGCTATTCTGTCCATGGGATTTCCCAGGCAAAAACACTGCAGTGGGTATATGCTACTTAATTTTTATTTAATCTAACATTTTTCTTTTTTTTTCCTGAAAAAACTTGAATGTTTCCTTATGATTATAATACAAATGCATATTTATAGAGTGGGCTTCCCTGGTGGCTCAGTGGTAAAGAATCTGCCTGCCAAGCAGAAGACACTGATTTTAACCCTAGGTCAGGAAGATCCCATTGAGAAGGAAATAGCAATGCACTCCAGTATTCTTACTTGGGAAATCCCATGAACAGAGGAGCCTGGCAGGCTATATACAGTCCGTGGAGCTGCAAGAGAGTCAGACACGACTCAGCAACTAAACAACAACAACAATAATAGAGTTTCTTTCTTCAAGGAAATACACAAACATTAAATTCTCCAGATGATTTCATCAAATAATGAGTATTACTATGAAGCTTATGGAGACAAGTGACTTGTTTGCTTGCCATATTTCCCGAACTTAGTGCTCTAGTTCAATAGCTACAGCCTGGAAGAGTAAAAGAAGAAGTCATGCCATTTCTAGATGTACAATAGTCTATTTTGTGATCTAAGGTAATTAAAATACAAAGTGAAATCTTTCATGTGATGTTGTTTGTATTTGTTGAAAAACCCAAATGTATGTCACCTAAGAAAAGTAAATAAGACTGTGTTTACTTGATTGAAACTTGCTTCAGTAAGCCCTGTTACTCTTTTACTACACAAAATACAGATTTTTACCTCTACTCCTTGATTTCATTTTATTTCTAATTGGATTAGGTAGGTTGATGGTGTCAAGTACATACTTATGTCAGGGAGCTCATCCTTTCTCCTAGCAACAGGCATTTTGTGGAATAGATTCAGTGATGGTAACATATCTATTTTTTTTTCTCTTTCTATTCCTTACTCATTTGGGTAAAAAAGGAAAATCTGCTGTAATGTAAAATGTAAAATAGGAAAATCTGCTCCGCTCCTCTAGGGGAGAAACGTCCTTCTCCAGCACCATATGACTGTCTGACAGCATTCTGACTGTAGATCTAAAGCCATACTTTCTAATCAACAAATCAGAATTGAGGTTGAAATTTTGGTCTGCAGTCATGTATTCCCTGTGTCTTCTCTCAGCTGACTCCAAACTCAGGGATAGCAGAAATGGTGTGATAAATCGATGCCCTAAAACTAATGTCCACCTAGATACAGCTGTGGAAAAAGAATTTTACCTGGAGTACAGAAAGTACTCACATGGCTGCATCAAAAAGCTACTTAAATTATCATAAGTTATTATAATTGGTTACCATTACAAAAATATGTTTACCTGGTCTAGTTGTATGATAAAATGAAAAAAAGTTTGCCACTAGACAGCAAAATTCTTCAGGAATAAGTGGCAAAACTATATACTCTCAATTGTGTGTTTGTAAAGGCTGGTGAATTCACCATAAGAAAAAACAGCTCTTCCCAATTATTTACATATCTCTGGCAATCTGTAAGACTCAGACACATTTCAGGGAATAAGAAAGATGATGAGTCACACATTTGTTAATGTTTATTTTTTAGGTCAACGGATAGAATATGAAGGGACTTTTCAGAGATATGTACCTCAAAAATCATACATTTATTCAATCAATCATTAACAAACATGTATTAAGGAGCTGTTATGGAGCAGACTACCATTATTGTTGTCAGTGAAAGACAATGGTCAACTGTTAGACAAAGTCATGGCTTTATGGACTGTATATTTTAGTGGGGTATACAGACAATAAACAATATATTAATATAATTAAACTGTATTATCAGGTTGATATAAATGATATGAAAAATTAAATGGAACAGAATAACAGGAGAGAGTATAATGGAGAAGGGTGGTCAGGGAAGACCTCTGTGAGGAACCCATAATAAAGCAGATGCCAGATTGAAGTAAGAAGATGAGGCATATAAATATTTGGAAGAATTGTCTCAGATAGAGGGCATTGTATGTGTAAAGAGAGTAATGAGTGTGAAAACAACATATGCAGAGAGAGTTTACTTCTTAGTGCCTAAAAGTTTTTCTACCATGGTATATCTATCTGATTCTCTGAAAGGAGTGAAAGAGGTTAAAAGCAAAATCACAGCATGAGAAGCAGGAGGGCAAACTGTGAAGTGACAACTGAGTACCCATTTAGTACTCCATTTTAATTGGAGTGGAATTGTGATTGAGTGGCTGTATACGATCAGAAAAAAGCAAAATGGTTGTCTGAGGAGGCCTTACAAACAGTTGAGAAAAGAAGAGAAGCAAAAGCAAAGGAGAAAAAGAAAGGTATACCCATCTGAATGCAGAGTTGCAAAGAATAGCAAGGAGAGATAAGAAAGCCTTCCTCAGTGATTAATGTAAAGAAATAGAGGAAGACAATAGAATGGGGAAGACTAGAGATCTCTTCAAGAAAATTAGAGATATCAAGGGAACATTTCATGCAAAGATGGGCACAATAAAGGGCAGAAATTGTATGGATCTAAAAGAAGCAGAAGATATTAAGAAGAGGTGGCAAGAAGACACAGAAAAACTATACGAAAAAGATCTTCATGAACTAGATAACCACAATGGTGTGATCACTCAGTTAGAGCCAGACATCCTGGAATGAGAAGTCAAGCGGGCCTTACGAAGCATCACTATGAACAAAACTAGTGGAGGTGATGGAATTTCAGATGTGCTATTTCAAATCCTAAAAGATGATGCTGTGAAAGTGCTGCACTCATTAGGCCAGCAAATTTGGAAAACAGAGCAGTGGCCCAGGACTGGAAAAGGTCAGTTTTCATTTCAATCTCAAAGAAAGGAAATGCCAAAGACTGTTCAAACTACTGCACAATTGTACTCATCTCACACACTAGCAAAGTAATGCTCAAAATTCTCCAAGTGAGGCTTCAACAGTCTGTGAATCAAGAAATTCCAGATGTTCAAGCTGGATTTAAAAAAGACAGAGGAACCAGAGATCAAATTGCCAGCATCTGCTGGATCACAGAGAAAGCAAAAGAGTTCCAGAAAAACATCTACTTCTGCTTTATTGACGATGCCAAAGCCTTTGGCCGTGTGGATCACAATAAACTGTGGAAAATTCTGAAAGAGATGGGAATACCAGACCACCTTACATGCCTCCAGGAAATCTGTATGCAGGTCAAGAAGCAACAGTTAGAACCGGGCATAGAACAATGGACTGGTTCAAAAATGGGTAAGGAGTTCATCATAGCTGTATATTGTCACCCTGCTTATTTAACTTATATGCAGAGTACATCATGAGAAATGCCAGGCTGGATAAAGCACAAGCTGGAATTAAGATTGCTCAGAAAAATATCAATAACCTCAGATATCCAGATGACACCATCCTTATGGCAAAAAGTGAAGTGGAACTAAAGAGCCTATTGATGAAAGTGAAAGAGAGTGAAAAAGCTGGCTTAAAATTCAACATTCAAAAAAAGTAAGATCATGGCATCCAGTCCCATCACTTCATGGGAAATAGATGGGGAAACAATGGAAACAGTGACAGACTTTCTTTTCTTGGGCTCCAAAATCAGTGCAGATGGTGACTGCAGATATGAAATTAAAAGACACTTGCTCCTTGGAAGTAGAGTTATAAACAACCTAGACAGCATATTAAAAAGCAGAGACATGACTTTTCCAGCAAAGGCCCATCTAGTCAAAGCTTTGGTTTTCCAAGTAGTCATGTATGGATGTGAGAGCTGGATCATAAAGAATGCTGAGTGCTGAAGAATCGATGCTTTTGAAATGTAGTGTTGGAGAAGACTCTTGAGAGTCCCCTGGACTGCAAGGTGATCAAATCCACCAATCCTAAAGGAAATCAGTCCATCACTGGAGGGACTGATTTTGAAGCTGAATCCCCAATACTTTAGCTAGTTGATGCAAAGAACTGACTAATTGGAAAAGACCCTGATGCTGAGTTGAAGATCAGGATTGAAGCCAGGAAGAGAAGGGAACAACTGAGAATGAGATGGCTGCTTGGCAACATTGACTCAATGGAGATGAACTTGAGCAAGTTCTGAGAGTTGGTGATGGACAGAGAATCCTGGCATGCTGCAGTCCATGGGATTGCAAAGAGAACAGGGATTGCAAAGAGGACAGTCCATGGGATTGTCCAGTCCAGTCGGACAGGACTGAGCAACTGAACTAAACTGATATGATTGGAGAAAGACTGCCTATTGATTGTAATTCAACCCTATAAACAGATTTCTTTGGACTATCATTGGCCATTCTATAGACCAATGTTTTCCTTACCTAGTACCTTCACCTCAGATAAATTCTCTACATTCATCAACAAACTCATTACCAGTAAGTTAATAAAATATCTCATGAAAAATCCTACTTTGTTTACACTAAAAAGATGATACCTCAATGAACCAAACTTATCTTGACCTGGTACACTGGACTGAGTAGATATCCCCCAAAATCCATATCCAATAAGAGCCTGTGAATATGATCTCATTGAAAATAAGGTCTTTGCAGATGTAATCAACTTAAGGTGAGATCCTACTGGTCTAAAGTGGGCTCTAAATGGCACAGACTGTCCTTCAAAACTTCCAGAGGGAGCATGGCCTATTAAAACCTTGACTTTCAACTGTGAGCATCTAGAATTGTGAGCAATAAATTTCTGTTGTTTTAAGCCACCAGATTTTTGATAATCTGTTACAGTCTCCCTAAGAAAGAGATCACAAGGGTACTCATTTTTATGGCTGAGAGTGACCACACTTGGTTGATAAAATAAAATAAAAAGAATATGATAAAATATATTCAAAATTAATTATTTTGATATATAAACAGCTCACATAATTGGGTAGGAAAATACCAAACAATCCAATTGAAAACTGAGCAGAAAACCTAAATAGACATTTCTCCAAAGAAGACATACAGATGGCCAAAGGGCACATGAAAAGATGCTCATCATCACTAATTATTATCAATTGTAACTATTATATATTATTATAAATATAATAAATCAGATAAATGCAAATCAAAACTTATAATAGGTATCAGCTCACACTGATCAGAATGGTCATTATTAATAAGTCTACAAATAATATATGCTGGAGAGGGTGTGAAGAAAAGGGAACCCTCCTACACTGTTGGTGGGAATGCAAATTGGTATAGTCACTATGGAAAACAGTATAGAGGTTCCTCAAAAACTAAAAATAGAATTATGATCCTGCAGTCCGATTCCTGGGCATATCCCCAGAGAAAACTATAATCCCAAAAGATATATGCACCCCTATGTTCATAGTTACACTATTTACAATAGCCAAGACATGAAAACAACCTATACATTCATTGACAGATGAATGAATACATATATAAACACACATACACAAAATGGAATATCACTCATTCATAAAAAGAATGAAATAATGCCATTTGCAGCAATATGGAGAGACCTAGCACGTTATATGAAGGAAAGTAAGAAAGATAAAGCAAATATTGCATGATATCACATATATGTAGAATCTAAAATATGACAAAATGAACTTATGTACTAAACAGAAACAGACTCACAGATATAGACATCAGACTTGTGGTTGCCAAAGGAAAGGGGGTAGTGGTGGAGGGAAGGATTGGGGGCTTGGGATTAGCAGATGCAAACTATTCTATATAGGATGGATAAACAACAAGTTCCTACTGTATATCAGAGGGAACTATATTCAATATCCTGTGATAAACCATAATGAAAAAGAAATATATATATATTACATATATACATAAATATATATGCATGTATACATATATAAAGTATAGTAACTATCACTTTGCTGTACAGAAGAATTAACACAAAATTGTAAATCACCTATACTTAAAATTAAAAAAAAAATTAGTTGGAGTAAAATATTCTCAGGTAGTGCTAGTGGTAAAGAATCTTCCCGCCAGTGCAGGAGACATAAGAGAACTGGGTTCAATCCCTAGGCGGGGAAGATCCCCTGGAGAAGAAAATGGCAATCTACTCCAGTATTCTTGCATGGAGAATCCCATGCATATAATCCCTGGTGGGCTATAGTCCATGGGGTTGCATAGAGTTGGACAAGACTGAAGAGACTTAGCACTAAGCATAGTATTTCTTGAAAGAATAAGAAAACACTGCAGGACTTTGTAGGGTCACAATGAAGATGATGTAAATTTTCTCAGTTTCACTGTAAATAACTTGAAAAATTAAAATAAAATTAAAATACCTTTTTATAGACCATAAAGAGCAATAGTTTGGGAGGCTTATTTATTTAACAAAAGCTTATGGAGTGTCAAGCATAGTACTAAATGCTGAGATAAATAGATAAATATTTTTGAGTTTGATCCTTATGATAAACTTAGATATACTTTGAGAATTTCCTTAAAAATAAGTTCTAGTTGTTTAGATCACTGAAAGTAACCCAGAATGTTTGTAGATACCATACACTGCCTGCCAATTGTCTTTTCCCCACTCTTGATGCGTAATTAAGGAATGAAGTGGAATGCTAATGAATATGCTTCCTCTGAATATGCTTCCTCAAGAATGTCAAGACAAACTTTATTCCAACTGCTATGATCCATATGTCAAAAGGATCTTAAGAATGGGGTATAAAATAAAATTTCAGGGAAAGCCAGAGGGTAACTGATGCTGTGGTGTATGTCAGACCGTGCCTGGTAAGGACACTGAAGTACTTCAGTCAGGTCAAAGCTGACTGATGTTCAGTGCCTTCCTGTAGACTATAGCCTGAGCTGACAATACAGACCATTCCTCACTGTCAGTGCCTGAGGCTCCATCTGAAAATGTCAATAGCAGCAGCAACGATTCACTGAATAAAATGTTATGTTTTCTAGCAATATTTCAATATCTTTACATACTCTGTTCCTCATGCCTCAGTCCCTCCTAAATATTTTTCAGAACACTTCAGCTTCAGAGAGCATATGTGGTATGTACCAGGGTTACAGGAGGGTTTAAGTTTTACTAGGATTCAGGAAGTTTTTCTCTGTTTTGCTGAAAAATGGAGGACGCTAAAGGGAATGATTGAGAGCTCTCAGGCATTCAGTATAACTCAAAATTCTTACTCAATCATACAGACAATCAGTAATGATTAAATAGACGCACATGAAGGTACAGGCCCCATAACAACAAAGTAGAAATGATAAAGGACTTAGGATTGTTTGATTTTAAGGATGAGGACTGAACAATGACTTAGTACCAAGGCAATGACAGAGACTGTTATGCAAAGTGTGACATAGTAGAAAGACCAAGACTTGAAATACTGTTCAGCTATGTGCTGTGTGACTTTGCACAAGTTATTTAAATTTTCTGTTCCTTGGTGACCTTATCTTCAGTGTAGGGATAATGATACCGACACTGCAGGATCCAGTGACCACTGGAGCTAGGCTCACACAGATGTTGAAACAATGGTATGCTACCATTATTTCTATGCTTTTCACATATGATGAGATCCTTGAAACTAAGGATGATGCATTGTTTATCTTTTTATACCATAGAGCAGTTAGTTCGATGCTTGATACACAATGGGAATTTAGTATCTATTAGTTGGACTAAAATTCAATACCTTGATGAAAATTAATCAGTTGATCTAAGAAATGACTGAAGTGACTTAGCTGCAGCAGCAGCAGCTAAGAAAGAGATGGAAAATTTTATTTAAGCCAAATTTGAGGATTATAATCTAGGGAAGAGCATCTCAGAAAGCTCTGAGAACTATTTTGCCCCTTAGAAATCAAGGCATAATTATATAAGTTTTTTGAGACAGATGGCTGCATATCAAAAAATGTATTATTGACAGTTTATATAATTCAAATTTAAGCATCATTGTGGCCTTATGTGAGATCAAGAAGGAATATGATCTTTAAGGAGTCGTCTCATTGATGCTAGAAGAATGTTTCTCTTTATGGTTGGGCAGGTATTTCTGCCCATGGGGAAGGTTTGGTCCATGCATAATGTAGATACACAATGCACAGTGGGGGAAGAGAGGAGGCCAAAGGGCACAGACATTTTTGTTTCTATTTTTCTTGTATTTCCATAAAATATGAATTTTTATTTCAATTTTATTTCACAAATATAATGATTTGTTTAGACATAAAAGAATCATTAAAGAAAAAAACAAACAGACATGCTCTGCTAATTCCTGGACCAAGGAGGAGAAAGAGTAGAATCTTCTTTTCAGGTTTTTAGGAATAGAAGAGTCTAGTGTCTCTGCACTCTCAGGTATAGTTTAACCTCCTCACCACAAAAAGCAGCATATCCGCCCTAAAATTCTATGTGATCAAGGGCCACAGGCCAAGTGGATGAATAGTCACTTGACTATATCTATAAAATAATTATGGGAGTCCTGGTGGCTCAGATGGTAAAGACTCCACCTGCAATGCAGGAGACCTGGGTTTGATCCCTGGATTAAGAAGGCCCCATGGAGAAGGGAATAGCTACTGTAAAGACCTGGAGTTCACATGCTATTCAAGGTGGCAACTGATGCATTCCCAGGGCCTGTATATCTATTTTGCTTTCTAAAAACAAATAAAAAGATTTGCAAGAGTGATTGCTTACCTAAGAAGCTGAAAAAAGAAAATATCAGACTTAGGTGAAAGAAATGGGAATGTGGAGAGGTTTATACTCCTACTTCTTTATGTTAAGTTTCCTTTGAATCAGAAACTCTCAAGTCTTCAAATCTGTAGGAAAGAGGGCTGTGATGGCGATTCCTTTTCCTATTTAAGGGAATTAGGGCCCCAACAGGAACCGATGTGGGGCTTCCCTAGTGATTCAGAGATGGTAAAGAATCTGCCTGCAATGCAAGAGACCAAGGTTTGATCCCTGGGTGGGGAAGATCCCCAGAAGAAGGGAATGGTGGCCCACTCTAGTGTTCTTGCCTGGAGAATTCCATGGACAGAGGAGCCTGGTGGGCTACAGCCCATGGGATCGCAAAGAGTCAGACAGGACTGAGCAACTACCAAGCAAGGCATAAACCAACGTACTCTGTGTGTCCAGAGTACATGCCCTTATGCATGCGACTTTCCTCTTCCTATTTATAAACGGAATTTAGAGGATGTAGAAATTTGACCTCCCCAACTTTTACCAGGCTGCAACTATTATTTCAAGTTTTAGGGAAATTCAACCTTGCCCTTCTATCTAAAATCAGCAAAATGATACCTCCAAGTATTAACTCTAAAACAATATAGACAATAAGTAGCTCAATGCAAATGTAGTTAATGGGATTATTCTTGTCTTTTAAAAAGTTTTCCCCAAAGTTCTGGCTTATCCCTCCCCATAGCTAACCCACAAAGAAGAGAGCAGAGCTAAGCTTTCCTCCCATGCAGTACTTCCTCACTGACTGGAGTCCTACCTTTATTCAAGCTGGCAGCTGAGTTCTGACTGTTTTGTTTTCTAATTCTGTGTGTCTAACAGCTCTTGAAGAATTTTTTTTTTTTCTGTTTACCTATTTGATTGCTCTGAGCAAGATAAAATGAATTCTGTTGAATGCCTACATTGTGTGATTCAATTTACATTGCTATAATCCTCCCACCCTCCTGTTTCTACTTTTGCTGATAATCATTCCTCTTAACTAAACACTATAATTAGCCTTTTGTGTTTCTTAACAGTCACTTCCCCTCTAGTTATGTAAAAATTGTAAGAGAAACTTGTGTTTTTCTTGAAGTCATTTTTGTCTTTGGATTTCTAGTTTTAATTGTTTTTTTCATTTGCTGCTCTTCAAAAGTAATTCTTTTTTCATGTAATGCAATTAAAAATAAGTTTTGTACAAAGCTGGTTTTTGAGTACTTGTTTTCCTTTCAGTTTTTGCTCTTTTATTTCAGAACATGATTTAAAAAAAAAGTCTTCTGGAAGATATTCATTAAACATATGAGTCTCATGATGCATTTTCTGAAATTCGTAATCTCTTTATTAAGGAATAAGATATTCAAGGTTTAAATGTAAAAAATAATTTGAGAACATCTGTATCTAATTTGAGAATATTAAAGTATGAGGCATATAGATGAATCATATACTTAACATGATTCTTTATAAAGATAATTCCATAAATACCTTTAAACAATGTCTGTCTGGCATATATAATTAATAAAATCCTAGAATTTTAGAGTAAAAAGATGTTAGAAATATGCTTTATAAATATTAGAACAGAAAGAATCTTAGAAACATGATCCCCCAAATTGAAACTATTGATGTTTTTGTGCAACATACTTACTCATAGAAATAGGTAAAGTAGAATCAATTAAGAATTTCTGCAGTAAGATGTGATGAAGCAAAACCCTGGTTCAGATAAATCTGATGGTAAGGTATTCCAACGTGGCCAAAGATTTATTTTAAGCAGAATCTGACTTCATGCTTAAAGAAATTCATTTTATTCCATGGTTTACTTGGAGAAATGTTACAGGTCAATGACTAACACTATTCCTTAGCTTTTCTAACTTTGCAATGGTGTTCATGAATATTAATCATTTTATTTCCTCTTTGCCTGATAATACAAGTTACTAGAGGTCAAGGAGTGCAGAAGGTACACCAATGTCTAATGGAATGTGGAAAGTAAACCACCATTTAACAATGCATGAGACCAACCTTTAGCCTGAAAAAATAATGCTCTCCGAAATGTGCCTAGATAGGACATTTTGGATTTCCATTCACCATTGCTTTTGGGATATATGACTATTTATAGATGTGATTTTTTGTTTTGTTTTTTTGCCTTTTTCAGTAGCTACCAGCCACTTGAATTATTTGTACTTTCCAAGAAGATTGTATATGTTATATATGATAAAGAAGTATTTATGAATTTGGTGAAAGAATGCAAGGTCAGTAAAATTAATCAGAGAAAAGTTATAACAAATATCTCATTAGGCAGTTGTTGTTGTTCAGGTGCTAAGTCATGTCCTACTCTTTGTGACCCCATGAACCTTAGCACACCAGGCTGCCCTGTCCTCCACTATCTCCCAGAGTTTGCTCAAACTCATGTCCATTGAGTCGGTAATGCTATCCAATCATCTCATCTTCTGTCGCCCCCTTCTTGCTAGTAAGCATAGTTTCATACTATGAGACTCAGCATAAACATCAGTTTTTATTGCTATTTTGTCAGTTTATATTAAAATCTATAGGCAATACTTAAAATATTTAGGAAGTGCTGTGAAAAATCAAAGTCTCTTGCTTTTTCAATGGGCCTGTGGATGTTGGCCATTAGATCTCTGAATCCTTTGCCTTTTCTAAAACGAGCTTGAACATCTAGTAGTTCATGGTTCACATATTGTTGAAGCCTGACTTGGAGAATTTTGAGCATTACTTTGCTAGCATGTGAGATGAGTGCTGGTTTTAGAAAAGATGAGGAACCAGAGATTAAATGGCCAGTGTCTACCGGATCATTGGAAAAGCAAAAGAGTTCCAGAAAAACATCTATTTCTGCTTTATTTACTATGCCAAAGCCTTTGATTGTGTGGAACACAATAAACTGTGGAAAATTCTGAAAGAGATGGGACTACCAGACCACCTGACCTGCCTCTTGAGAAACCTGTTATGCAGGTCAGGAAGCAACAGTTAGAACTGGACATGGAACCACAGACTGGTTCCAAATAGGAAAAGGAATACGTCAAGGCTGTATACTGTCACCCTGCTTATTTAACTCATATGCAGAGTACATCATGAGAAATGTTGGGCCGGAAGAAGCAGAAGCTGGAATCAAGACTGCTGGGAGAAATATCAATAACCTCAGAAATGCAGATGAAACACCTTTATGGCAGAAAGTGAAGAGGAACTAAAGAGCCTCTTGATGAAAGTGAAGGAGGAGAGTGAAAAAGTTAGCTTTAAGCTCAACATTCAGAAAACTAAGATCATGACATCCGGTCCCATCACTTTATGGCAAATAGATGGGGAAACAGGGGAAACAGTGGTTGACTATTTTTCTTGGCTCCAAAATCACTGCAGATGGTGACTGCAGCCGTGAAATTAAAAGACGCTTACTCCCTGGAAGGAAAATTATGACCAACCTAGACAGCATATTAAAAAGCAGAGACGTTACTTTGCCAACAAAAGTCAGTCTAGTCAAGGTTATGGTTTTTCCAGTAGTCATGTACGAATGTGAGACTTGGATTACAAGGAAAGCTGAGTGCCAAAGAATTGATGCTTTTGAAGTGTGGTCTTGGAGAAGACTCTTGAGAGTCCCTTGGACTGCAAGGAGATCCAACCAGTCCATCCTAAAGGAAATCAGTCCTGAATGTTCATTGGAAGGACGGATGCTGAAGCTGAAACTCCAATACTTTGGCCACCTGATGCGAAAAGCTGACTCATTTGAAAAGACCCTCATGTTGGGAAAGATAGAAGGCAGAAGGAGAAGGGGATGACAGAGGACGAGATGGTTGGATGGCATCACCGACTCAATGGACATGAGTTTGAGTAAACTCCGGGAGTAGGTAATGGACAGGGAAGCCTGGTGTTCTGCAGTTCATGGGGTTGCAAAGAGTCGGACATGACTGAGCGACTGAAATGAATTGAACTGAACTGAGCTGGAATTAGATGTGCCATGTAACTCATGTCACTGAGTTCTACCCAGCTGATTATATGTGGAAATGATATACATTATTTTTTATATTCTTCCCTGTTCTCTTCTACCAGTTGGATCCAGATCAGGATGGGAACTTCAAGGATGCAGGAAGCACAAAAGAGGTGGACACAACACAGGTCTCTAAAAGCCCTATGTAGATGGAAATCACTTGTGACCAGGAAAATCTGCATCAAACTATCATAAAGCAATACATTTCTACTCTAATGAGCTGGTCACATATTTTTTGTCTACTAGCTGCTTCAATCTTGCCTACTCTATTTAATGCAGAATAGAATAGGCATCTTGAAGCGAGATGCTGCTCTAACAACAGAGATATACACTGGCATAACTGCTGGCTGACTGAGACTATCAAAATAGGTGTCATACTCTGAAAAGTTAACAAAGCTTGGGCTTGCATTTAGTGAAACAGTCATCTTTACTCATTTACAAGGCAGATCATGTGACAGTTGCTCCAGAAGAATGCTGTAGTGCTGACTTCTGCTTCCTGCATTTAGTTAAAATATTCCATGAAAGAAGAGCTCAAGCAAAAATTTGCATGTTTGAGGCCATATACCAAAGGGAAAATGGAAAGCTGGGGTATTTCCTTTCATAGCTGGAGAACCAAATGTTCTTTAATTTTCAAACAGTGGGAGAAAAGGCTCTTTCCCAACCTGTGTTTTAGATGGTTTTGAAACAAAAGCTAGAGAGGCAGCGATAGAGAATAGAACCAGAAAAATAATAAAGGCACAATATCTACTTCAAGAAGAGTAATTTGATAATGGAGAATAGACCAAGGAACTGATTGGAAGCACTAGTCAGGGAATGTACTAGACTTTAGAAGGAAGTACACTGCCAAACAGACTATAAGCTTGGCTTTAAAATCTTTTGACTGCTCATTCCTCATACTTGCACAAACTCACCTGGACAGCTCATGAAAATGCAAATTCCTGGGCTCTACCATTAAGAATACTAAGGCAAGCAGATCAATGCTGTTACTTCCACTCCAAAGATGTCCAAGTCTTAATTCCTGAAACAGTGATCTTGTATGGCAAAACGGTTTTGCAAAAGTACTTAATTTAAGGATCTTGAGATGAAAAGATAACCTTGGGTGATTCAAGCAGGTACTATGCAATCACAAGGGACCTCATAGTTCAAAGATTTAGCAAGACCTCTGAAGATGCTACTTTATTGCCTTTAAAGATGGAAGATAGACCAAGGATACACATACCCTTTAAAACCTGAAAAGGCAAGGAAATGTATTCTCACTGAAAATCTTCAGAAGGAATGCAACCTTGATAACATGTTGCAACACTGGTACTACTTTAACTTTTACTGTACTTCTTAAGGGGCTTCTCCGGTGGCTTAGCAGTAAAGAATCCACCTGCAGTACAAGAGCCACAGGAGACTTGGGTTCAATCCCTGGATTGGGAAGATCCCCTGGAGCAGGGCATGACAACCCCCTCAAGTATTCTTGCCTGGAGAATCCCATGACAGAGGAGTCTGGCTAGTCACAGTCCATAATGCCGCACAGTCAGGCACAACTGAAGAGACTGAGCATGAATACTTCTCATGGGGCTTTCCTGGTGGCTCACATGGTAAAGAATCTGCCTGCAATGCAGGAGACCTGAGTTTGATCCCTGGGTTGGGAAGATACCTTGGAGAAGGGAATGGCTACCCACTCTTGCTTGCCTGGAGAATTCCATGGACAGAGGAGCCTGGTGGGCTAGAGTCCATAGGGTGGAAAAGAGTCAGATACAACTGAGAAACTAACACTTTAACATACTTCTTATACTCTTACTACACTTCTCATATGCTACAGGATTGACTTAGGAAAATTGGTCCAGAAGTACAAAAAAAGTTGATTAGTATATTCAGATGTAGCATGACAGGGAAGGAAAATGAAGAGAAAGTAAGACAAGGGCCAATTGTGAAATGGGCTGGGCTCTGAGAGTATCATCTCTGGGCCTTTTCTGGGGGTTTTATGATCCTTTTTTCTTTTAACTGAGAAAATAGTATTTTTAAATTTCTTAAAATTTTTAACTGGAGGATAAATGCTTTACAGTATTGTTAGTTTATGCCATATATCAACATGAAACAGCCATAGGTATACATATGCCCCCTCCCTCTTGAACCGCCCTCCCTTCTCGCCCCCCATCCCACCCCTCTAAGTTGTCGGAGAGTACTGGTTTGAGTTCCCTGTGTCATATAGCAAATTTCCACTGGCAATCTATTTTACATCTGGTAACGCATGTTTCAATGTTACTTTAAAAAATAATTTATTTATTTTAATTGGAGGCTAATTACTTTACAATATTGTAGTGGTTTTTGCCATACATTGACATGAATCAGCCATGGGTGTACATGTGTCCCCCATCATGAACCCCTCACCCACCTCCCTTCCCCATCCCATCCCTCAGGGTCATCCCAGTGCACCAGCCCTGAGCACCCTGTCTCATGCATCGGACCTGGACTGGCGATCTATTTCACATATGGTACTATAAAGTTTCAGTGCTATCCCTCCCTCTCCTTCCCCTGGTCTTTTTATGTGGTGCTGATGGTGAAGAACCCACCTTCCAATGCAGGAGACAAAAGAGATGCAGGTTCAATCCTTGGGTTGGGAAGATCCCCTGGAGGAGGGCATGGCAACCCACCCTGGTGTTCTTGCCTGGAGAATCTCATGGACAGGGGAGCCCAGCGGGCTACAGTCCACAGGGCCACAAAGAATCAGACATGACTGAAGTGACTAAGCACGCATGCATGCTTGTTCGTAAGTCTGTTCTCTATGTCTGTGACTCTACTGCTGCCCTGCAAACAGGTTCACCGTACCATCTTTCTAGATTTCATACATACAAGTCACAGTTTTATGATTAAATTCTTTTAAGGGGTTTGCCTCTTGCAAAAATGTAAAACATGCACCCATACACAAAATAATTCCCACTTGAGCTTCTTGGAGATGACCTTGGAGGAATGGTGAGATACACATAAAAAAATAAACAGTAAGATTCAGTGCATTAAATTCAATACTGATAATTTCAAAGTGAAGGTAAGAATTATTAAAAGAAGCACATCAAAAGGAAAATATGAGCTTTCATCCAAAAAACAGGCTTTGAGCACTTTGCAACAATTTCTAGGACCACAGCCTTGTCTAACTCAATGAAATTATGAGCCAGGCCATGTAGGGCCACCTAAGATGGAGAAGGGAAAGGCAAACCACTTCAATATTCTTGCCTTGAGAACCCCATGAAACAGTATGAAAAGGCAAAAAGATAGGGTGCTGAAAGATGGAACTCCCCAGGTTGGTAGGGGCCCAATTTGCTACTGGAGATCAGTAGAGAAATAACTCCAGAAAGAATGAAGAGATGGAGCAAAAGCAAAATAACACCCAGCTGTGGATGTGACTGATGACAGAAGAAAAGGTTGATGCTAAAAGAGCAATATTGCACAGGGACCTGGAATGTTAGGTCCATGAATCAAGGCAAATTGGAAGTGGTCAAACAGGAGATGGTAAGAGCGAATGTCGACATTATAGGATCAGCAAATTAAAATGGACCAGAATGGGTGAATTTAACTCAGATGACCGTTATATCTACTACTGTGGGAAAGAATCCCTTAGAAGAAATGGAACACCCATCACAGTAAACAAATGACTCTGAAATGCAGTACTTGGATGCAGTCTCAAAAAAGACAGAATGGCAAAACCAACATGATAATGTAAAGAAAAAAAAATAATACATTTAAAAAAAGGCAGAATGATCTCTGTTTATTTCCAAGGCAAACCATTCAATATCATGATAATCCAAGTTTATGTCCTGATCAGTAATGCTGAAGAAGCTGAAGTTGAACAGTTCTGTGAAGACCTACAAGACCTTCTAAAACTAACACCCAAAAAAGATATCCTTTTCATCATAGGTGGCTGGAATGCAAAAATAGGAAGTCAAGATAACCTGGAATAACAGGCAAATTTGGCCTTGGAGTACAGAATGAAGTAAGGCAAAGGCTAATGGAGTTTTGCCAAAAGAACTCCCTGGTCATAGCAAACATCCTCTTTCAACAACACAAGAGAAGACTCTACACATGAACACCACCAGATGGTCAATACCAAAATCAGACTGATTATATTCTTTGCAGCCAAATATGGAGAATCTCTACACAGTCAGCAAAAATAAGATTGGGATCTGACTGTGGCTCAGATCATGAACTCCTTATTACCAAAATCAGAATTAAATTGAAGAAAGTGGGGAAAACCACTAGACCATTCAGGTATGACCTACATCAAATCCCTTATGATTATACAGTGGAAGTGACAAATAGATTTAATGGACTAGATGTGATAGAATGCCTGATGAACTATGGACAGAGGTTCATGACATTGTACAGGAGACAGGGATCAAGACCATTCCCCAGAAAAAGAAATGCAGAAAAGCAAAATGGCTGTCTGAGGAGGCCTTACAAATAGCTGTGAAAAGAAGAGGAGCGAAAAGCAAAGGAGAAAAGGAAAGACATTCCCATCTGAATGAAGAGTTCCAAAGAATAGCAAGGAGAGATAAGAAAGCCTTCCCTAGTGATCAGAGCAAAGAAATAGAGGAAAACAATAGAATGGGAAAGACTAGAGATCTCTTCAAGAAAATTAGAGAGACCAAGGGAATATTTCATGCAAAGATGGGCTCAATAAAGGACAGAAATGATATGGGCCTAACAGAAGCAGAAGATATTAAGAAAAGGTGGCCAGAATACATACAAGAACTATACAAAAAAGATCTTCATGACCCAGATAATCAGGATGGTATGATCACTCACCTAGACTCAGACGTCCTGGAAAGTGAAGTCTAGAGGGCCTTAGGAAGCATCACTACAAACAAAGCTAATGGAGGTGATGGAATTCCAGTTGGGCTATTTCAAATCCTAAAAGATGATGCTGTGAAAGTGCTGCATTGAATGTCAGCAAATTTGAAAATCTCAGCAGTGGTAACAGGACGGGAAAAGGCCAGTTTTCATTCCAATCCCAAAGAAAGGCAATACCAGAGAACGTTCAAACTGTTGCACAATTGCAATCATCTCACGTGCTAGTAAAATAATGCTCAAAATTCTCCAAGTCAAGCTTCAGAAACATGTGAACCATGAACTTCCAGAAGTTCAAGCTGGTTTTAGAAATGGCAGAGGAACCAGAGATCAAATTGCCAACATTCGCTGGATCATCGAAAAAGCAAGGGAGTTCCAGAAAAAAAAAACATCTATTTCTGCTTTATTTATTATGCCAAAGCCTGTGACTGTGTGGATCACAATAAACTGTGGAAAATTCTTCAAGAAATGGGAATACCAGACCACTTGCCCTGCCTCTTGATAAGTCTGCATGCAGGTCAGGAAGCAACAGTTAGAACTGGACATGGAACCACAGACTGGTTCCTAACAGGAAAAGGAGTACGTGAAGGCTGTATATTGTCACCCTGCTTATTTAACTTAATATGCCGAGTACATCATGAGAAATGCTGGGCTAAATGAAGCAAAAGCTGGAATCAAGATTGCCGGGAGAAGTATCAATAACCTCAGATATGCAGATGACACCATCCTTATGGCAGAAAGTGAGGAAGAACTAAAGAGCCTCTTGATGAAAGTGAAAGAGGAGAGTGAAGAAGTTGGCTTAAAGCTCAACATTCAGAAAACTAAGATCACGGCATGTGGTCCCATTACTTCATAGCAAATAGATGGGGAAACAGTGGAAACAGTGACAGATTATATTTTGGGGGGGCTCCAAAATCACTGAAGTTGGTGACTGCAGCCATGAAATTAAAAGATGCTTGCTCCTTGGAAGGAAAGTTATGACCAATCTAGACATCATATTAAAAAGCAGGGACATTATTTTGCCAACGGTGGTTTGTCTAGTCAAGGTTATGATTTTTCTGGTAGTCATGTAGGGATGTGAGAGTTGGACTGTAAGAAAGCTGAGTGCCGAGGAATTGATGCATTTGAACTGTGCTGTTGGAGAAGACTCTTGAGAGACCCTTGGAGAGCAAGGAGATCTAGCCAGCCCATTCTAAGGGAGATGAATCCTGAATATTCACTGGAAGGACTCATGCTGAAGCTGAAACTCAATACTTTCACCACCTGATGTGAAGAGCTGACTCCTTTCCCCTGATGCTGGGAAAGATTGAAGGCAGGAGGAGAAGGGGACGACAGAGGACGAGATGGTTGGATGGCATCACAGACTCAATGGACATGGGTCTGAGTAAACTCCGGGAGTTGGTGATGGACAGGGCAGCCTGGCGTGCTACAGTCCCTGGCGTCGCAAAGAGTCAGATACAACTGAGTGACTTAACTGAATTGAACAATTTTTAATAAAACAAAAGTGACCTGTAAGTAAACAGTATTTCTATCCGTCAAACCAGAAGTTCCATCCTTTTTATATAACTAATGTTCTTTTCATTTCCCAATAATACACTATTTGTTAGTGGCATATAGTCTCAGTTATCCAGGCATGAAGCTTAAAAATAATTTATTATTGATTTCTCCCAAACCTCTACTATCCAAAAGAAAGAAATCTGCTCCTTATATCCATTACAACAACCCTTTGCCAAAAACTCTCATATGTGTGCTCACACACACACAGAAACATGCATGCTGCCTCTCCTTTACATTTCTACACTATCATCATCCAAACCTTTAATATCATTTTTATGTGAACTCGGACACAACTCCACTGCTTGATGGCTTCTCCTCATAATAAACTATAGTTTATGTTACCATTAGCTTAAGCTCATAAAGCCAGCTATGTTCATTTTATTTAGTGATCTGAAGACTTCAATGATGCCCTTCTGCTTATAAACTGAAGATTAAACCTTTTGGTCATACATGTGAGATCCTCTATCATCATCTGTCTCTCCCAATTTCACCTCTCATAACAGTTCCTAAAATATAGGTGACACTGTACTAAATTTGATGACACTCAAGTTCAACCAAAATTTATTTCATGTTTCTTTGCAGTTTCTTAAGTCACCTCCTGTGATTAAATGTACCAATCTTCTTTAACCTTTGGAAATGTCTTCATTGTTTAAGACATATTTTAGGTGTCACATTCTCCATGAAAATGTTCCAAATTTTATTTATGTAAAAAAATTACTTCATTGGCATCAATTGGTTTTTAATTATTCTTGCTTCTTTAATAGATGCTTGTATAATTGTATTATCTCCTTTAATGGATTATCACCTCTTTTAGGGCAAGCACCAGCCTTAATCACTTTAAAATCCATCAATGAGCTTAATGGCTTACACAAAAACTTTAATAAATATTTGTTGAGTAAATTAGTTGTATGAGTAAATGTTTGAGCGAATTTGAAGAAGGCTGCAACTTTGTATCAGCAGCCAGTGTTTATGATTCTCAAATGCAGTAAGACATTATAAGCATAAGTATGACTGCATGTTGACACATTACATATAGCATACATATATACACACTCATGTACATATGTATTTGGTATACACATATACATCCACACACATATTTCTATATATTAACATATGCATGCACATATGCATGCACACATACACATATATAGTTTTAAAGTCAGATGCATTGAATAAGATCAGACTTTTTAGAACTTAAATATTAAAAGTAACATATTATATATAAATAATGTTACATTTTTAAAAATTAATTTTGATGTTAGTCTGAAAACATATACACACATTTAAAACAGTTTATTCTCTTTTGGATAGTCTCTTTTAGACACCTGTAAAGAACCACACCAAAGACATTAGAAATTGAGAATATACTGCTCTATGTCCCTGCATTCTCACTTGCTCTTGATTAGGGATGGGGCTGATGTATTAGTATTAATCACAATTTTCCCTATCCTTGTGGAGAGTGTGGTATTCGTAGCAAATAATGATGTATCACGGAGGTAAGTGAAGTTGAAACAAAATGTATAGAGTCCATTATGACAGCAACAGTCCAGAGAGATAATGCAGTTTTGATATAAAAAACATCAAGAGACTGTTGTTGTTTTGTGTCACAGCAGATGCAAAGTCCCCATTCTGTAGCTGGGCTTGTAGACTTGTTTATCCCCTTTGCCATTTTACCATTCAGTTTACTATGCAGTGATTGTTTGACACAATGAAAAACAGAAAATCTTCCACTGAGCAATGTCTTGCTGTCACCTAGCTCTTTTCAGCAAGAAGATTGGATGCAACAAGGTTATTAAATGAAGTAGCATTGTTACATATTGGAATATGGTGAATATATAGAATTTTTTCTCAGCTCTTTTGCATCACAAAATCTCAGTCTTTGCCCCTAGAAGAATGATTTTTGTATACGACTCACTTTTTGCAGAGTTTTGTCCTATATTCTCTTGCCTGCTTCAAAAGAGATGACCTAAAATAATACAACAGGATACGAGAGAGGGCAAATATGCATCATAATTAACTAAAGCAAGAAATACTGAAATAGAAAACAGATCAAGTTTACCCTTACTTTGAGCTGCTGTTTCACAGAGATGCAAAATAATTTTACATTCTTTAATATGGAACTGGGCAGTAAACTGTTCATTCTTAGACCAAATCTCCTAAGGACTGTGTAATTTTGTAACCATAAGGCATTTACATGCTTTACCAGTCCAATCCAAAATTGAGGCTTCTATCCCTTCATCAGCATTATAAAGTAGCCAGACTCCAAAACATTCTCTGACATAAATTGTATCAATGTTTTCTTAGGTCAGCCTTGTAAGGCAATAGAAATAAAACCACAAATAAACAAATAGGGCATAATCAAACTTACAAGATTTTGTACAATGAAGGAAACCATGAAAAAATAAAAAGACAACCTATAGAATGTGAGAAAATATCTGCAAATGATGAGACTGACAGAACTTTATCTCCCAAATATACAAACAGCTCATGTAACTCAATAACAAAAAAGCAAACAACCCAATTGAGAAAAGGGCAGAAGACCTTAATAGACATTCATCCAAAGAAGACAAACAGGTAGTGAAAGGGCATATGAAAAGATGCTCAACATCACTAACAATTAGATAAACGCAAATCAAAACTAGGGCCATCTCACAATGCTACCACCTCACACTGGTCAGAATGGCCATCATCAAAAAGCTTACAAGTAATGAATACTGGAGAGGGTGTGGAGAAAAGGGAACCCTCCTACACTGTTGGCAGGAATGTAAGCTGGTATAGCTACTACAGAAAACAATATAGATTTTCTCAGAAAACTGAAACTAGAGTTGTTATATGATCCAGAAATTCTATTCCTGGGCATATACCCGGACAAAACTGTAACTCTAAAATATACATGCACCCCTATGTTCACAGCAGCACCAGTCACAATAGCCAAGACATGGAAACAAAGTAAATGTCCACTGACAGATGAATGGATAAAGAAGATGTGGTACATACATACAATGGAATACTACTCGGCCAAAAGATAAGTAATGCCATTTGAAACAACTGGGATGGACCTAGAGATTATTATAATAAGTGAAGCAAGTCAGAAAGAGAAAGACAAATGCTATATGACATCACATATATGTGGAATCTAAAATATGACACAAATGCACTTATCTATAAAACAGAAACAGGCTCACAGAGAACAGACTTGTGGTTGCCAAGGGGCAGAGATGGAGGTAAAAGGTTGGACTGGGAGTTAGGAGTTAGTAGATGCAAACTGGCTATCCCTCTTAGCTCAGTCAGTAAAGAGTCTGCCTGAAACGCAGGAGACCTAGGTTCAATTCCAGGGTCAGGAAGATCCCCTGGAGAAGGAAATCGCAACCCACTCCAGTATCCTTGCCTGTAGAATCCCATGGACAGAGGAGCCTGGCAGACTACAGTCCATGGGGTAGCAAGAGTCAAGAGTCAGACAGGACTTAGTGGCTAAGCACACAGCACACAAATTCAGACGCAAGCTACTATGTTTTGAATGGATTAACAACAAGGTCTTACTGTATAGACAGGAAACTATATCTAATCTTCTGGGATTAAACCATAGTGAAAAAGAATATTAAGAAAATGTAAATTTGTGTATAACTCAGTCACTTTGCAGTACAGCAGAAATTAGCACAATAATGTGAACCAAGAATACTTTGGTTGTAGAAAAAGGATTAAAAAAAAGAAAAAAAGGAGGGAGTCCCGTGGTGGTCTAGTGGTTAGGATTCTAGGCTGGGCTTTCACTGATGTGGCTGTTTCAATCCTTGATCCGGGAACTGAGATGCTGCAAGTCCCACAGAGAAGTGAAAAAAAAAAAAGAAAAGAAGACGGAAGTCAAGGAAATACTGGAAAAAATGTAGTAAAAGAAATACAAGAACATCCAAAGTTTCACCAGGAAATGAGGAATACAGGTGAGGTATCACCTTTTCCGTCATGGAAGAGGATCCAGAATGGGCCTGGGGGAGTTCAGAGACGTTGGTAGCAAACAGATGGAGGAGAATCTGAAGCAGGCAAGTTGTAAGACGAACTGCTACTACTATTTACATCCATTCTTTACGTTCTCTTTGCCATCTCCTAGTGTTTAATTACCTCTTATAATGGAAATATCCTTCTTGCCTAGGCTCAGGCACTATGAACCAAGGGAACAGCAGTGTTGACAGGATAAAGCCTGAAATATCTAGTCATTTCTCTCTTCCTGTCTCCAGGGTCTATTTTCAGATTTAAAACAGAGGGTCTGAATTTCGTTACATTGTTGAAGGTCATGTTCTCCCATGAGAAACACTACCACAAGATTTGTAACAGAAAGTTATTACCTCTGAATTTCCTGGGAACCAACAGGGAGAAACATGACTTGCTAAAGAGTTATTTAATCTGATACAATGCACAATACCATCTTAGAAGACACAAACCTTTATTTGGCACTACCCTTTAAAAGGAGGTACTCTTTTATTTACATTATAAAAAGGATTCTAAACATCAAAATTGGCAGCATCTCCAAAGGCAGGTGTGCAAGAGAGGAAAACACCTTGTCTGATTTTTGTTTTATACACAATGAAGTTTAGAGTCATAACATTAAACTATAACTTTCTAACCTCCTCTTCTCTGTGATTATTGGATACATCTTAGATCTTCCATCTAAGTGATCTTAGATCACTTTTTCTTTCACGCATGTGTTTATAAGGTACTTTAAGTGGTCTTCCTTGAATATTAATTAGCCCTACTTTCCTTAGAGATAATCTGTTTATAAGATGCAAAAGAAATTAATTGGAAAATAAACATTATTTAATTATAAAAATGAATCCACATAAAAAATATAAGAGAAACTGGGAGAGAAATAGATGGGAAGCAGGTTCTAATAATTACACTTAATTTTTTTGTTGTTTTACAATATTCCTTTCTCCAAGTCTGCAATTTTTCTCTTCGAAATCTTTCTGGTATAGCACACTCTAAAGAATAAAAATAGTTATAAAGAGTTATAGAAAATACACATTTTGGATGTGTTGGTTATTTCTGAGTGCATGTTTCCTTAAGCCCATTTAGATGTATATTCTTTCCTTTGATTCCTTAGGATCCTACATTATGATGGATCCTTAGAAACTGCATTAAGATGTAAGAGCTCCCTCACCCCTTATCCAGTCTCCACAGGTCAACAGAAATAAAATCAGTTTAAAAGGTCATAAATACAATTTCACAACTAAAATTTTTCTTCGTGTTGAGCTATTATTTTTTTAAAGACCACAAATAGTGGGGTGATCACACAATAACAATTATTTAGTAAAGGCTGTATTATGCTTTTGACACAGCACAGGGTTAATAACAATATTATTCCAAAGGTGTCTAAAAATGAAATCAAAATTTTTGTCAGAGTATATTCTTTCATCAACAGATTTCATAATAAATTTAGTTTTCCCTCAAGATAGTGAGCAGTGGGATATTAATTTTATGCTAATTTTGACTTTGATTCCTCTATGCCATTAATTTATTCATCAGCAGTGACATGCCCTGAACTTCAGGATAAAGCCAAATGCCTCTAGAGATTGAGTTAATTAGGTCAATAGGAAGGAGAGTATATAAAGTTCAGTGTGCCAGCTCCTTTAAAATAGTGAAAAGTCCATAACTAACCCCACTTATTTTAAAGTTAATTATGAGCTTTTCCTAGATTTTACTTTCTAGGATTGATTGTGTGGTATACTATTGAAGAATTTGGAATAGTTGATATTTCTTTGTAAAATTCTCCTGATAAAGAGGAATATTTACAAAAGTTGTTAAATATCATTTTTCTTTTGCTCCATGTTTCCCTCAGTGGACAAAATATGACTTACGAATGCAACTCAAGTCTGAAAGATTTGGGTATAGCTGTGTGTGTGTGTGTGTGTGTGTGTGTGTGTGTGTGTGTGTGCGCGTGTGTGTGTGCGCGTGTGTGTGTGTGCGCGCGCGCGTGCGCGCATGCAGTATAGGTGCTAGTGGTACAGAATCTGCTTGCCAGTGCAGGAGACTCGAGAGATGTGGGTTCCATCTCTGTGGGTTTTATCCCTTGGTCAGGAAGATGCCCTGGAGTAGGAAACAGCACCCAACTCCAGTATTCCTGCCTGGGAAATTCCATGGACAGAGCAGCCTGGTGAGCTACAGTGCACAGGGCCACAAAGAGTCAGACACAACTGAGCTACTGAGCACACACACACACGGACAGTGCACAGGGCCACAAAGAGTCAGACACAACTGAGCTACTGAGCACACACACACACGGACAGCTCTGGTATTTGGTCTTGGCCTTTGGGAGGCAAATTCTAAACCCTCAGAACATCATTTCTGATGTGAATGTAACAATACGATTTAGGGTAGGGGCTGGCCACTCACGAACTAGATAGTCTAAAAGTGTGGTTTGGGGTGGGGGTTTTGGGTCACACAGTAACAGCTGAATCTTTAGAGGAACTGGACTCTGAGATGGGCCATGTGGGTAGTCAACTATGCCTCAGTGATGGAACTCTATTAAAGTTTGGACACTAGGGCTTGTGTGCCCTTAGTTGCCATCACTCAGTACTTATTGTCATGCAATGATGCCAGGAAAGTGATACTGCCCCTGAATCTACTCTGAGAGACAACTGAAACATTCAGCATCTTCCAGGACCTCTGTTCTAAATCCCTGTTCCCTTGGTTGATATTAGCCAGTATCCTTCAGCTGCAATCATCTATAAACATGAGTGTAAGAGCTTTCTAGAGACCACTCTTATTTATAAAATGCTTTGCTTGGAATATATAATTTCACTCTCAAATATCCTGTTTGGGTTGGGATGGGTATTGCTGAAGCACTTCTATTCCTATCTCATGAAGAGGGCCATAAACTCAAGATTAAACATAATGGCTTTGAAGAGCTCATTACATTTTCTCATGCTTTGGGTCTTTCCCATTCTCATACTTTTGTTTCTTTCTGATAATTAGCAAGAAAGAGAGATGAAAGGATCTAAAGAGAGAATATCAAATGTGCCACTAATCCTTGGAGGGAACAACTATTTGGGGCAGGGGTAGGGTGACCAAGTCCATAAAGGTACCAGACAGGTAGATGCTGGAGCACAAAAGATCTGCTGAGAATTTACCTTAAGGCTTAAGTTTGGGAAGAAATTGGGAAGATTGCTCAAAAGTACTTCAGTGGTAAAAGTACTTGCAAGATTTACTATGCAATTGCAAAATAAACAGTCTGTCCTTGGTGTCAATCCACATGTCATTTATATTTTCATTCCACATTTCTATTATCTAACCCAAAGGTCTTGCATGTGGCTCATGGGACACTGCATGCCAGACCTGTCATCATTTCATATCATGAACATAATTCTCATACATATGCAAAGCATATTATAGATTATAAGGTAATTTAAACCTAATTGTTAATTAGATTACAGATGAGTGTGTTGTTCTCTCATGGCAATTTATACTTAAGGAACAGCAATGCCTTCGGTTGAAGAAATGAACACTGAGATTCCAGACACCATAATTTCAGGCCAATGGGAAGAGATATTTAATACGTCTGATGTCTGTTCTTCCAGACATGCCTTAGATGGGGTCCTATAACTAATTCTGACTGGAGTTGCATATTTAAGTGCCAGAGCACTGAGTTACATGTAATACTGCAGAAAGCACTCTCTCCCTCTCAAGTGCTCGCTGTCTCTTCAGACTGAGCTCCTGAGAGGCTATAATAAACAGTGCACCACACCTTTCATCAAAAATAAACTGGAAGTGGGAACAAGAAACAAAACTGCGTTTTTTCAAGCTCCCAAGCTTTTTGGTTTGTTTGTTCACTCAGAATAATCTAGCCTATCCAGAATAATAATGTGCGTGGGTATGTGATGTGGTGGTAGGGGGTGGTACATAACCTTGCAGAAGTCAGTTTCGTTATCCATGAAAGGATGGTACTACAGTAATCTGGTTCATGGGGCTGTTGAAAAGATTAAATCATCATTACACGTCTAAAGTGGCAAATCTGGACTTCAAGACATTGTAAATATCCAATAACTACTAGGATATTAGCATGACACCACATGACGTTACAGCAACTATTTATGGATGAGCTATCACAGAAAGTTTACACCATACATCCAATATGCATTTAACACGAATTCACCATTTCCACCATCACATCATTAATACATTTAGAATATTAATATCAGGCTAAGAAAGCAATAGTAAGTAAGATCTGTTGAAACGAGTCATATTTTTCTTAGCTTTATGGAGAGTTTGAATCATTTATACCCTTACTGAGAAGCAGCACAACAAAGTGAGAATATTTGGAAGCAGGTATTCAAAAGCACCTCCCTTAGTTAACAGTTTTGTGATGCTGGGAGTTACTTAAAATTCTAACAATTAGGTTTCTCATTTTCAAAATTCAGATGACTCATTCTGGCTTATAATCCATATCTATCTATCTATCTATCAATCAATCTATCTACTTCTTTATTAGTTATTTGTTTAATTTTCCAAGAACATCTCCTTTCTCCCAAAAACCACCCCCACCTGATTTCTTGGCAACTATTCCTCACCTTAGTCCAAACAGATGGCTCCAGTGTGTCCCACCAATCACAGAAGCCATTCTCCATTCTACCTCTCCCCTGCCATCCTAGCCACAGATGGCACACTCCCAACAATGAATTGGTCTTTGATGTAATTTTTCACACTAGAACTAATAATGGGAAAAAGTCATTTCATATCTGATGAGAGAGCTAGAAAGATGAAGCCATAGTTGCCAGCAGCCAAGGGCCCAATTTCATGGCAAGAGTTGCTCAGAAAATAAAGCCTTTTCCACAAGATTAAGATGAAAGCTGGAGATGCTGTTTCTCCATTTTCAATTATTCTTGAGTTCCTGTTGCTGTTTAGTCAGTAAGTTGTGTCTGACTCTTTGTGATCCCATGGACTGCAGCATGCCAGGTTCCCACATCCTTCGCTATCTCCCAGTTTGTTCAAACTCATGTTCATGAGTTCCTGAAGATCTTCCAGGATCCTGGAGCTCTCTAAAGAGTTCCAGGAGATCTCTAAAGATTTCCTCATCTGACCGCAACATGTTTATGTAAGCCAATACAGTCTCTTTTGCCTCAGCTAATTTGCTAGTTTTATTTTTGTGTGGCTAATTGCTTTCATTTTTTAATCATTTTTAACCAAATGAATTCTGACTACTGTTCTTTAGTCCCTAATTTATAGTGACTGCTCAATAAATTTTATTTTTCTTCTATGTTTTCTAACTATTTCATAATTTTATGTAGAAAAACAATTCCTAAAGAATAGGAATTGCTTTCAGGGGGTCTCCAAGATCAAAACTAGGCATTATTTGTTCTTTTTATGGTGTTGAATTTACATTGGTGGTTCAAAAACAATGGTGGTGAAGACTGCTGGTGTCTAAGCACAAATTAGGACAATGGCCCTAGAGGAGCTATTGTATTTTTTCCTCCATACACTTGCAAGACACAAAGGAAAAAACAAACAAACTAGTTAGCTGGTTTCACGTAAGAATGTTCTTAATGAAGCAGCAAAAATTACTAATTTTATTGTATTGTGATCCTTGAGTCATACTTTAATATTGATTACATGCTACAGTATCATAAGACTTTCTGATGAGATTATTGGTGATATTAACAAATGTAGTTTTTGTTGCTGAATAAGGAAATGTATCAGCATTTAGAAGATTTGCATAACACAAGTAAGCCATTATTTTCCAAATGGCCACCATATAATTTTACAAAAATTTTCATGGGTAAGAGGTCTATTCACATCACAAGACAAATCAATGATTTTAAGATAACTATGAAAAGTTTTTTAGTATAATTTCAGATTTATCATTGCAACAAACATTTAAACTTGCCACCTGTAGATTTTTTATGTAGAATTAAAGAAGAAGAACCACAATTATCTATAAAGGCCATTTACAGATAAAAAAAAATCCCCCTCCTTCCAGTTACCTATCTGTCCAAGGTCAGATTCTTTTCATATATTTCAGGCAAAAAAAACATACTGCCAATGCTAAAATACTGAAGCTCTTTTATTCCCCTGCCATAGAGCCCAGCTGATGACTATGACATTGGCAAAGTCAAGTACTTCTACCAGCAAGCTAGATGCAAGGAATTGAGACTCATGGCCAGGCTTCATAGGGAAAGCAATCACAGAAGAAGAGATATCATATTGCAGCTTGAGAGAATCTGGAGCTCTCTAAAGATTTCCAATATTTTTTAAGTGCTGTAATAGGTAATATTCACTTTCCATTGACCATCTTTACCCATGAAATTACAACAAACTGTGGAGTTATCCTGATTTAGTTCAGTTAATGCAAAGAAAACTGCCAGCTGGCATTATCTGCTGGAAGCATCAGAGGCACATGGCACAAGGGCTTTTCCAAAACTTTTCTAATTGGATGAATGTGGGACATTTCTCAAGATTAATAAGCGTGTCAAATCATGTCCAGCTGGCAACCCTGAGATCTCACCAAGTATTTAATCACACAACATGGGCGCATCAAAGCAACATTAAGTAGTGTCCTGGAGACCCTGCTCAGTGGAAGGTAGTTCCTCTTGTGGGCTGCCAAGTTTACTTTTACCTGTGATTGGTGACCATTGCCTAAGGCTAAAACTCAGAGTAAATAGCAACAGTGTTCAAAATAAAGACTTATGAAAAGAAGCAAATATTACTTACAACCACAAGCCAATCTGACATCTTCCATGCTGTTCCCATCTGCTTCAGATATTCATATTGGACAGTTCTCAAATGATGGCAGATGTCCCAGCTACAAAAAAAAAATAATAATCAGCTGAAAAGGATGCCATTAGCTAGCTGATTTTATACTTCCAAAAGTCAGAAACTGCTTTTGGTCATTACCTTGACTCCTCAATTTAAAACCAGCTCTCTTCTAAAATGAATGGTGTTTGCTTAGCTATATAGAATTTATGACATGAAACATCTTTAAACTTAAGTAACCAAGTGAGATGGAGAAGGAAATGGCAACCCACTCCAGTATTCTTGCCTAGAGAATCCTGTGGATGGAGACGCCTGGTGGGCTGCTGTCCATAGGTTTGCACAGAGTCGGACATGACTGAAACGACTTAGCATGCATGCATGCATGCATTGTAGAAGGAAATGGCAACCCACTCCAGTGTTCTTGCCTGGAGAATCCCAGGGACGGAGGAGCCTGTTGGGCTGCCATCTATGGGGTCACACACAGTCAGACACGACTGAAATGACTTAGCAGCAGCAGCAGCCAGGTGAAAAGGTTGCACTGAACTATATATACATATATATGGGCTTCCCCAGTGGCTCAGAGAGAAAAGAATCTGCCCGCAACTCAGGAGTCCTGGGTTTGATTCTGGGGTTGGGAAGATCCCCTGGAAAAGGAAATGGTATCCCACTCCAGTATTCTTGCCTAGAAAATTCCATGGACAGAGGAGCCTAGTGGGCTACAGTCCATGGGGTTGCGAAGAGTTGGACACAACTGAGCAACTGACACACTAAAAACCAATTTAGAAGGGTTAAAAGGTGAATAAGAGGTGAATAAGCAAGTCATAGCTGGAGAGATGCAGGGAGTTTAATTGTTTGCCAGTTTTTAAGAAGTTGAGAAGTCTGTTGAGCCAGTGGGCCCTGACCAAGGTGCTGAATTTGTGTGACTGCTGTTTCCTTCTTGCAAGATTTACCCTGAGGAAATAGAAAATGGATGGGGCCGGGGGAGGCTGGGGGAACAGATTTTCTTTGCAGACTAGTGGCAGGAGTTGATCCAGCACAGCAGTGGTTATGTAAGATAGGAGAACTGCAGAAAGCCTTTGTTTTTCCTCTGACCCTGCTTTGCTGGCCTCCACATTTCCCATGAGCAAGAACTCTGCTCCAGATATTCATAAGAGTATGTAAAGTCAACACAGGGCTGAAGCCCTCGTTTTCTTATTGAGAGAATATGAAAAAAAAAAACACAAAACAAAACAGAAAACCAGTGGCAATAATAGTTTTGGGGCGGTTGCTTTCTGATTCCTCTAAATGGGGTGATTTTAATCTAGCCCAGCTACTTGAAGTGATGTCTAGAACCAGCAGTATAACCATCATTTGGGAGTTTGTTAGAAATGTAGAATCTAGGGTCCCATCCAGTCCTCTTTAAGTTAAAAATATGAATTGTATTATGGTGTCCTAGGAAAAGGGTGAAAATCAGACCTAAGAGTTGTTTTTAGGAAGATAGTAATTGACTATAGTTCTTAGGTAGATACAACTTATCTATTCTTAGGTCTGTATATAGGTTCAGGGCCATCATTGGGCTTATCTGTTCTCTAACCATTAAGCATGGGTCCAGTTTTACCCTTTGCAAAACACTTAGGAGAGTAATTAGGCTGCTCTCTTCTTTCAAATTCTCTCATCTCTTTTCATATGCTTAAGGTCACTTAAATTGCTGGTCCCTTTGCTGCAGAGATTCAGGTTGTCAAAAGGCAGAGTAAATTACTCTCTATTCCACAGATACACTCCTTCTTCAGGGGTAAAATAAGCACACAAAGACATGGGAGGGGCATAATCTTTTTTTTTTTTTCAAAGCCTGCAGGATTACAGATTTGAATCCTGCAGATGGATCATGTGTTTAAAATTGAACTAAAATAACATAAAAGAGTTCAACAGTGAAAGAATACACATTTTATTTTAAGCACATACAGAGCATTTATAGAATTGTTTAGGTATTAGGAAATTTTAAAAACCTTGAATATGTTAAAAAGTAGATTTAATACAGATTAAGATCTCTGATAACAAAATAATTACTTTAGAATTAAATAATAAAAAGTAAACTAAAAAAAGACATCCCAGAACATTTGGAAACAAGATAAGGCCTCTTAACTATGCATGGGTTTAAGAAGAAATCAAAATAAAAATTTAAATAATATTTGGAATTGAAAGACTATGAAAATCCATATGCATCAAAATTGGGGAGGGCTATAAAATGGTATGAACCTAAAGAGTTAAAGCCCTAACTAATGAAGACAGCCAAAATTAATGAACTGTGTCTACATTTAAGTTTACAGTGAAAATCCCAAAGAATACATGGGTAAGTTATTTAAGACAATAAGAAAGCTTGCATTATAAGCTGGGTATAAAATTAATCTAGAAATAGTAACACATTTCTGTTTATCAGAAGTAAATAACTAGAAAATGCAATAAAGAGAGTATGCCATTTATGAGACTATCAGATAACACTGAAATAATCAGATATAAATCTAATAAAAATATATTAAAGAACTTTCCTGGGGAAATTATAAGAACTTTATTGAATGATAAGGAAGAAGACTTAAATGAATGAACAGGCAAATTGTGTTCATATATAAAAAGAATTATATTACAAAAATCTCACTTCTCTTTACTCTTTAGACTCAATGCAAATTCCAACAGAATATGTTAGGAAACTTCAGACATAATTCTAAAATGTCCAAGTGAGTCAGAAAGAAAAAGATAAATACCATATTCAAACACATATATACAGAATCTAGAAAAATGGTACTGAAGAAGCTACTTATAGGGCAACAATGGAGAAACAGACATAGAGAACAGACTTATGGACAGGGAGAGGGGGAGGAGAGGGTTAGATGTATGGAAAAAGTAACATGGAAACTTATATTACTATATCTAAAATAGATAGCCGATGAGAATCTGCTGTATGGCTCAGGAAACTCAAACAGAGGCTCTATATCAACCCAGAGAGGTGGGATGGGGAGGCAGATGGGAGGGAGGTTCAAAAGGGAGAGGATATATGTATACAAAAAAAAATGTCCAAGAATTGTTTGTGTGTTGTGTATGTGTGTGTACGTGCGTGCACACACACACATGCATGGGAGCATACGTGGATAAAAGTAGAGGTAGAGCAGTTACTATAATTCTTTATGAAATGGCAAATATGACAATGTAGTTTTTGTGTACAAGAAGCAAATTAGTAGTTAACTAATCAGAAATTGACTGAGCCATGTAAGTGCAGATATTAGACACGGGTCAGAGGTGATATGATAAATGAGAGGAATGACAACATAGTTCGATAAACTGAGTTGGAAAAATAATTTATATGGAAAAATATGAATGCTGGATTCCTTCCTCACATCATTTTAAAAGAATAAACTCCATATTTTAGTAGTTTAAGGTTTTAAGACTAAATCTAAAAAAAATTTGAACACTGCAAAAAATTAAAAGTGAATATTTTTAGAGTTCAATATATGTGTGGTGTATAAAACAATGCATGAAAACAATTTTATATAAAAGAAATTACTAAACTTAAAATACTAAGATTAATCACACTTATTCATCAAAGATTAATTTTTAAATTAAAGAAATGTCAAACCTAACTTACAAACTGGAAAAGATACTTACAATACACACAATTAGATCAGTATCAAGAAAAATACATGAGCACAAATAGCCCAAAAGAAAAACTGGCAAAGAAATAGACAGAAGTTCAACATTATTGGTCTTCAGGAAAACGCAAATCAAGACCACAATTATATAGCATTTTATAATGATTCTACCAGCAAAATGAGAAATTCTGTTCAAACAAAGTATAAGAGAGATCGGTGTCCACAGAATCCACTATATATTGTTAGTAATAAAGTAAATAAAAGGTTGAAACCACTATGCAGCCACTATGAAAACATTTTAACATTCTGTCCTGAAATCAAACACTCATATATGCTATTATTTAGCTATTCAACATCTAGATACACAGCTAAGAGAAACTCTTGAATATTAATAGATGTATGTAAGAATAGTCATAGAAACGCTGCTTTCATAATAGTGAAAATAACTCATTTCTTTTAAATAGGAAAATAGACGAATAAACTATATCACATTCCCACACAGGAATATTATAGTCAGTATGAATAAGCTACAGTGAAATGTAGAAAATCTTAGTGCCACTATAGTCAGCAGATAGTGTCCAAAAGGACTGAATAAAAAGCGATACCTTTTTTATGAACTTAAAACATAATATAAATACATACATATATATATATACACACACACATACATATATATATATATGTATATATATGATCAAACTATGCATTTGGGAAAACAATGAAACGGTAAAAATAAAATTCAAAATGATGGTACATCACATAAGAAAACTAAATATCTAGATGTAGGTCAAGATCCTAGCGTTGTGTTTTGGTTGGAGGGTTTAGAAGCATGTAACTTTATTTACAATAACTTGGTAAATAGCTAATTAAGTAAAATAAGTACATAAATGGATTAATGATGACAGTGTGTTATGAAACAGGACTATAATGAATCTAATTTTCAAGGTCCAAAACAATAACAAGAAAAATATGACCTCTGCTTAGAGGAAACCCATTGAAATTTTGAGTGCGAACATGTAGAAAAGTGATGAGATAAGCTTTAAGGTAAAGATGCTTGCTCCTTGGAAGAAACCAACCTAGACAGCACATTAAAAGGCAGAGACATTACTTGACCAACAAAGGGCCACCTAGTCAACGCTATGGTTTGTCCACCAGTCATATACGGATGTGAGAGTTGGACTATAAAGAAAGCTGAGCAGTGAAGTATTGATGCTTTTGAACTGTGGTGTTGCAGAAGATTCTTGAGAGTCCCTTGGACAGCAAAGAGAGCCAACTAGTCCATCCAAAAGGAAATCAGTCCTGAATATTCATTGGAAGGACTGATGCTGAAGCTGAAACTCCAATAGTTTGGCCACCTGATGCTAAGAACTGACTCATCTGAAAAGACCCTGACGCTGGGAAAGATTAAAGGGGCAAGGAGATGGGGACAAAAGAGGATGGGATGGTTGGATGGCATCACTGACTCGATAGGCATGAGTTTGAATAAGCTCCAGGATTTGGTGATGGACAGGGAAGCCTGGCATACTGCAGTCCATGGGGTTGCAGAGAGTTGGACACAACTGGTGACTGAACTGAACTGACTGAAGATCCTTGAGAAGGCAGAAGAGTTAGATGCTAAGTACAGGGGGAAGGATTAGCCTTCAGTGAAGGGAGTGAGATCTGCTTTAATGTAGCAGAAGGAAAGAAACATGTTCAGAACTGGGTATGTTTATCTATTTGTTATATGAACATACTGAAATATTGGAATATCAGTGCCTGGAAATATAGCATGTCCCAAACCTAATAACCTGATTCTCACATCACTGAAGTGAACTGGAGTTTGTGTGCATTTAGTTTGTTTGTGCTGGTGTGGACCTAATCACTGAAAAGGGGGTCATCAGTGCATAGGCACACAAAAATAAATTTGAAGGGATAATAAGATTTAAAATTAAGAAATATGTGGAAATACATTTTATTTTGAATAAACTTACTTATATTTTTGAATAAACTTTAAAATTTTAAGCTAACATTTAAATTAGCTTATTGCAAAAAATATCATTTAAACTAAGATTTTCAAATATGGGGGGAGGGATTACTTAGAAGTTTGGGACTAAAATATACATGTAAAATAGATAACCAACAAGGACCTACTGTATAGCACAGGGAACCATACTCAATATCTTGTAATAAACTATAAAGGAAAATAATCTAAAAAAATATATATATATATAACTAAATCACTTTGCTGTACACCTGAAACAAACACAACACTGTAAATCAACTCTATTTCAATAAAAATTTTTAATTGAAAAAATTTTAAATATGAACTAGCACACAAACTCTACTCTTTATATAAGTTGGAGAACTGAAACATAAGATATTGAATGTTCTTTTTATATAGAAAGGTGAATGGCAAAGCTTAGGCCATGTGATTTTTACTTTCCAATTTTTATAAATGTTTATATATTAATGACATACTGTTATGTATAAAATTAAGAAGTTTTAAAGTTAAATTACTCTCCATCAATATTCTAAGAATCATCAGGCATTTAAATGAGACATGAAGATTGAAATGAGGGAGAATTAAATTTTTTTCAAAAGAATTTGAAAGAAGGCAAAAACTTATTTACATATAAGTTATCTTTATGCTTATTTCCAAAAATTCCAATGGAGAATGTGACAAATTTACTTCACGTTATTAAAAATTACTAAAAATTGTTTTCTCAAGAAATTATAGAAAAATTATGAACTGTCATTTCTTTAGAATGATAAAACATCATTTTAGACTTAATTTAGGAGAATTTTATTCCTAGCCATCCATTTTGAGGTTCATCACAAATTATGTCTAATCAAAGTATTATACTATTGTGGGGGGCAGGAAGGAATCCTATTGAAAAACACCTAGGTCAGGATTTGGCAAACTATATCCCAGTGGTAAAATCCAGCCTGCCACCTTTTTGTACAATCCACTATTTAAAAATGGTTTTACATTTTAAAATCATTGAAAAAAATTTTTGTGACAATGTAAGAAATTTAAATTTCAGTGTTTGTAAATAATTTTCATTAGCTCATAGCCATCCCCATTCATTCACACAGTTTTTATGGCTGCTTTTCTGCTACTATGGAATAGCTGTGACAGAGACAGTAGGGCCTGCAAAGCCCAAAATTGTTACTCGCTGACCTTTAAGGAAAAAGTCTGCTTATCTCTGATCTAGGGGATTCACATTTTAGATACTGTATATTAAAAAGCTAATTTTTTTGGCTTATGGGAATCTCAGTTCCCAGACCAGGGAATGAATCTGGGCCCGAAGCAGTGAAAGCATGCAGTCCTAATCACTGGAGCACCAGGGAATTCCAGGAAAACGTTAATTTTTAATCAAGCTTTTCTAGGACAAAAGTATAAAAGTATGCTACTATTTGTTTGTGGAATGCTCTCTTATTCCTTAAGTTGATGAGCTTCTATGTCAGGGCCTCTTAGCCATCAGCATGCTTCATGCTTTGTAACTATGATGAGGGCTTATTCCAAGGATTCTTTTTTTTTTTTTTATGGCTTTTTTTCCCCTATAATAAAGGCAAATGAATGCATTGATGACTAGAAGAATAAGGAACTATATCACATAGTTACTTAGATAAAATATTAAACAAAAACTTTTGGAAAAATCAAAGTAAACATTCAAGCACCAACACTATACATATCAAACTACAATGCAAATGAATATATAAGCTTATTAAATATACACTAAATTCATCTGTTGTGAACACAGAGAAAGATTCACTCAAAATATCAGTACAGATACAGTGGACAATTTCTAAAGAAATTACGACTAAACCAATTACACATCTTTTCATTAGAAGGAAACTTCTTTACTCAATCAGCCTCAAAATTCATGGTTACCTTCCTCAAAGCATTAAAGCATTGCATAGTCCTAATCTTGAAAACAAGGTACACACACACACAATCTCATACTGTTAAAAGGCCTTACCAGTATGCATCTACCATAAATATTGCATATACTTTTAAAAATTCCGATCTGACACAATTATGATACCACCATCAAAATTATGCATCCTGATATACTTGATTTTTCCTGAAATGTACTTTAAGGAAAAAGTAACTATTTGAAAATCTATAAATTCTCTCTAACCAATAAAATAGAGAAGAAACTACCAGGTGTTACTTCTTTTTTCCTTTACTAGTTTAAATTTTTAAAATAATTTTGACTTCTCAACCAAAAAATTAAAAATTGGAATTTACAACACAAGACCCATGATAGGATGTTCAGTTTAACAAAATTTATATGGTTAACTGAAAAGCTATCTAATGAAAAAAAATTTTCTCCAAGGTATCAGAAATGTAGGAAGTAAACATTCAATTACAGTTTGGTTTTTGTTTTTAACTAATCCCTAATATGGACTTACATATTTTATTTCTCTTGGTTGAGTTTTAAGAAGGTTAACTAGGAAAAATAAAAAAGCGAAAAACTTTTGATTCTTGAAGCCTTCTAATACTTAAAAGTACAGCAGGAAGACCAGGCCTAAGAACTTAGATCCTGAATTACGACTCCTTTTTTCTACCTTTCAGCAAACCAACAAAGTCTAGATGGAAAGGTTTTAAAACAAGGCTCTAGCAACTGTTTGGAAATAAAAGTAAAGCATTTTTAAAACTTAGAAAATAAACTGAGAAAAGAAGGAAAAATGAGTGACGCTGAACTTAGTACATGATTTATAAACACCACAGAAAAACCGGACAGTGACCTCCACCCAAATGTAATTTAAAATATTATTTTGGAGAACATCCATGTGGCAACTGTAAAATACAATATTCCCCCAACTATAGAGAGGCAAAAGATTAAGTCATTCATTTCATGCAGCTTTGTACCATTTAAACCCTATAAGCATGAAGAAAATTGGCTGGGAGAAAAAGAACTTTAACTCTTTCTGAAAACTCAGAGTTAAGCAGGCCGTGTCACCTGCACGGCCACGCCGAAAGCAATGGCGGCAACCGTGGGTTGTGGCACTGTAGGCATGGGAACCAGAAACTCACACCACTTTCATACCAGGAATAGGAGCACTCCATCTCACATCGGAAATAGGAACCCTCCATGGGATGCAGACCTTCTCTGCACAGGCAAACCTGTGCCTGAGGGTTAGTCACACAAATCCGGAGGAGGAGGATTGGCCATTGCTGGGTAAAAGCATACTCAGCACTCTTTCTGCAGTGGAAAACAGGTCTGGGCTGAGTGCTCCGGGTAACCAATAGATGGCCCTTCTAAGACAACTCCTGGCAGCTTCAAAACACCCTTCAGAAACCTGTCTAACTTACTAAGTATCATCAGGCAATTGGAATCTGACATCTGGGAGAACACGCGTCCAGCATGTTCCCACCACACACACACACTGCATCGCTAAAACAGGAAATACCGTCAGCTTGCCTCGGGCCTCACCGCCACAGACAGGGATCAAGAAGGCTTTGAGAAGACGGTCCACGCCCATTGGTGAGGCGAGCGAAGGCGTGTGCTCAGCTGGGAGTAGGCGGATGAGGGTCGGTCTCAAGGCGGGACACCCTGATCTCAGGTTGTGTCCAGTGTATCCAGGTCGCCATTTCGGAAGCCTTCTGTCACGTCCCAGGAGTCAACAAGAAGGCGGCTGCATTCTTTTTTCGAAATTAGTAATTTGCAAGCTGTTCTGTCAGTTGATAGTCTTAGGACATCAGAAGTCTGAGCGCACATTTCTAAGAGTCCATGTCTTCTCTGCTATGTTCCACTTGCAGCCACTTTCCTCAGTCTTCCGGGCCGGAGCTGGCAGTGTCCACAAGGTCTCCAGACTGGAGCCTCCTCCTGCCGGACCCAGAGGTGCCAGATCTTGGAGCCGTCCCGGAAGCGAACGTTTGTAACAGGCCTGCTCGGTCAGAAGGGGCCGGTGAGCTAGACAGCAGGTGGGCATGAGGGGCACACGGAGCGTAAGCGTCATGAGCAGTGTGAGAGGCATGAGGGGCACGAGGGGCTTGAGGTCTCAACGTCGTGAGGAGCTCGGCGGTGAGGGGCGTGAGGTCGCGGGGGCCAGAGGGGCACGTTGGCGTGAGGGGCGTGAGGTCGCAAAAGGCGCAGGGACGTGCGTGGCGTGAGGTCAAGATGGCGCCGGGCCGCGACAGGTGAGGTGTGTGGGGTCGCGACTGCGGGGCCGAGGGTGTGTCTGTTGCTGGCGGCCTGAAGGCGGGAAGGCAAAGGGCAGGCTCGAGACTGCTTTATAACATTATGTATAATGGCTTCCCGAGTCAATTGCTTCATCCCAAACGTTTCTATCTGTTTTAATTACCTCCTCACTAATGTCACTGCACATCTACATTTTCCTGTTTTGGCTGTAAAATTGCCATCCAAGTGTGACCGGGTTTCACAAGGTATATACCTGTCCTTAACTGGCTTTTCCTATCACCTCTAGCAGAATTTTTATTCAACCATTGCATCCATACCTACATTCATAAACACACAAGTTTTCCTTTTTTTCCCACATCCTTTTACAAAAAATTTATAAAATCTAACAAGTAAAGCTTCCATGTGATCACATTTTTCTTATGAGGGCTTTAATATGTATCTGATAGCAGTTGCTGATTTTACTCTATAGCTACCCTGAACATAATTGTCCACTGCATTACAGTTTTCTTTTAATTAAAAAAAATTCTTAGAATAAATATCTTACTTCATACTGGGAACAGTTGAGTTTCTCCTTAGCAGTTCATCTGCTTTAGGCTCAAACACATTGAGAAATCAGTACCCAGTTTTATTTGTTTTTTGTTTGACTGCAAAAATGTATATAGATTCATCTTACCTGTGTTCTGTTAGAAAACTTGTTCTTACATGTTCTTCCATTTTTTATCTTTATATATTTCACTGTTTACCTTGCTTTAACAATTTAAATTACAAATAAACAATTTAAAACGTACCTGAAAATAATACATTTGTTGAGTGCCAGCCAGGAATTTTTTATAGGTTGTGTATAATTTATTTTTATAATAATAATAATATATTCATTGATAAAGCCAAGTTTTCTATGGCCTAAAGCTTATTCGGGGACTCTTTATTTTAAAAGTAATATAAAAAATATGTTACTTTTTCAAATATTACAAAAACACCAGTTCATGTTACCCCATTGGTAGAGCCCCATGCAAGGCCTTGGAAGGGGCCTGTGCAAGTGAGAGGCCCTGACTTAAGCTTGGATAGCTTCAAGGTCAATTTATCTCTGCGTATTTTGACTGTTTATGCTGTGTGAGTCACTCTTCATCCACTGTACCCTGTACTGCCAGAAGAAGGCTTACAGGGAAATTAGTTGAGAGAATGTGATGTTTAACTTTATGTCTCATGGGCTAAGAGATGTCCAAATAGCTGGTAAAACATGATTTGTGGTTGCGTCTGTAAGGGTGTCTCCTGAAAAGATGAACATTTGAATTGACAACAAAGAAGATAGCTCTCACCAATGCAGGTGAGCATCATCCAATCTGTTGAGGGACTAAATAGAACAAAAACAGCAGAAGGCAAATTTGTTCTCTCTCTTTGAACTGGGACATCTAGCTTCTGCCCTTGGAAATTAGTGCTCCTGGCTTTTGAACCTTCAGACTCAGAATGGGACTTACACCATTGACTCCCCTGGTTCTCGGACCTGTGAGTTTGGACTGGAACTGCACTGCCAGTTTTCCTGGGCCTCCAGCTTGCAGATGGCAGATTGTGAGGCTTCTCAGCTTCCATAATTGCAGAGTCAATTCTTCATGATAAATCTCTTTCTGTATACTTGACTATATTCTGTTACTTTTGTTTCTCTATAGAGAACCCTGACAGAGAGGTTACAATTATTTTTCAAAGTCAAAGGAATGGTGTGTGATAGATATATATTTGAACACAGTTCTGTTTGAATCTCAAACCCATTTATAAAAATTACATTTAGAGTGGTTTATATGCTAGGCACTCTGCTAAACACTGGCCTGCTGTGACAACACTGACAGCTGTCCTGTTCTTATGAAGCTTTTTGTGTAATTATTTCTATTACAGGAGCTGGTCATTCTTCTCATTTATTCATTACTCTTCAGTTTGTGATACATTTTAAAGGTTTCTATTCACTTAAAAATGAGTGTGCATTCTAAGTTTACTGACTTGGCTAAAATAGCTGAAACTCTCATTTCCTTTTTTTTCAGATTCATCTTTTTTGTTGTTGTATTTTGTTTAATTTTTGGCCCTGTCATGTGGCTTGTGGGAACTTAGTTCTCCAACCAGGGATTGAACCCGGTCCTTGGCAGTGAAAGCACAGAGTCCTAACTATTGGACAGCCAGGGAATTCCCTCTCTTATTTAATTTTTGTTAATTAATTGTAACACAGATTGGCATTTTATGGCTCTTACATTGATCATTAATAATATATACCTAATGGTTCATGAAAGGAACCTATTTTGTTTCATGAGTTTATTCACTTTTCAATTGGATTCAGAAACCAGATGACTAGGTTAATCTTTCTTGCATAGTTAACTATTTTTTGCAATCTTGATCTGAGCACTGTAGAAAGAGGAGTAACGATCTTTAATATCAAACCTGGACTCTTAAATTCTCGTTTTCAGTTTCATATCAATGAAGCTCTTACCCCAAATTCTTTGTAAGGCAGTAGTACTAAACCTACTAAACCGACTCCAAAAGAGTCAGACACTACTGAGCGACTGAGCTGAACTGAGGACTAAACCTAGGAAGCTAGTAAAGTCAGGTTCCTGGGTCCACATGCCAGATTACTGACTCAGATTTGTGGAGATATTGCTGAATTTTAAACCAAACCCTTAGTTGATTTTGATGTACATGGACCACACAATCTTCACAATCTGAAGAGCATGGCTCAAAAATACTAATGAGATCACACTTATCTTGATATTTCAAAGTAAAGAACAAAAGTTATTTAAATTTAATATTATTAAATAGTTGACCTTCGAGGAGGTTGTGAAAACTTCTAATTTCTCTTTTTCTTTCTGTGTATTTCTTCTGTCTCTTTCCTGGATACCTCCCTTCTGTATATTCCTCTCTTTCTAGTTGCTGATCATATATTAGTGTACCTTGGAATCTATCCTATAATCTTGTATTTCACCACTATTTTTGGACAGTCTCATCACTTCTGTTTTCAACCACTGCTCATTGGCTGGATCCAAATTTTCATCTTATAACCAGATTTTTTTCTGAATTTTGGACCCTCAACTCCACTCAGTTCTCTAGCAGTGATGACTGAATGACTCTAAAGACCTCAAATTCAACATGTCCAAAGTTGAAATTAATGTTAGTCAACCAAAAAAAAAAAAAATCCATCTATTTCTTCTTCTAAGTTTTCTATTTCAACTTTAATTTATACATCACAATGTATCCATTCGTCCAAACCAGATTCCAGGAAGTCATAGTTTTCACATCCTCTCACTCATTATGTTGTCAGAAAAATTCTCTCAATTCTTGTTCTTAAGAAAAGAAAAAGACCAAAAAATCCCCCACAAAACACTCATTGTTTCCATAACTCTATCACACCTTTGTCCAAGACCTCATAATTTCTCACTATAATAGCTTTTTGTTTGAGAAAACATTTTTAGATACTGATTTTCTTCAGAACCATTCTCCACACTGCTGCCAGGTGGATATTTCTAAACTGCAATTCTGATCACTTACTTCCCCGTTTAAAATTTCTTGATAGCCTTCCATTGCTGCCAGGATAAATAAAAACCTCTTGGCATGACACTTTCTATTTGCTGTCTACCTGTCTGGTCTCATTTCTCACATTCTACTTTTGACACTCCATTCACATTGAATTCCTGAAAGGTCATATCCAGAATGTACTACATTTCAGCACTTTGCACATTCTGTCCCCATAACTGTGATTGCCTTTATCCCCTCTTTGTCCTCTGTGTCCTATATCCTTCCCTCTCACTGAATCTGGTTTATGTGCTGTAGGCAGTGTTTGAGGATTTGGGGGATAAGCAAGGAAAAAGATATGACCTGGCAGTTGTACTCCTAAGCTTTATTTTGATGGGTTTACATCCAGGGGAGTACCTCACAGCATTAGTCATCTGGAGGCTTAAGGGGTGGGAGCCACCATCTAGAAAGGGAGAGGGTAAGCCCCAAGAAAGGGGCTCAGAGAGAGCCTTCTGTTTCTAGAGAATGTGCTCAGCAGTCTGGCGAGGACTCTGCTGGGCAGACAGCTCCCAAAAGAAATAGCAACTCAGTGTTTTCTATTGTCCTGTGGTTTTATCTTATCTTTAGCTAGCAGAGATTAGGTGCAGTTTTGTGGGATATGCAGAGCAGGGGGACTTTAAAAGGCTAAAAATATCTGTGTAACTGAGTGCTGTTTAACAATTAGGTGTGTAAAATTTTGAGCTAGTCACTATTGGACTTTGAGCTAATAACATCTCAGACTGATCTAGTGAAATAAACAATTGGCACTTCCTTGGTGGTACAGTGGTTAAGACTCCAAGCTTCCAATGCAAGAGGTACAGTTTTGATCCCTGGTTGGGGAACTAAGATCCCACATGTCTTGCGGCCAAAAAAATAAGTAAATAAATAAAGACATGAAAAGAAATAAAGAATTAAATGCCAATATATAGGAACAGTCTTTGGCTCATCTATATCACTGTATCTCATGATGATGACACTCTTATCCCACTATTATTTGTTGTTCGTCTGTGAGGTCCTTTAAAGTAGACATGAGTTTTTATTATTCCTAATTGAACTTAATAGGACCTAGAATAGTGTGTGCCACAAAGTGAAAATCGCTCAGTTGTGTCCAACTGTTGTGACCCCATGGACTGTAATGTAGCCCACCAGGCTTCTCTGTCCATGGAATTCTCCAGGCCAGAATACTGGAGTGGGTAGCCATTCCCTTATCCAAGGGATTTTCCCAATCCAAGGATCAAACCCAGATCTCCCACATTGCAGGTCTGAGCCACCAGGGAAGCCCTTGTGCTACAAAGTGGAATATCAATAACTGTTTCATGAATAATTATTCATATCATACCCACATATTTTTAATTCATCTGTAAGTACTCCTACAACTGGATGTGGTAAGGAAGTCTCATTTACCATTTAGCTGGAGACACAGTATTTAAGCGAGATTTGTGTTAATTAGTGGAGAAGGCAATGGCAACTCACACCAGTATTCTTGCCTAGAGAATCCTGTGGACAGAGGAGCCTGGTGGGCTGCTGTCCATAGGGTTGCACAGAGTCGGACACAACTGAAGTGACTTAGCATGCATGCATGCATGTGTTCATTAGGCAGTAATTTAATTTCAGTAACCAAAATCTTCAAACCTGAAGAAAAAGTAATTTGTTTATAAAATACAACTTGCTTATAGAAACATTGTATTAAAATTCAGAATATATGCTGATAAGGCAAGGACATTTTCTTTAGGTTTCAATTCTGCAGTATTCCAGGAGAGCATTTTTAGTAATTTATAGCTACTTCCTTCAGAGCCTATACCAGCATCAGAGAATATGCAATCCTGAGGCCAGAGTGTTTCCATGAAAATTGATCTGGGCTGTTGATTCATGGAGAGTATTAAGACACGTAGCTGAGCAGTCCTCGGTGACAGGAGGTCAGGGAGACTGAAACATTTGAGCCTAGAAAAGAAATTCACTGTCTGCCCAGGACAGCAGAGTCAACAAGGGGGACATACAGTTTGAAAATGTATAAAACTTCAAACAAAGAGGATTCCATCATGGGGATTTCCTTGGCGGTCCAGTGGTTAAGACTCCACTGCAAGGGGTTGTGAGTTTGCTTTCTGGCCAGGGAACTAAGATCCCACATGACGTGGGATGTGGCCAAAAGTTGTGGTTTTTTTTTTTTTTAATTTTATTAAAAATTTTTTTTTAAAAAAGAAAGTTCCATCATGAATAGGGAGGAACAATTTTTTATTAGAAAATTGAACTCAGTTGGATTGAATGATTAATAGATATGATAGGCTCAGCAAAGAGGCCAGCAACTGCAAAGGGTAAAATTAGTACAAATTTCAGGTGTGATCTGATTCAGGCTCCAACTTTTACTTCAGATTTCTTCAGCTCCTCTCTTGTTCTTATGTCACCCTTTCCCTGTGTAATAAAATAGTTTTCGTAGTTCCTGTCTTCACTACCATGTATTACACCATTCATAAGGAGAGTGAGCATGTGGGTCCCCAGTTTTTCAGAAAAATAAAAGCCTCAAAATTCCCTTCTTGGATCAGTCTAGGTCATAGTCTCAACTCTAAACTTTCTATTTGTCAAGAAGAGTAAATGTTTTATTTGGCCTCACCTAGCTCATGGGAAAGTTGGCTTAAAGCTCAACATTCAGTAAACTAAGATCATGGCATCTGGTCCCATCACTTCATGGGAAGTAGATGAGGAAACAGTGGAAACAATGTCAGACTTTATTTTTGGAGGCTCCAGAATCACTGCAGATGGTGACTGCAGCCATGAAATTAATAGACACTTACTCCTTGGAAGGAAGGTTATGTCCAACCTAGATAGCAAATTGAAAAGCAGAGACATTACTTTCCCAACAAAGGTCCGTCTAGTCAAGGCTATGGTTTTCCAGTAAGGATGTGAGAGTTGGATGGTGAAGAAAGCTGAGTACTGAAGAATTGATGCTTTTGAAGTGTGGTGTTGGAGAGGACTCTTGAGAGTGCCTTGGACTGCAAGGAGATCCAACCATTCCATTCTAAAGGAGATCAGTCCTTGGTGTTCATTGGAAGAACTGATGTTGAAGCTGAAACTCCAATACTTTGGCTACCTGATGTGAAGAGTTGACTCATTCGAAAAGACACTAATGCGGGGAAGGATTGGGGGCAGGAGAAGGGAACAACAGAGGATGAGATGGTTGGATGGCATCACTGACTCAATGAACATGGATTTGGGTGGACTCCGGGAGTTGATGATGGACAGGGAGGCCTGGCATGCTGCGATTCATGGGGTCACAAAGAGTCAGACATGACTGAGCGACTGAACTGAACTGAGTTCATGGATTCCATCAGGAAAATCTATATTTCCCTTTATATTATGACACCCTCTATAGAAACCTAGAGTGTCGAGATGGCCTGGGGGAATTGGTGGGAGAAGGCAACTAGTGGTCCTTACAGGATATAAGATGGGACTTCTTGGGGTTCGTTGGCTAAGACTCTGTACTCCCAGTGCAGGGGGCCCAGGTTCCATCCCTGGCTGGGAAACTAGATCCCACATGCTGTAACAAAGGATTCCACATGTGACCACTAAAAGATTCTGCAGGCTTCAACTGAAGATCCTGCATGCCACAACTAGGAAAAAAGAAAAAGAGAAAGTCCACAAGATGCAATGAAAACCCACTGCAGTCACAAAATAAAGAAGTGTTTTTTAAAAAGATAAAACAATAATTGGTCCTATGGCAGCACAAATAAACTAGCCCAAATTTTGCATGGAAAATGTTTGTAGTTAGCCTTTGATATGTTTGCTTAGTTTCATCAGTATTTTAAATAACACTGTTCCCCAAAGCAACTTACAAGTTTTATCTTTTATCTTGTTTATCATATTCATTTCCTAATGCCCCCTTTTATGGGTAAAGGAGGAGAAGGGGGCAATAGAGGGATGAGATGGTTGGATGGTATGTCTGACACAATGGGCAAGAGTTTGAGCAAACTCAAGGAGGTAGTGAAGGACAGGGAAGCCTGGTATGCTGCAGTCCATGGGCTGGCAAAGAGTTGAACACAACTTAGCAACTGAATAGCAACAATAAACTCCATTTCAAGTCCTGTCTCAGCTCAGATTCCAAATTTGTGTTGTCTGACAAACAAGATCTTGCTTACTTTGACATTCTAGATACATAATAGCTATGAAATACACAAAGAAGAACTCATAAGGTATAAAACTTGAACTGTCAAATAGTGGTAATGGCAAGCTCATTTTCATATTTGAGTTTTCACTTCTTTATTAAATTCATATCACTTACTAATCCTTTTTGTCTAAATCTTTAGCACTTGGTTTGTGACTTCTTCCTCCTTCCCTCCTTCTCTCCCTTTTTTCTTTCCCTCCCTCCTCTCTCCTATTTGAGTATAGTTTCCATATGTCTCATGCATTAGCACATGTTCAACAAAGTGCCTGTCTCAGAGGAGACACTCATTCATATTTGTTAAGCTAGCTCATTGTGTTACCTTTTACACGTTATTATATTGTGTGTCCTCCTTGATCATGTCTACATACATAGTGGACCCAGACATGTTGTTCAGGCTTTGGTTATACAAGAGAGAAGAGCTCAAACGATACATGGGGCTGAGACTCATGAGTGTGGTGCTCTTTGCATTTTGTTTAACTGACTGAGTCAGCCTTCACTGACATTTACAACTCTCAGCTCTGAATAATGCAAATAAGTTCTTCCAAGAAGGGAAATCTTTTGTGAAATGGAATGTATAATATATCTCACCTTAAGTGTTAACAATATAATGAGAAGAAATTATCTCAAAAATTGGAAATTTGCATTTGAAATATTGGGAACATTTACTGAGCTAAATGTCAAGGAAAATTATTTTATATTCTGAAGATAGAAAATATAGCTAAGATTTGATAACCCCACTTGGTCTTATTTTTCTATTCTATCTTTATCAGTCACATCACATTTTGTTCCACCATTTTACTGGAACAAATGTATGTGAAATCACTTTCAACATCTTCCTGACCTTGTTCAGCAGATCAGTACAGAGGAAAAATGGGACCTTGGCTTTCTACATGAAATGAGCTTATTGTAGCTATTTGTTTTATGGCAGTTCTTTTACAGAGGATGTATCAGTCTTAATTGAATGAAAATGAGCTTCATGACTGATGTTCAAATTCAAAAAAGATTACTGTCAATAGAGGCAGCTTGATTATATATATCTTTTCCCTATACTTTTGAGATTTCTTGGGATAATGGAAAATAAAATTTTCTTTTATAAAATAGCTATTTTTTAATAATGGCAGAGGAAAATTAAATTCCTCAGATATAAGAATATAAATTTGAAAGAAGTAAAATATTTGGGTTAGCAGGTAGATGAGCCAATGATAAGGTATTTTAGATATTCTGACTGAAAGAAATAAGATTATAAAATAAAATTCTCCCACATAATACATTAAGAAGACAAAAGGAAGAATTTTTCCCTGGTAATTCTAATAGGACCCAAATAAACTAATATGAGCCTGAATATATAATTACACTGACTAATGAAAAAGTCACATTATAAATCCCTTTTACCTTTATTATCTTATATGCTTATAATTTAGTCTTGATAATATCATAATAATATACTCATATCAATCAGTCATTGAATAAGCATAACAAATGATATTTGTATAATGAATCACATGGATTACAGTTTTTATCCTACTTAATCCTCCCAGCCCTTGGCAGCACAGGTAATATCATCCTTTTATTACATATAAAATGATCAATGGTCAGAGATGTCAAAAGACAGCCTAAAATGAGACAGGCATGAATCTAGGAGTTTGACCCTCAAGTATAGGTTGTTTTTTTCCCCCCACTGCCCTTCTGTGTTCCTCTCTGGGTAAAGACAAATCCATCAGAATCAACCTGGAATGCCCCGATTCCCCAGTATCACACTCTGCATTCTATATGGATGCCTCTATTATGGTTTCATGTTTTATTCCAGTTTGTTATCCTTCCTTCCATTGTCCACTGCTTCATATTCTTGGACACTGTTTCCTGGTCATCTAGATGGATGTCCTCCAATGGCTATAGCTGAGACCATGTGATAGTTGCTACGCAGCTTATTTTCTTTCATTCTGTACTTACCAGTACATGTGATTCTTCCATGTTTGTCCTTGGCCAAAGATACAAGGTCTACATAATTTGTATTTTTGTATTCAAGGAAGCAGTAGATTGTATCACAACACACATAAGGAAGAGACTTTGTTCTAAGTGAAAGTGAAGTTGCTCAGTCATTTAAGACTCTTTGCAATTCCATTGACTATAGCTTGCCAGGCTCATCTGTCCATGGGATTCTCCAGACAAGAGTACTGGAGTGGGTTGCCATTTCCTTCTCCAGGGAATCTTGCTGACCCAGGGATCAAACCCAGGTCTCCTGCAGTGTGGGCAGACATGTTACCCTCTGAGCCACCAGGAAAGTCCAAGTAGAATTGTTAAAGAAAATACAGGTTACTGAGGTGAACTTGAATTTCAGGTAAATTGAAAAAAAAAATTAGTATAAATGTACCCTAGATCCATCCTAAAGGAGATCGGTCCTGGGTGTTTATTGGAAGGACTGAAGCTCCAATACTTTGGCCACCTCATGTGAAGAGTTGACTCATTGGAAAAGACCCTGATGCTGGGAAGGATTGGGGGCAGGAGGAGAAGGGGACGACAGAGGATGAGATGCCTCGATGGCATCACTGACTCGATGGACATGGGTTTGGGTGGACTCCAGGAGTTGGGGATGGGCAGGGAAGCCTGGTGTCCTGCAGTTCATGGGGTCACAAAGAGTCGGACACGACTGACCAACTGAACTGAACTGACCCTAGATATTGCACAGGGCATACCTATCCTGAAAAATATTTATTGTTTTTGATATTCAAATTTAACTGACTAGCCTATATTTTTATTTGCTAATTCTAGCAACTCTAACAGTGAAAGACATATGATTCTTTGTCAAGTCACCTCAGATTTGATTTAATAGTTTAAGTACAAGAGGAATCTACAGATAGGATTGGAATTTGTGAAGAATACACAAATGAATATTCACAAGGAGCATCTTACATGTCAAAAAAAGAAATTGCTTCCAATCCAGCAACTAATTCTTTCAGAAATCACCAAGATCACACATTGAGGCAGAATGCTACATGACAGATGGGACATTAGCCTGCTTTTCATTATTAAACTAGGAAGTGAGTATGCTGTGTAATTGAAAATGTCTGCAATAAAATAAAATTATGCTTCTCTATCTCAGTAGATTTCAAATTATAAAATTTGGGTTATGTTTCCTGGCAGCTTTTCTATTAACATATTAATTTCAAAAATTATTGGGTGTGCTTAATATCAACTTCTGATGTTTAATAAAGAAAATCTAAACATTATTGGTTGAGTTTCAGACTACACTGTATTAAATCAATACATTGACTCTCATGCGTATGACTTGGCCAGATCATGTGGTAGATACAAGGCTGGGGTTTGCAATGGAGGAGCTTAACATTTAAATGGGAAATGTAACCAAAAAGTACAAAATCTTTAATTAGGATGTCAATAAAAAAACCTGAGTAGATTAGTATATCTTTGCATATTTTCTCTTTTGTTTTACCCCTTTTTTTAAAAATTTCTTTTCAGTTTTGTATATGTGAGCTCTCCATTTCTGTCTTTCAGAGCTATATTTTTATTATAAAACTACAAAATTTCATTTCTAAATTAAGCCACTTGCTTCTCAATTCTACTGTGCATATCCTTTACTGTGATTCTAGTGGTGTTTGTTCTTTGTGCTTCCAATTGTGGCTTTCAATTTCTTTGATGATTATTCTCTTTTACTTATTTGATCATGAGAAGTTCTTATGAAAGTGAGGACTGACGTATATGCAAAACTTACTGGGATTACCCTAAAGGTTCAGTGGTTAAGACTCTGTACTTCCACTGCAGTGGGCACAGGTTTGGTCCCTGGTTGAGAAACTAAGATCCTGCTGCTGCATTGCCAGAAAATGAAAGAAAAGAAAGAAAAATTTTTGAACCAAATAAAAATGAAAATGCAACATATCAACTTAAATAATTATATGGGAAAAGTAACAACAACAAATTAGTAAGACTTACTGAGAAAGTGAAATACAATTATTCAGCATATCTATTGTTAGGTGTGTGTGCATTCAGTCATGTCCGCCTCTTCGTGGCCTCATGGACTGTAGCCCACCAGGTTCCTCTGTCCATGGAATTTTCTAGGCAAGAATAGTGGAATGGGTTGCCATGTCCTACTCCAGAGGATCTTCCCACCCCTGGGATCAAACTGTGTCTCTTGTGTATCCTGCATTGACAGGTGGATTCTTTACCACTAGCACCACCTGAGAAGCCCATCTATTGTAATGCTTAACAGATACTTTTATCCATCAAATGTCTTAAGTAATGTACTTGTGTCTATAATATATAAGTAATCTTAACAATTGTCATCAAGACCATTGACTAGTGCTTCCTTGATGAAATTTGTAGGTGTGAGTTAGCACGTTCTTGTTCCAAAATGTGTGATTATCATAATTTTACCTATTAATATTTATGTTGTTTCATTAAAGGAATAGTAAACATACTGAAAAAAGAGTCACTTTTACCTTGGTAGTTTTATTTATTTATTTATTTTTTATTTATTTTTTTTTTTTTTTTTTAATTGTTTTTGCCATACATTGTCATGATATCACCATGGGTTTACATATGCTTCCCCTCCGGAACCCCCCTCCCTCTTCCCCCCCCCCCCCCCCGGGAAATCTCGCTGCACCAGCCCCGAGCATCAATCCTGGGCTGGCGATTGATTAGACATATGAAAATTAACATGCTTCAATGCCCTTCTCCCATATCATCCCACCCTTACCCTCATCCACAAAGTCCACGAGTCTATTCTATACATCTGTGTTCCTTTTGCTGTCTCGTATGTTGGGTTCTCGTTACCGTCTTTCTAAATTCCATATATATGTGTTAATATACTGTATTGTTGTTTTTGCTTCTGGCTTACTTCCTTGGTAGTTTTAGAATTGTGTGTGTGTGTGCATGCTTAGTCACTCAGTTGTATCCAACTCTTGCGACTCCATGGATTGTAGCCCACCAAGCTCTTCTGTTCATGAGATTCTTCAGGCAAGAATTTAATTGCCATCAAATCACAAACTTGACAGGTATCTTAATAGAATTTGGGTCCACAAAGTCAAAAGTCAGAGTGTCTGCTGACTATGATGTTATTCAAAAGTCAGAATGTCTGCTGACTATGATGTTATCAGTTTTATTCAATTCAGTTCAATTAGGAATAAGTAACTAGCACTGCATTAGTCAGGGTTATTTTAAGAAATAGAACCAATAGGCTAAACAGAACCAATAATATGTTTACATATATTATTATGTATTTATATTTAATAAAATGTATTTACATATATTTAATATAAAAGTAAATTTATTATACAAAATTGAGTATAATAAATTTGACTATGGAGGCTAGCAAGTCTCAAGATATGTAAGGCAAGATGGAGAGTAAAGAAACCAATGTTTCAGTTCATAAGCCATATGAGGAAGAATTCTCTCTTACTTGGGGGATGGTCAGGCCATTTGTTCTATGCAGGCCTTCCACTGATTGGGTGAGGTCCACCTACATTAGGGAGAGCAATCTGCTTTACTTAGTCTATCTATTTAAATGTTAAACTTCATCAAAAAAACACCCTCACAGACATACCCAGGATAATATTTGACCAAATATCTGGGTATCCTGGTGGTCCATTCAACCAGAAACATAAAATTTGCCCATCACAATTTCAAAAATCATTCAGAAATTCAGTAAAAAAAAAAAGGTCACTTGGAAACTTTCAACAGTTACCTTCAGAGGGATTCACTTTGTAGTGTTACTGCAGAACTGTAGTGTATTTGAAATATTCAGTTTAACTTTGTAGAACTATACTTTAAAAAATATAATCAAAGTAGACACTGGTAGGCCTTGCCAAATTAATCAACTCAAATGCCAGGAGAATTGGCTGGGTTTTTTTTTTTTTTTCCTTTCTCATTTGTGGATAGAAAAAGCTATAAATTAGGTAATATTGGAGTACTCATTGTATCACCTTAAAAATAGAGCCTAAATCATGTCTAACCAGTGTAGTATAACTGTGACTATAATACAGTGATACAAAAAGTACAAAGCATCTTTGTATTAATCATGTTTTTAATTTTTTTGCATTTTTTGGTTCTTTGACATCTAGGGCCTGGGAGTTTTCATCTCCCAGTGTTAGCTAATTTCTAGAGACAGCAAACTACTTTCTTGTGAGGGTAACTTCCATATACAAACCAACGAATGCAAAGCCCCTGTCCCCCATTCCTTCCTTTATTGGCTTGTCAGGAGGCTCATACATTGCATGTCCTGTCTGGTATCAGAGGGTCAGTACCAGACAAAGTACAACCCCAACACCTGAGAGCCCTCTGGATTCATTCAAACTAGATGATTCTAAGCCTGCTTTCACTTAGTCACATATTTCTTCCCACATAAAACTTAATGAAGAGGCTTACCGTGTTTCTTCCTGCTCCGCTCTGCCTCCTGGATGAGCCTGTTACTTCTTCATGTGTGCTACCCCCACCCCTCCTTGGTACTCCCTCCCTTTGGGAGCTGTGACAGCTATCTTTTCCATAGCAGTTGTCTCCTAATCTGTTGGCCTCATCACATCTGAATAATGGTGAAATCTACATTTTAAAACAATCTTAAATAATACATAATGTATATGCAGAAGTGTGTATGTATGGGTGTATATTTGTAGTTCCTTTTTACATAAATGCCTCCAGTAATTTGAATCAGGTATAAATAACTTACTTGCTCAAGGTCACACAGTCAGTTTTCAAAACTACCTTTAAAATCCTTATGGGTAGCCCCAGGACTAGGCTGTTTTTCTTGCATCCACATGTCAGGATTGCCAAACTGAGTCTATGTTGCTTTTGAATATTGTCAGGCCAGGATGTACCCATCCAAACTTGAGGTGAGAGGGAGGCAGCAGTTTCCCCTCAGACATGATGTGTTTTCAAATCACATCTTATTAGACTCTGCATTGGGTTCTTAGGCACTGTCGCAGAAGTAAATACAGTGGTCACTTGGTGTTTATGGTGCTATTGTTTTCCCTACATATCTTGATTAAGAACTCTACTGGGAAAAAAGGTAACTGGGAGGAGAATAGAGCATTCTTAGGTTCATTGGGCATAATATCACAAACCAGAAAGGTATGCTTGTGTGAACACATACACTAAGTTTGAGTCCTAACAAATATTTCCTCATGTGTTTGGTTAAGATCATTTTCTACAACCAGTTGCTCGAAAAAGCAAGAGATATTTGTAGCTGTTTTCATGAAATGGAAAAGCATTTAGATTATGAAAGGTAAAAAAAATAAGTTGACTGGTTTTTTGCTAGATATGAAAGGAAAATAAAATACTTTCAATCCTTTTTTATCCATCTTGAAAATATCTGTATCTTTGTTTGATACAGATTTATTTTAGATTTGTTTAATATTTCTGCATTCTATAAAAACAATATTTTCACCTGTGACATCTTAATAGAACCCTCACGATGCAAATAACCAGTATATTCCCAACTTTCCAATTTGTAGAACTTATGCCTTGAGTGACAGAAAAGCCAACATTACTTCTAAAATGAGAAATTCTCATGAAAATATGGTAGGTTTCTGTGTTTATGCAACTGTAATAATAGTGACTATTACTAAAGAAGACAGTGTCTGTACTTCTCTCCCCTTGAAAGTAATATTTTAGGATGAACTAGAGGAAATACATTTTCTATATGACAAAAAAAATCAGAACATTTGAGAAAATTACCATCCCAATCCATGTATAATCATCTTGTCATAGTCAGAATCTGGATGGCCCTATTTAAAGCTGGTAAAGAACAAAACTCTGCCTAATATTTTCTTATAACATAAAATTGTCATTTCAAAATATAAAAGAGGTGGCAAGCTTGTTTTTCCTTTGCAGCTTATTGATGTGTTTTCTCTCTTGTCAACAGACTTGTGGGCAGCTCAGGAGACCTGTCAGTGAGTGGGTCCTTTGGGGGTGCAATACTCCCATGAAGAGAACTGAACATGATAAAGTGTCCAGTTTCCCAGCCATCCATCCAGGGAGAAGAAATCAACATTGTCTATATCAGAATCCTTCAAGTAGGGCAGGTTAGTTTCAATAGGTAGGTTTTAACTCCAGCTCTACCAAAAAGCACTGTCAAACTGGAAAACCATTCTTTGCTTGTGTTCCTGTATGCTGTTTTCTTGATTGGTCTGACTAATGCACACAGGTGGAAAACTTGTAACTCTTTTCATTACTGTCAAGTTCTTTCTCTAATAACTTTGATCATAGGAGCAACAAAAATTTTTGATGCCAAGAAAAGGCTTAGACTGCTGAATTACACACCATTTCCTCTTTGAGAGCCATAAATAACTGCTCTGTAAAAACCTTGATGTTAGCAGTACTGGCTACTATTGACTAACAGGTAAGGCTCCTGAACTATGGAGACATGGTTCAATTATAGATCATAGAGCAGGGTGCTGATCTATGATGGAGTGTGTACTGCTGGTCATAGTTCATTGATGGTTTCAAATTCTAGTTCGCAGTTTCCTTGAAAAATATAGTGAATGGACATACACAGAGTGCATTTTGATTGTGATACTGTAAATTAGAATATTTTGGCATCAGTAACACATACCTTTGTGCATTTGTTTCTTTATTTAGAATTATGCTCCCATTTTACCACTTGATTGTTAAAATGTTTACTGGACACAAGAGGATGAAGTTGAACACAGGCTAGGATAAGTAAAGGCACTAGAGATAGCCTAACCTGTATTCATTAACATTCATTTATTCATTAAACAAATATTTATGGTCGTCTTACCATGTGCAAGCATTGTTTAATGCATAGGATAGAGCAGAGGGAAAAACAAAGTCTTACTGCATGCATAATTTTGAGAAAATTATTTTTAACTTTTATAAACCTCAATTCTGTCATAGATATTGGATTATAACAATATCTAAGCATGGGGGGATAATATAAAAAATAAATTTATTGGTTCTGGCTTATAATAGGTAAGAAAAATTTGAGAAAATATTATTATTTAAATAATACTAGATATTTACTTTCTAATTACTATTTCTAATGTACTAGTAATGACACAAGGGGAGAGAAAATGTAAAAACAAATTACATAAATGATGGTAGGAATAATTTGTATCTATTTGCTTATTAGATAAATTTGGCACAAATCCAGAAAAACTCATTTAAGATTACTTAGTGTCACTTTAGGAGCTTCCACAATGGTTCATCAGGTAAAGAATCTGCCTGCCAAAGAAGGAGATGTAAAAGATTTGGGTTTGATCCCTGGGTTGGGAAGATCTCCCAGAGGAGGGTATTGCAACCCACTCCAGTATTCTTGCCTAGAGAATTCCATGGACAGAGGAGCTTGATGGGCTAAAGAAGGCAAAAATGTCATAATTTGATTGAGGGGGATGAGGACTGGTTTCCATCCAACACAGGATATAGCAGTTTTGTCAGTGTATTAAGATTTATCTTGTGTTTTTATAAACTTTGGCAAAAATCCTGTGTTGATATCGATGTTCAGTTATAATAGTTTTATAAGAGATCAGGTGAATTCAAGAACTTGCAAAAGTCTGGATTGTGCTGATTTCTACCTTGTGTTGAAACATACTGATATTCAGTCAAAATGCTCTTTTAGGTATTGACAGAGCCTGAGTTACTAAAGGAAACTGACATAATGAATTAGATCGCAGATTCAGAGAAATAGTAAAAATCCATGCATTATGCAGACCCTTCAGGGGTTGCATCTGGCTCTATTAAATTACAGATCTTCATAAGCTGAGGGCCTGGTTTTATTTTTTCTTATCCAAACCACTGCTCTGAAGATGAGAAACCAGAGAAAAACTGAGTGTACAATAGCAAATTATTTCATGAAGATACAAGTGAGAGAGTTTCTTGCTAATGGAAGTTCTATGGTCACACAGGAAAGTGAGTCTAAACTGGGCTACTTTTTTTTCTGCCCCAAGCGGCATAAGGGATCTTAGTGCCCTAATCAGGGATAGAACGTGTGCTCCCTACATTGAAAACGTGTAGTCTTAACCACTGGACCTCCCTAAACTGGGCTATTGTTGAGAAAGGAAAATAAATAGTGTGAGCTCAGTAGAAATATGGTGGTAAATTAGGGTAACTAAAAATGGGAAAGGGTAAGGTCAGTGGGAGTAGAGAGATTATAATGGAGGTGACCTAGACTACCAGAAGAGGTGATGTAGACTAGCCTCAGAGATGATAGCTGTCTCATGTACCACTGAGGTAAGTAGGGAATCTGGTTTGTTGTTGATTTTCAATCACTAAGCCGTGTCTAACTCTTTGTGATTCCATGGGCTACAGCACTGGCTTCCCTGTCCTTTACTATCTCCTGGAGTTTGCTCAGACTCATGTCCATTGAGTCAGTGATGCCGTCCAACTATCTGATCCTCTGTCAATCCCTTCTCCTCCTGCCCTCAACCTTTCCCAGTGTCAGGGTCTTTTCATCAGCTCTTCACATCAGGTGGCCCAGATATTAAAGTTTCAGCATCAGTTCTTCTAATGAATATTTCGAGTTGATTTTCTTTAGGATTGACTGGTTTGATCTCCTTGCTGTCCAAGGGACTCTCAAGAATCTTCTCCAGCACCACAATTCAAAAGCATCAGTTCTTCAGCACTCAACCTTCTTTGTGGTCCAGCTCTCACATCCATAGATGACTACTGGAAAAACCATAACTTTGACTATATGGAAAAGTTATGTTTCTGTTTTTTTAACATGCTATCTAGGTTTGTCATAGCTTTTCTTCCAAAGAGCAAATGTATTTTAATTTCATGGCTGCAGTCACCATCCACAGTGATTTTGGAGCCCAAAAAAATAAAATTTGTCACTGTTTATACTTTTTCCCCATCTATTTGCCATGAAGTGATGGGACCAGATGCTATGAGCTTAGTTTTTTGGATGTTGAGTTTTAAACCAGCTTTTTCACTCTCTTCTTTCACCCTATTTTTCACCAGGAGGCTCTTTCGTTCCTCTTCACTTTGTACCATTAGAGCATTATCATCTGTATATCATCTGCATAGGGAATCTGCTTGGCTGAAGCAGATTCATAAAGTGATCACATAAGTCAATATGTTAAGAATGATGAGAGCTAAGTTTACCACTGTTAAAGGTAAATTAAGGCTAAAAAGAATTATGAGGTGATGGATTAAAATTGGACATACTGTGAGCTCATGGCTTAAAAATATATCTATATATGGAACTAGATCTTTGTTAAGAGATACTGAATTAACTAGAGATGTATATGTATGGTTGTATATGTATGTATGCATGTATATATATATATATATATATATATATATATATGTGTATATATATATACATAGTCTGCATGTATATATACTGTACCATGTACATGTATACTGCATGTACGTGTATATATACTGTCTTCTGTTCACCAAGAAGCCCTAGGAGCATTGAAACGTGGATAGCAATGAGCATAATAAACACCTAGCCTTTGGTTTCCAAATACAAAACCTACACTGAAAGAACCAAGATTGGCAAAACTGTTGATTCTGGGCTAGGGCATTGAAATTTCAACTTTTCTTAGAACATCTTGCTGTGACAGAAAGTAAAAAAAAATGTTCAAGGAATGATAGGAACATGCCACAATATCACTTTCAGGATTCTCACTGGCCAAACTTCGGAAAATTTGAGCCTCAAAATAGATAATGGTAGGAAAGGAATATACCCTACTTTGGCTGAGCACCGAAGAATTGATGCTTTTGAACTGTGGTCTTGGAGAAGACTTTTGAGAGGCCCTTGGACTACAAAGAGATCCAACCAGTCCATCCTAAAGGATATCAGTCCTCGGTGTTCATTGGAAGAACTGATGTTGAAGCTGAAACTCCAATACTCTGGCCACCTGATGCGAAGAGTTGACTCATTGGAAAAGACCCTGATGCTGGGAAGGATTGGGGGCAGGAAGAGAAGGGGACAACAAAGGATGAGATGGCTGGAGGGCATCACTGACTTCATGGACATGAGTTTGGATAAACTCTGGGAGTTGGTGATGGACAGGGAGGCCTGGCGTGCTGCAATTCATGGGGTTGCAAAGAGTTGGACACGACTGATAAACTGAACTGAACTGATGTCTATACTGATGTAACTAAATGAATTAAAATGAATGAATCAGAAAATAATTGGGAAAAATGAAAAGCTTTTCTGTATAGTAGAATGCTAATAATAAATGTAGAAAAAAACAATAGACTACAAAGACACTACAGGCCTGCTATTATTGTGGTAATTGATTCAGAAGAGAATTGTTCAGTGGAAACCAAGCTGATGGGTGGTGATTTGGTGGGAAATAGGATATTAATATAATCCTGGATTATGTCTCCATAAATTGAATTTATCAGTTATAAAAGGCAGGAGAGGAAAATGATTATGTGGATAAACCTGTTTAAAAGAATATGACCAGGTTTTAAAGGTTAACATCCCCACTGGTAGGCAGAATCAACATTGTGGTCCCTTCATGTGAAGGACCGAGAAAAGTGTGTGATTTCTATAGTTTCTCCAGTAATGAAGAAACCTCAGGTGGACCCAAATTCAGGGTCATGTGACAATATTTAAGATCAACATTTTTCATTTTGTTTTTTTGTTTGTTGTTTTTATATATTATTTTTTTACTTGACCATGCCATGTGTCATATGGGATCTAGTGTTCTGACCAGGAATCGAACTTGTGCCTGTTAAACTGGCAGCTCAGCGTCTTAGCCACTGGACCATCAGGGAAGTCCCTTGATCTACATTTTTTAAAGCTGTGAGGCTCAAGAATGCAGACAAGAGAGGAAGTCTTCCACTTAGGAGAAAGCAAGAGAAACAACAACAACTTTATGAAATATGTACTCCTGGATGGAATTCTAAACTAAGAAAACAGGAGATTTGACTAGTGTAGTTAGTGAAGTTTGAATGCTATGTAAGGATTAGAAGATTATATCCCATCAATTATGATTTCCTAACTTGAAGGGTAATACAGTAAGGGGTAATGGGGTATCCCCACTATAACTTGTTATATGGCTCAGAAAAAGGCAGCTAATAATGGACATAAACAAATATACATTATATATGGAATTGAGAGTTAACAGCTGGGGAATTCTTTGTATAACCTATTTAAAGTATGGTGGTATTGACTAAGATCTATAGGTGCAATTGGGACTTGAAAATCTAACTCAGAATCAATATTTATTATCACATTTCAGCACAGTTTGTAATTTTGTTACTATTGACAATATTCCCTGGGATGCCTTGTCTTATTACTGACTTCACTTTTAAATTTGACCTGAAGTCTTCTTGACAATGTGACTCTATCTCTCAGAGTTGTGATCCATCAGCCTCTGGCCTTTTGCATCCTTGACACACACAGTCAGGCCAGAGAATGCGCAGTTGATTCTGTGGAACTGTAATAATATACTCTTTTTCGAACTACTTTTGTTTTTAATGGTTAGCCGTTATTTTTTTAATTTTAATTTTTATTTATTTAATTGGCTGTGCTGGGTCTTAGTTGCAGCATGCAAAATCTTTTTTTTTTTTCATTATTGTTTTTGCCATACATTGTCATGATATCACCATGGGTTTACATATGCTTCCCCTCCGGGTCCCCCCTCCCTCCTCCCTCCCCCCCGGGAAATCTCGCTGCACCAGTCCCGAGCATCAATCCTGGGCTGGCGATTGATTAGACACATGACAATTAACATGCTTCCATGCCCTTCTCCCATCTCATCCCACCCTTACCCTCATCCACAAAGTCCACGAGTCTATTCTATACATCTGCGTTCCTTTTGTTGTCTCCCATGTTGGGTTCTCGTTACCGTCTTTCTAAATTCCATATATATGCGTTAATATACTGTATTGTTGTTTTTGCTTCTGGCTTACTTCACTCTGGATAATGGGCTCCAGTTTCGTCCATCTGAGTAGAATTGCTTCAAATGAATTTTTTTTTAATGCTGAGTAATATTCCATTGTGTATATGTACCACAGCTTTCTTTGATCATCATTGCATCATGCAGGAATTTTTTTTTTAAATTCTTTTAAGTTGTGGCTTGTGGGATCTTTAGTTGCATCGTGTAGGATCTATTTATCTGATCAAGAATGAAACCTGGGTCCCCAGGATTGGAATCATGGGGTCTTAGCTACTGGACCAGCAGGGAAGTCCTCTTTAACAGTATGTTTGCAATGTCACTGCTGTAATAAATACACTGCAGCCCTAACAGAATTGTTAGGGGTGAAAGAGCATGTTGGAACTAGAAGGGAGCTTGTAAGATGATGCGGTCCAACTCTTAATTTTATAATTGAGCAAAGTGGATTCCAAAGAGCTGAAATAATTTTCCTAATATCAGCTGTGTAATTAATGGCAGAATCATTATGTGTACTTTGGTCTCTTGACTCCCAGCTACTGCTTCTCAACGGCTGCTATGTAGGAAGCCTGCATTTGGTTCATTCTGGTGCTGCTAAAAGTCGCGTTAGTCATTTCTGACTCTGTGCGACCCCATAGACAGCAGCCCACCAGGCTCCTCCATCCCTGAGATTCTCCAGGCAAGGACACTGGAGTGGGTTGCCATTTCCTTTTCTAAGCATGAAAGTGGAAAGTGAAAGTGAAGTTGCTCAGTGGTGTCTGACTCTTAGCGACCCCATGGACTGCAGCCTACCAGGCTCCTCCATCCATGGGATTTTTCAGGCAAGAGTACTGAAGTGGGTCACCAGTACCTTCTCCTCATTTGGTTCATAGAGACTCATAAATGTAGCTGTCTATTTGATGATAAGGTTAGCATATATTGTGTGTGTTTAGTGACTCAGTTGTATCCAACTCTTTGTGACCCCATGGACCATAGCCCAGGCTCCTCTGTCCATGGGATTCTCCATGGACAGAATACTGGAGTGGGTTGCCATTTCCTTCTCCAGGGGATTTTCCAGACCCAGGGATCCAACCTGCATCTCTTATGTCTCCTGCCTGGCAGGCAGAGTCTTTACCACTGCACCACCTAGGAAGCCCTAAGCATACGGTGGGGCACACTTATACTCACTTTGCTGATCAATCTATCAATCCTGCAGAGTATTAAAAGCCCTAGCATTGTATGCTCCTTGCCTTTATTCTACCACACCCCCTCTTTGTTGTTCCTCTTACATACCAGGCATACTCCAGCATAAGGGTTTATCCTAGTCTTTTCAGGTTGTTATAACAAGTTATCAGAGACTGAGTGGCTTAAATAACAATTACTTTCCCAATTCTGGAGGCTGAAAATTCCAAGATCAAGGTGTCAGTATGGTTGAGTCCTGGTGAGTGCTCTCTTCCTGACCAGCAGGCAACCACCTTCTTGCTGGGTCTTCACATGGTGAAAGAGATAGTGTTCCAACCTCTTCACCTTCTTAGTATAAGGATATTAATCCCATCATGGGGGGCTTCACTCTCCTTACCTCATCTAAGCCCAGTGACCTTCCAAAAACTCTTCTTCCAAAGACCATCACATTGGGAGTGAGAGCTTCAACATGTGGATTTTAAGGGACAGACAAACACTCAGTTCATAGCAGGGCCTTTGCTCTTAGCCATTCCCTCTGCCTGGAATGCTCCTCCCCAGATAACCTCTTGTCAAATTTCCTCCTCTCCTTCAAGCCTGTCTCAGTGTCTCAGTATGATGGATACTTATCACCACATTTCAGTTCTACACACTGCACTACCTGCTCCTCCATTATCCTTGAGCCATGTAAAAGTACCTGGTTCTACTTTTTCTTTTTTCCATTATTTAAAAATTTTATCTCTTATGTTTATTATTCATGATCTGTTTCTCTTCTCATAATATAAGATCCACATAGCAAGGATCTTTGCTTCACTGACTGATGGGCACAGTGCACAGGGCAATGTCTGATACATAATATGCACACAATAAATATTTAATGAGTGACTCCATCAGAGTTACTCCATAAATCCATGGCTAAACCAATGACAATAGGTTATACTGGGAGGTTTAGGCAAATGGTTCTCAAAGTGTAGTTCCCATATCCATGGAAGTAGCATTCAGTTCAGTTCAGTTCAGTTCAGTCACTCAGTTATGTCCAACTCTTTGTGACCCCATGAACTGCAGCACGCCAGGCCTCCCTGTCCATCACCAACTCCCGGAGTCTACCCAAACCCATGTCCATCGAGTCGGTGATGCCATCCAGCCATCTCATCCTCTGTTGTCCCCTTCTCTTCCTGCCCCCAATACTTCCCAGCATCAGAATCTTTTCCAATGAGTCAACTCTTCGCATCAGGTGGCCAAAGTATTGGAGTTTCAGCTTCAACATCAGTCCTTCCAATGAACACCCAGGACTGATCTCCTTTAGGATGGACTGGTTGGATCTCTTTGTAGTCCAAGGGCCTCTCAAAAGTCTTCTCCAAGACCACACTTCAAAAGCATCAATTCTTTGGTGCTCAGCCTTTTTTTACTGTCCAACTCTCACATCCATACATGACCACTGGAAAAACCGTAGCCTTGACTAGATGAACCTTTGTTGGCAAAGTAATGTCTCTGCTTTTCAATATACTATCCAGGTTGGCCATAACTTTCCTTCCAAGGAGTAGGCATCTTTTAATTTCATGGCTGCAATCACCATCTGCAGTGATTTTGAAGCCCAAAAACCCCAGAACCTGGTTAGAAATGGATTTGTCAGGTCCCAAATCAGACCTACTGAGCCAGAAACTCTGGTTTTAAGGCCTACTTGTGTTTTAACAAGCTTATTGAGTCTGATTCATGTTCAAATGTGAAACAATTGGTTTTCCAAATCAGTAACCCCTAATAGCTATCTGAACAAACCAGAGGCAGGCAAAGTAGGTAGACAAAATGTGTAACTCACTTTTTTTGTACTTTAAAATTTATAGCAAATAATCATACTCTTGGTAAGTCACAGAGTCATGCTCCATGACAAACAAAGAAATAAACTCGGAGGAACAAGTTCAAGGGTTGCTGCTGTAGGAGAGGAGCTAGTATTACCACTGCCCTACTCTCCTTCCCCAGCTTACCATATAACTGTTACCTGCCTGTAACCTGTCCCTACCTGACTCAGTGAGAAGGGCCACTGTGGACCTGACCAATCACATCGTAGTTCTCTGCCCCTTTTCTGATTTGTTACATTGCATGCCTTTCCCAGTTTCTTTGCATTATTCATGTAGTGTTTGTTTTATTACTGGGCAGCATCTGGAGGGGAGGTTGCATAAAAAGCACCCGTGTTTTAACCTGACTCCAGATTTTAATCAGGCAGAGGAGGCCACAACCCAGATTCTCTTTTGAAATAAAAACTGTCATTTTTAATTTGTTTACATGTATTTTGCTAAGACAACTTCTTGAGATTTCATCTTGTCCATCATTTTATTATTTAAAATCATTAGTGGTAAGACACAGTCCTCTTAGACTTCCCTGGTGCTACAGTGAATAAGAATCTGCCTGCCAAGGCAGGGGACACAGGTTCGATCCCTGGTCCAGGAAGATTCCCCATGCTGCGGGCAACTACAGCTCATGCACCACAACCACGCGAGCCTGTGCTCTAGAGCCTGTGAGCTGCAACTCCTGAGCTCGTGAGCTGCAACTACTGAAGCCCCTGTGCTTAGAGACTCTGCTCTGCAAGAGAAACCACCACAATGAGAAGCCTGTGCTCCAAAACGAAGAGTAGTCCCTGCTCACTGCAACTAGAAAAAGCCTGTGTTTGCAGCAACGAAGACCCAACACAGCCAAAAATAAATCCAAAAAAAAAAAAAGACACAGTCCTTTTCCTGAGGGAACACCTAGTCTAGTGGAAAATCATATGAGTAAGTCAGAGATGATACAGGAGTAAAAGATGAGCAGAAACGACAAGGCAAGCATGAACTGTAGTTGCATTTCTATGCATGCTCAGTCATGTCAGACTCTGTATTTGACTCTTTGGGACCTCATGGACTATAACCCACCAAGCTCCTCTGTCCATGGGATTTTCCAGGCTAGAACACTGGAGGTGATTCCCATTCCCTTCTCCAGGGGATCTTCCCAACCCAGGGATTGAACCCACACCTCCTGCATTGGTAGGCATATTGTTTATCACTGAACCACCTGGGATGCCCATTACAAGCACTTAAAGACAGAGAAGAGTGTTAGATATCCTAAAATGTTAGGTACTAAGGAGTATCAATAGTCATACAGAAGCTTGATGGTTAAACTAAGTTAGGAAACTCTGATGAAGGTACAACAGTTTTATACTTTCTTCTGAAATCAGAATGATTTTCCTGTTATTCTTTTTGTATTTGTGATGCCTCAGTTGTTTTATTTAAGAGGTGTCTGCTGTTTCTCTTGGGTGAAAGAAACTTGATAGGAAAAACGTAATACTGAAACGTGCTCCTTAGATTAACTGACAGCCCCAAATCATGACAGTGGTTGTGTTCACTATGGAAAATTCTATGTACAGGAGGCTCAGAACAGGACAGCACCAGGGATACCTCCCCCTTGTTCTCTACACACTATGTCAGGGGAGCAATGGGTTCAGAGGAGATAAACAGAAGGTTTTCAGGCTGTTCCCTGTGGCGTGGTAAATTGCCCATGATTAGTCACAATTTAAAGTATGTTTTGATCAAACAGGTCTTTGTCTGACTCTAAATCATCCCAGAATACCAATAAACTATATCTACTAAGAAAAGGAGTCTTATATAATTCTAGTCTGTGTTAATTAGCCACTCAATGATTTTCATTATTTTAGATATTTTCAGTACATCAAAGGCTTAGTAGACATTATTCATGCGAATACATTAAGAAAGTACTGTTAAGTGAAATACCTATTTCATTTGGTCTGAAATTAATGTTCATCAATTCATCTTGATAACATTCAAGATGAGAAGAAATTTGATGATCTACGTGGTCTTTGATGAACAAGACTCTGTGCCATAATCACATAAGATTTCATGGATTCTTTCATGGAAGTGACTGCAGACTGGCATAGGCAGAGTATTGCTTCAATTGAAAATATTGGGAGAAACACAGAACAATTAGAGGGAATGAAATGGTTAAAGATACAGCCCTTCATCCTCTTTAAATAAAATTCCCATTCCTTTGTAAAGGGTCCCCCCCATGATTCTGACTCTAGTTTATGAGAGGCTGGAAGACTCCCTGAGGAACATGAAGCTGTCTTTCCATCTTTCCATTTAGGTCTACTGTCTGATTCAGCTTGGAAGACTTACTTTATTTTTTAAAAAAATTCACTACCCTCTGAATTTACTGAAGTGAATTGCACTAGGTTCTCAACAGAATTTGCAGTGAAATACCCTGTGCTAGTCACACACATACACATACCCCTTCTTGGGGAATGTTCCTTGTAAATGCGTGTGCACTTTTTGGTCCTTATTGATCTTGTGTACAGTGTTTATGCAATACCATATCAGTGACAGGTAAGGTATTGATGACATCACCAAAACTAGTTCCCATCACTTAATTCCTTAAAAAGAATCAGGCAATGGTAACCATAAAGCAATTTATTAACACAGCAAAAATGAGAGTATGTTTTAAGTTCCAATTGTAATGATATTTTGTCTAGAGGACACTGATTTTGTTTCACCATGCTGCTCCTGTAAATGGAAGGGAAACAGAATTATGATTCAAATTACTAGCATAATGAAAAATCATTTGTATTCCTTTTTATTTCGTGGGCAGACACCTGGTGAATAAGATAACCACATATTACCTAGAAGAGCTTTACAGGGAGAGGGAGGCAAAATCCTCATTAAATATCTGTCAAGTGTTTAAAATTATACAGTCATGGGGGGGTGTAAAATTTAATGTTACTTACAATGCAAGACCTACTTTAGCCAGGATTAATAGCAAATTTTTAAACACAGTGAATAGTTGTGAGTTACTTATTAAAAGGGTTTTTGAAAGGGTTATGGCTACAAGTAGTTAAAAAATGCTGACAAGTGAGGTTGGCACAGTTGTACATTTGAGACCTGTCAGAGCTAACAAATTCAGAGTATGACATACTGGGATTGAAGGGAGGTGAAATGTATTCAGTGAATGTGCTGGGTTTTTTTTCCTCCATGTCAGTTGGTTGGGCTTTTCACAGTGTGAAATAAGTATTCTGTGTGCTCTCCACCACAGTCTGATGCCTTTGCGTTGAATGTTATCTCGATATTACATTTGAAACTTTCCCACCAATTCCTTTGTTTTCTATCCAAAGTGTCCTGGATATAGATGAAAGATCTTAGAGATCTAACTTGAATTTCAGGTCCAAGTTCTTCCCTTCAAAGAAGATCTTTTAGGAGATTGACTAGAGTTCTGACAGGAAGCACAGGGCACAGGAGATTAGATTCTGAAGACAAAATTAATAAAGGAATGATTTACAAAGCCATGTTCAGAGATTGGGGAATCAACAGAGGATGCTAAGGCATCCAAGAATTAGTGACTGTGAAAACTGGGAACCCTTTTAATTCTTAGACCCTTAAGAGGTAAAAGATGGAAACATCGAGAAGTGCTGCCCTAGTAACCACAGTGGTTGTTTGGATATAGCTACCTCCAGAAACATGATGCCAGAACATGGAAATTGCTGGGGGGAGAAATATCCAGAATTCCGTCTCCTACCCCAAGTCTCTTACAGATACACCTCATTGGCCAAACTAAATCAGAAGTAAGAAGGCAAGATAGCCTTGGGGATGAAATCAAAGCAGTATCCCCAGGAACACAGTGGGAAGAGAAGTGCAGAGAATGAGGGTAAGGTGCAAAATGAGGATAAGGCTGCTCATTGGATAAGACTGGGTAGAAGAGAGTGGCATAAGCAATTAGTCTCCCTTTTGGACATTGTTCTGAAGAGATACACTTACTGGTGATGTCACAGAGAAGAAAAAATCCTGACTCCATACCTAGTCTATTCTTTTAGCTCTAACCCTTATGCTCGGTTGTCTGTGCTCGGTTATGCTGGCTCTGCACCTTTTGTAAAAGAATGGTGTCTATAGCCCAGAATATATAGGATACCCCCTTCTCAAGGTTCTAAGCTTTTAAAAGTATAACACTTTTCCATTCATATATAGATAAAAAGTTGAAGAACAGAGAGTAATATTTGTCTTGTTGGAGATTTATAGAAACATTGTGACCAGACCCACATGGACAGGGCAAGAACAGAGGGTTCTAGCACCAGGAAGTTTGTGACAACCAGCTACACCCCTCTACTTGTAGTATAAAAGAAGCCTGCTATCGTTCAACTTATTGGCCTGTTGTGTGGTGAGCAGTACAAGCTTGGGTTCAGTGACAGTCAGGATACAATAATTGTCAGCTAAGGCCTTTTTCCTTGGCTTTATGTGAAAGTATTACTTTTCATTTTGAAGTTTATAAAGTCAAGAAAAGGATCCCTTGAGAAGAACTAGATCCATGTGGTTGAAACAATTACATATACTACTTGTAACAGTTTATCCAGCTTTCCATTTTTTTTTTTCTACCACAAACAAAACAGGGTTTCAACTAGGAAGCTGGCAAAGTGTCAGCTCCTTGTGGAACACAGAAGTGCTTTTGGAGATATTCAATTAGTTGTCTGAGCTAGTTTGTCAGGAGTAGGGAATCATGGAGCCCCTTGACTATACATGGAAACCCATCCTTAGTGATTCAGATACCAGGCTGATAGCAGACTAATTCAGACTCTTGTAGCTGGTGGGACCAGGATTACTGAAGTAGCTTCCTTACTGACCAAGAATAGCTTAGTACCAGGTCAAGTTCAAGTCTGGAAGCAAAAGTCACCAGTGGCTATAGTTATAAGTGATTGAGTGCACAACCATCTACAGTCTTTAGAGATGGTTAAGCAGTTGGCCACAGGACTGGAAAAGGTCAGTTTTCATTCCTATCCCAAAGAAAAGCAATGTCAAAGAATGCTTGAACTACCACACAATTACACTCATCTCACATGCTAGTAAAGTAATGCTCAAAATTCTCCAAGTCAGGCTTCAGTAATATGTGAACCGTGAACTTCCAGATGTTCAAGCTGGTTTTAGAAATGGCAGAGGAACCAGAAATCAAATTGCCAACATCCACTGGATCATCAAAAAAGCAAGAGAGTTCCAGAGAAACATCTACTTCTGCTTTATTGACTATGCCAAAGCCTTTGACTGTGTGGATCACTATAAACTGTGGAAAATTCTTAAAGACATGGGAATACCAGACCACCTGACCTGTCTCTTGAGAAACCTGTATCCAGGTCAGGAAGCAACAGTTAGAACTGGACATGGAACAACAGACTGGTTCCAAATAGGAAATGGAGTGCGTCAAGGCTATATATTGTCACCCTGCTTATTTAACTTGTATGCAGAGTACATCATGAGAAACGCTGGGCTGGAGGAAGCACAGCTGGAATCAAGATTGCCAGGAGAAATATCAATAACCTTAGATATGCAGACAGCACCACCCTTATTGCAGAAAGTGAAGAGGAACTAAAAAGCCTCTTGATGAAAGTGAAAGAGGAGAGTGTAAAAGTTGTGTTAAAGCTAAACATCCAGAAAACTAAGATCATGGCATCTGGTCCCATCACTTCATGGGAAATAGATGGGGAAACAGTGGAAACAGTGTCAGACTTTATTTTTCTGGGCTCCAAAATCACTGCAGATGGTGATTGTAGCCATGAAATTAAAAGACAGTTACTCCTTGGAAGGAAAATTATGACCAACCTAGGCAGCATATTGAAAACTTTGCCAACAAAGGTCTGTCTAGTCAAGACTATGGTTTTTCCGGTGGTCATGTATGGATGTGAGAGTTGGATGGTGAAGAAAACTGAGCACTGAAGAATGATGTTTTTGAACTGTGATGTTGGAGAAGACTCTTTTGAGTCCCTTGGACTGCAAGGAGATCCAACCAGTCCATCCTAAAGGAGATCAGTCCTGGGTGTTCATTGAAAGAACTGATGTTGAAGCTGAAATTTCAAAACTTTGGCCACCTCATGCAAAGAATTGACTCATTAGAAAAGACTCTGATGCTGAGAAGGATTGGGGGCAGGAAGAGAAGGGGACAACAGAGGATGAGATGGCTGGATGTCATCACCGACTCGATAGACATGAGTTTGGGTGGACTCCAAGAGTTGGTGATAGGGAGGCCTGGCTTGCTGCGATTCATGGGGTTGCAAAGGGTCGGACACGACTGAGTGACTGAACTGAATCAGTTAGAGAAACGTTTTTTTAAGCAATGTAAGTGCTTTCTACTTATTGAAGGAGGAAACTTTACAGTAAATTAGTGCTTTTGACATTCTGAATTCAAAATATTCAAACTTCTTAAGCATATGTGAATGTTTTGCTCATACTGACCTCTGAATATAATATAAAAGATAATTTTGTTATTATACCTCAATGGCATAGGACAGTGGCCTAGGACTGTTGACCTAGACAGTACATTTCTAGTATTTTAATATTTATTCTTGGAGAGTCAAGATACTAATGTTTTAATTTTTAAGAATTACATGCAATAATATGTTAGAATATTTTAAAGTCCGAAAGTGCAGCATGAAAAAAGCCCATGATACAATCATTTAATTAAAACATACTGACTTCTTATTTAATCATGACATGCAACTAAAATTAATTAGACCAACAATTAATTAGACTGAATGTCTTCCTATGCTCTATTATATCAGAATGAACATAATAACTCATCTTGCATAAGAAAAGATATAAATTGACCTGATTGGAAGAAAATTACAGAATGTTTAACACTGTGCATTTCTCATTTATTAAAATTTGCTAACCTATATAGAACAAAAGTTATATGTAGTTTTGGGGCTTTCAACAATATATTTTTCAAGACACAGCCAATATATTCATATTGTTTGTTTTAAGTCATTGGATATGTTTATGCCAATTATGTCTTAGCTGGTAAAGAATCCACCTGCAATGTGGGAGACCTGGGTTCGATCCTTGAGTTGGGATGATCCCCTGGAGAAGGGAAAGGCTACCCACTTCACTATTCTGGCCTGGAGAATTCCGTGGACTAAGTCCATGGGGTCACAAAGAGTTGAACACAACTGAGCGACTTTCACATGCCATTTTATGTATTCATTATCCATACATCATATAGTTTAATCAATAGGAATTTTATGTAGTTACTTTAGCTACTTTGGGATTCCTGTAGTTATCTCCATGTTATTATCAATAAAATCATAAATTATCAGCATATTAACACTTTAAAAGATATATTTATTACCCATCCTCTTTGAGAACAGGAGGTTAAATCAAATAACATATTTTCATGATTCTAGGAATGTTGTAAACAATCAGTATAAGAAAGCAAACTTTGAGTTTGAAATGCATCTATCAATTAGAAAAAATGTGTCAATGTTTTTGTTTTCACTTGTAAAATGGTGTAGCCACCATGGTTTGGCAATTTCTTTAAAAGTTAAACATGAAGCTACCATATTAACTCAGCACTATACTCCTATACTCCTAGGTGTGAAATAAAATTCATATTTTATGGCAAGAGAAGAAAAACTTTAAGCAAAAAAATCTTCTCTGCACTTTGGCCTCTCTTCTCCCCTGACTGCACTGTGTATCTGCATTATGTGCAGACCAAACCTTCCACTGCAGACACCTGCTCAATCATAAAGACCAACGTTTTCCTAGAATCAATAAGATAGCTCCTTAAAAATAACATTCCTGAATCTGCCTGCTGATGCAGGAGATGCGGGCTCAATCCCTGCACCAGGAAGATTCCACATGCCACAAGGCAGTTGAGCCCCTGCATAACTACTGAAGCCCTCATGCCCTAGAGCCCGTGATCTACAATAGAAGAGGCAACCCCAGTGGGAAGCCTACACTCTGCAACTGAAGAGCAGCCCTTGATCCTCATGACTAGAGAAAGCCCGCGTGCAGCAATGAAGACCCAGTGCAGTCAAACATTTTAAAAATTAAAAAAAAAAAAATGGCATTCCTTCTTGATTTTGTAAGGGGTCACTCGGGGCTTAGATCTGGATTATGTAAGCTGTCAGTAACACATCATTTAATGTACAACTCCCCCACTCAAAAGACTCGTGTAACTGCGACTTAACTTCTAATGGGTAGGACAGTTCTCATAGTGTCCTGAGAGGCATTTCCTGGATTATAATCCTTAAATTTGGCTCAAATAAAAGTTTCCATTTCTTTCTTAGATTGTTTGATTAATTGTTCATCAATATAGGTATATATCCAAAATAATTGAAAGCACAGACTAGAACAGATATCTGTACAATCATGTTTACTGCAATAATGTTCACAGTAGCCAAATGTGGGCCCTGTGTTCATCAACAGATGAATGGATAAACAAACCGTAGCATATACATACAATATACTACTATTAAGTTACAAAAAAGAAAAAACTTTGACATATGCTACAATACAGATGAACCCTGGAAACATTACACTAAGTAAAATAAGAGCTTCCCTGGTGGGTCAGTGGTAAAGAATCTGCCTGCTAATGCAGGAGACATAGGCCCGATCTTCCCTGGGTTGGGAAGATACCCTGGAGAGGAAATGGCAACCCTCTCCAGGCTTCTTGCCTGGGAAATCCCCTGGGCAGAGGAGCCTGGCAGGCTACAGTCCATGGGGTTGCAAAAGAGTCATACAAAACCTAGCAACTAAACAAGTGAAATAAACCAGACATGAACTGACAAATGTTAAATAATTTCACTTACGTGAGGTCTGCAGAATAGGAAAATTCATAGAAACAGAGAGCAGAATAAGATTATCAAAGTCTGTAAGGAAAGAAAAACTAATTATTATTTAATGAATACTGAGTGTATTTGTGTTAAAAATAATGAAAAAGTTTTGGACATAGACAGTGGTAATGGATACATAGGATTTTGAATGTAATTAATGCCACTGATAGTGGAGCAAAATTTGCCACCCTGGATTATCTCTTTGGAATGCAGATTTTTTCAAGCTGAAAACATCAAGACTCAACAGACTCAGGAAGAAACTCTGCCTTTCCCCCTAACTGCCTCATAAGAATTTAGAAAGAGGGCCTGCCAGAGATATTACCAGAGATATCTACAAAGAATGTGGGCTATGTGTGGTGAGAGAAGCTCAGAGTGTTCCATTGTCTGTGTTCCATTGTCTCTGCATGACCTAGCAAATATTTGTTTACCAAACATTCACTTTTCCATTTACAAGTTTATTTCCTTCCTTCCCTATTGATTGAGAGGAATTGGGTAAGGAAGAAGGGACCTGGTGGATTATTAGACAGGCTTTGAAGGAAATCTGAAATACTACAGATGGCATGCAAGCAGAAGGAAAATCGTTAAGAGACACATTGAGTCAGGAAACAGTTTATTTTTAAAGAAGCATGGGATGCTTGGAAAAGGATTGATAAGGCAGCAAGTGAAGATCCAGCTTGGGAAGCTGAGATTATGGAGTTCCTCTACTGATAGTCCAGAGTTTTTCAGCCTTGTACTATTTTTGTGCATGTGTGCTAAGCCACTTCAGTTGTGTCATCTTTGCGACTCCATGGGTTATAGCCTGTCAGGCTCCTCTGTCCATGGGATTCTCCAGGCAAGAATACTGGAGTGGATTGCCGTGCCCTTCTCCAGGGGATCTTCCCCACCCAGGGATTGAACCCGCGTCTCCTGTGCCTCCTGCATTGCAGATGGACTCTCTACCGCTGAGCCACCTGGAAGCACTTGGAACCAAAAATGACTCCAAACTACCAGAGCAATCTCGAAAAAGAACAAAGTAGGAGGTATCACACTTCCTGATTTCACACTATATTACAAAGCTATAGCAAGCAAAACAGCATGTTGCTGGCATGAAAACAGACACATAGACCACAAAGAAACAGATGCAGGAGCCCACTTATAAATCCCCACATATATGGTCAACTGATATTTGGTAAAGGAGCCAATAATACTTAATTGGGAAAAGATAATCTCTTCAATAAATGGTGCTGAGAAAAGTTGATAGCCACACACACCAGAATAAAACTGGGTCCTTACCTTACACCAGTCACAAAAATTAACTTGATAAATGTAAAACAATCAGGGGAGAAATAAATTAGGAGGTTAGGATTAACATATATTTCTATGTAAAATAGATAACCACCAAGGACCTACTGTATAGCACAGGAAACTATACTCAGTATTTTGTAATAACCTATAAAGGAAAAGAATCTGAATCATATATAAATATATATATGAATATGTATATACAAACACATATGTATGTAGATACATATATATACATCTGAATCACCGTGCTATATACCTGAAACTAATATGATATTATAAATCAGCTATAGTTCAGTTTCTAAAAAATGTACATCAGAGGACATGAATGGATGAAAAGAATTATAGATATGGAAGACAGAGTAGGAAAGGTAATACTGAAATCTTAGCTTTTTCAAGATTAAAATAATTGATAGGAGAGGGTACCAGAAGTAGAGGAAACATTTGATAGTGCCATTGTTTTTCTTTGTGAGTTGTTTACACAGGTGGTTATTAAGGTCATAATGTCAATTTTGGCAAACTTTGTTCACCAAAAATCCTTGAAGTTTTCACTTTATTGAAGTATGCTTGACAGAACATGCAGGTGGGCTCATAACACCTGATTTTCTAGTTAATTTTCAAGAAACAAAATCATTCTAGAGCAAATTATTTTACATTAAAATTGACATAACAAAGTTAATTGCTTCTAAGCAGTGAGAAGATGATTGAGTAGGAGACTTCAGTGTATTTTGACTAAAAAGTAAGCCCACATAGATTAAATATAGCTTCCTTATTTAAAAAAATAAAAAAAAACCTTCATAAGAGTTTTTCATTTTTAAATTTTAAAGGAACTTGCTAGGAGAGTGAAATGAGATAAGAATAGTATCAGCATCTTCTGTGCTTTGTAATGATTTTTTCAAGGTTAAAGTTTCATTTATTTTTGTGGAGATGCTGATGGAAGCACAATTTTCTTGCATGCTTCCCACTGTCCTCAGCCCCTTTGCTGGCCTCACAGTAATGACATAATGAAAAATTAACTGCTGAGCCTCTTACCAAAAAGCCCTCAATCAAGAGTTAGTGAGTTTTGTTTTTGTTTTTTTTTTCCACTCATTTCTCTATTTTAAAAAATTCCCAGATTGCTCAAAGAGAGCTAAAGTGAGAGATGAAGCAGAATCTGGAACCACAACGTTGGGAGTTGAGTTGATCTGGGCTTGGGCTGTTTAAGAGCTGGTGGGACATGGATTGGTGCATCCACATTTAAGCTTTGGAAAGTCATCTGGTTCTATCATCAGTTGTAGGGGGTGGAATCTCATTCTACCAATTTCTAATACTTTATCACTGGACAAATCTCTTAACCTCAGTAAGCCTTCATTTTCTCAGGTTTAAAATGAGGACATAAAAATCAATACTAACTTCACAGGTTTACAGGGAGGATTATATAGAGTGACATTTGTAACCTACTCAGGGAGCCATGGGCATGTGGCATTATTCAGCAAACTGGAGATGCTATAATTCCCCAAGAAATGTTCTCCCAAGAAAGTGTTTTTGAATGCTTCTTCAGGATAGAATCGTTGGTACTGAAAAACACAAAGAAATTTTCTACATCATCTTGTTTGTTATGTAGAAAGTTAATTAGCAATGAAGAGCAGAGTGGTGTTGGCAGGCTTAATATGAGGGAAGCAACTGAGCATAGGAAATGCCTGGAGGTCTTCAGCAGATATTTCAAACTTGCTGCACCACTTTCTCTCCTTTGAGATTCCCTTGTACTCCCCCAAAGCTATTTATAACACCAAAGCCTAGTGTCACCTGATCTGCCTTTCTTGACCTTTCCTTTGATCTACCTGAGTTATCTTATCCTTTCATCTTATAATATCTTCTTTTCTCATCAACTTGTAACTAAATGAAACCTGTATTCTTTGTAGTTGTTAAGTTGTGTTCGACCCTGTGTACCATAGCCTGCTAGTCTCCTCTGTTCATTGGATTTCCCAAGCGAGAATACTGGATCAGGTTGCCATTTCCTTCTCCAGGGGATCTTACCAACCCAGGTCTCCTGAATCATCAGTGGATGCTTTACAGCTGAGCCACCAGGAATTCTAAGATAAACTTGTGTTTATTTGTTTGTTTATTTTAATGCCTCAAAGTAGTTGTCTTACAAGCAATGCTAGAGACTTTCAGTTTGTGAACTCAGATTTCAAATATGACTTTTCCACTACCTGGCAATCCTACTAAACTCCAGTATGTTCACTTTCTCATTCACCATATTTATGCTACTCTCCTCCTCAAACATCCAATACCAGCTCTCCTTTGCAGCTTTCTTGACTTATTAAACTTTTTTTCCAATAACGCAGATTTAGAAACTGTCCCCATCTGCTGTCTATGAAGGCTACCAAGCCATATGTATCCCTAGGTATACCTTCTGTCTTATCCTTTGAGCATTTACTAATGTAGCTTGACAAATAAGAGAAAGAACTCCAGCCTTGCAATCATTTTCCACGTGGAAGGCTATGTATCATGCTATCATGCAAAGTAAGTCCAACAGTGCCCTTCCAGTGTGGCTTTCCTGGGCATCTTTCCTTCCAGCAATCCTTTAGAGATTCAGGTCACACTCCTGTTGGAGACCATTTTCAACCCTTGGCCTCTGTGGTCACCACAGAGGCAAAAGAGAAGTGATAGAGCAGACTTCACTGCTTTAGTTCAGATGCAGCACTTTATTTATTGCTATGATCCTTTTGTGGAAACTAATCATATGTTCCTATCCATACTCAAGACAAACAAAAAATACAGTTGTGTGCTCAGAAAGAAGAAATGACTTGGTGCTTAATTGGCCACATTATGGATGAAGTATTCTTGTTCCTATAAAATACAACCCCCTTCACTTGTGCTCTGTGCTTTGTTCTTGCTCAACTTATCAGGAACTCTACTTCTGATATTTTTATTTCTCCCTCCTAACAATTTCTCTTCTTTCATTACTGTTAGTATATAAACATACATCCATTCTTTTATATCTCTTGTCATAAAGAACAACAACAACAAAAACTATCAAAGAATACTTGCTTCGCCCCTTTGCTTCTCTGTCACCCAGGTTTCTAACAGCTTTCAAACTTCTTCAAAGAGACTCCCATTTCTGTGTGCCTTCTGTTTCCTGGCAGGATGCTAACTGGTACATGCCTCTAATGAGGAGAGAAATTGGGTCTGGAAACTCAAGTTAGACACTAAGGTCTTGTTTTATAACTATCACATGGTGACAGAGAAATTTAAAAACTGTTGATGGGTAAATTTCAGAAATAAAAATTCTAAAATCTGAAATTCAATATAAATGCATCAACTTATGACAGATAAAGAATACCTGTTTTCACACTGTAAAGAAGCTCATCCTGAAATTGTTACCTCTTCTACATCTGTGCATTTTATCCCCAGTAATCTAGTAGACACCAATGCCATCAGTGATGCCATTTTAAAAAATAAAAAAAACAGCACAGAATTTTTCTTTGACCCTCCTACATTTCTTTTTAACCACCACTGCATTCTCTTATACTATTTAAAACTTGGAGTTTATACCATCTTTGCTTTCTCATTTTCAATGTCTGTCTTCCCTCCCATTTGATAGAACTTCCATCTCCAGCACTCTGCAGACATTGTCAAAGACCTTACATGTTGGCAAATTCATTTTTGATGTTTTAATTTTATGAACAATTATCCTCCAAATCCTAAGTGCCTGAGGGCTTCTCTCACTATATTCCCTTTGTAGTTGATCTCATTCCAAATGCAAGGCTTTAAGTACTCTTTTTTTAGATACAAATACCTCCCAAACCTCTATCTCCAGCCAAGACCACTTCCCAGAACTCTAGACTCATATATCAAACACTCACATTTGATATATTTATTTTACTATCCAATTTGTATCTATAACATACCATGGCTAATGAAGAATTCTTAATCCATTCCCAGAGATCTTGCTTTTCCTCTAGTCTTCAAGTCAGTAATTGGTACCACTACCCACCAAATTGACCAGTTAATGAATTAATCTCAATTCATCTCATTTCCTCACCCCTGCATTCAATTTATCAGCCAGTCATGTGGACTCCTGTTAAGTGTAGCTTTGAAACTTTTTGTAAGTGGATTCACTTACATCTCTCCATCCATTGATATCATCCAGGAAAGAAGAACATGATTACTAGCCTCGGTTATTGCAAAAAGGACTCCACAGGTATCCCTGTTTCTATTTTTGCAGCACTTGTCATTAATCCATTATTATGTATAAAAGTAAGGCAGACTATATTACTCACAGCTCAGTGAGTTCAGTTGCTCAGTTGTGTCCAACTCTTTGCGACTGCATGGAATGCAGCATGCCATGTTTCCCTGTCCATCACCAACTCCTGGAGCTTACTCAAACTCATATCCATCAAGTTGGTGCTGCCATCCAACCATCTCATCCTCTGTTATCTCCTTCTCCTCCTGCCTTCAGTCTTTCCCAGCATCAGGGTCTTTTCCAGTGAGTCAGATCTTTATATCAAGTGGCCAAAGTATTGAAGTTTCAACTTCAGCATCAATCCTTCCAATGAATATTCAGGATTGATTTCTCTTAGGATTGCCAACAAAGGTCTGTCTAGTCAAAGCTATGGTTTTTCCAGTAGTCATGTATGGATGTGACGGTTGGACTATAAAAGCTGAAAGCCGAAGAATTGATATTTTTGAACTATGGTGTTGGAGAAGACTCTCAAGAGTCTCCAACAGCAAGGGAGGTCCAACCAGTCCATCCTGAAGGACATCAGTCCTGAATATTCATTGGAAGGATTGACACAGAAGCTGAAACTTCAATACTCCCAGCTACTAATATCATATTTAGATTAGTATCTGATTTCTTTAACCTGCTAATTGATGCCCACATGAAACGAGTCCTTCATTTCTCTCCAGCCTCAGCTCTACCTTGTCTCTCCCCAACCACTCTCCAGAAATTCTTGCTTTATTTTTCTTCCTTATTCATGACAAGCTCATTCTATTGGCAAACCTTTACTGTAGCTGCTCTCTCTATAAAAGTTCCTTTTGCCTGGCTGGCTCCTTCTTGCTCTTTAGATTCCAGGTTTAAATATCACCTTAGAAGAAAGTAATTCAGCAATGACTAATTACTGATTCATATTAACTGCTAATAATTGTTATCTTCTAATGATGTGTTTAATACTACTTAGAAAAAGCTAATTACTACTTTAGTATAATGTAACTATCCAATCATTTACTAATACATCACTTTATTTCATTTTGGTGCAAGACTTATTATAATTAATTAGTATAATGGTTTATTGTCTCTTACTCACTAAAATGTAAACTGTTAGTAAAGGCCTTGTCTATTTGTTATCCATTGATTTCTCTAAATATTAAGACAATTCCTGGAGTATTGCAGATATCTGGTAGATTTTTATTGAAAGCCTAAAAATGAAATTATGTAGTTGATGCAGTATTTTCACTTGATATTTTTATCAATATTTGTATTTTATTTGATACAGTATTTGGGTTTGTATTTGATACAGTATCTATATTGTATTTTATGTTTCATAAACATCATTACATTGGTGGTGATTTGTCTTATGTTGAATTTTTGGGGAAAAAAAATACTAAGATAACGACTTGTCATATTGCATGCGTGCATGCTCAGTCACTTCAGTCATGTCTGACTCTTTGCAGCCACAAGGGCTGTAGCCCGCCAGTCTCCTCGGCCCCTGGGATTTTCCAGGCAAGAATACTGGAATGGGGTGCAATTTCCTCCTCCAGGCGGTCTTCCAAACCCAGGGATTGAACCCATGTCTCCTGCTTTTCCTACACTGAAGGCAGATTCTTTACCATTGAGCCACTAGGGAAGACTAGATTTGTCATATTAGGAAATCGAAATTAGTAATTAATATTAAGATGATATTATGGGCTGGACTGTATCCCCTGTATGTATATGTTGATGTCCTAACCCTAATAGTACCTCAAGGTGTGACTCTAATTGAAAATAGCATCCCTGCAGTTGTAATTAGTTAAAGATGAGGCCATACTAGAATGGTGTTCATTCATGCTCAGTCACTTCAGTCATATCCAATTCTTTGTGACCTTATAGACTGTATACTGCCAGGTTCCTCTGTCCATGGTATTTTCCCAGCAAGAACACTGGAATGGGTTGCCATGCCCTTCTCCAGGAGATTTTCCCAACCCAAGGATCGAACCTGCATCTCCTGCATTGCAAGAGGAGTTTTTACTGCTGACCCATTGGGGAAGCCTTGGGGAAGGTTTGTAATCCCATATTACTCATGTCTGTACAAAGGGAAAAGCTGGATACAAATATGAACATAAGGAGAAAGTTATATCAAGATGAAGGCAGAGATCACATGATGCAGAGGAAACCAAAGGACCCCAAAGATTGCCAGCAAACTGCTAGAAGCATGGAACAGATTCTTCCTAAAAGACTTCAGAAAGAACCTACCTTTCACACCTTGACCACCTACTTGTGAGACAATATGTTTCCCCTGTTTGTACCTTTTAGTTTGTGGTACTTCATTATTATAGCAGCTATAGCAAGCTAGCATAGTTATTCAGAGCTATTTTGATTGAGGCAAGGGTGTCAGGACTTGCATTCCCGTAAATAAAGATAACATTTACAAGCTTTTTGGTGGAGTGAAAAAGGGAAGGGTGAGTGAGACAGAGAGGTAAAGAATGACACCTGGCTTCTGACCCTTTAAGGCTTTGAGAAGCCCTTCTTCCAGTAATGGTATCAGCTGATCCAGGATATGAAGAGTAAGTTGTCATTCATTGGATAGATAAATAAAAATAGTGTTAAGGGTTGGAAATAAGCACTAGGGCAGTAGAAAGAGTGGACATTGTGTATTAAAAGGAATACAAATGTGGAAGTACTAAGTGTGCAGAAATTACAAAATAGTCCTATATCTGAAGGACTTTTGAAGAATATCAGCATATGAGGCCGAAAAGGAGGGTTGGGAAAAGATATCAAAATCCTCAAATGTGTGGTAACCATGTGATTTATTTTCTGACCTGGTATGCCTTTTAGAGTGAGGAGGAAGCTATTGGTAATTATGACAATACAGTTGTTACCAATGGGACTGTCCTAGGAAACTGGGATATGAGTTACTCTGCACTCTCTAAGACTCTTATAAGCCATGGAGTGTTGCTGGAGATGTTTGAAGGAGGGCAGGGAAATAATCAGATAAAGATTTTAGAAAGGTTGGTGTGGAGCCTCTGTAGAGGTGGATATAGAATTAGAATTTGCTTGTTCTTTTAAAAAATATAAAACACAAACACCTTTTTGAACACCTTTACAAATCTTTTAACTATTTCCTTGTACTCTCCCTCTCTCTCTCTTTTTTTTTTTTGTCCACACCCCTTGGCTTGTGAAATCTTAGTTTCCAGAGCAGGAGTCAAACCTGCTCACCCTGCATTTGAAGTGCGGAGTCTTGACCATTGGACTGCCAGGGAAACCCCTGCATGTTCATTTTAATCTCATTCAAATTATTACTTTATAAATAAGTTTTATGTATCATTTACCGTTAAATAGTTTTCCAGATTCTGTTTATCTTGATGAGAGAAAATGTGACTCTTGTTTAAAGTAGAAGGACTGTGTACTAAAGTTTTGACTATATAAGAAAAGATACATGTGGAAATTTGCAGGTATTTTCAGACACCAGGAGAGGACAACATAATTTTAACCCAATCTAAGTTTCGATACTCTTTTACCATTCTCCATTTAAGTCCATGCTAATTTATTTTTGCTAGTCATTCTTTAGAACCAGCTTCTGCTCATCTCTAAAGCAAGCCTCCATATTTCTTGAACACTTTTGGTTCTTATCCACTGTTTCTATCATCTATCTCCTGTCATCATTCTAAGATACTGTAGCATCACACTGGTGCTATTTTTCTCTGCATATCAGCTAGAGGCTGGGGAGGGGAGAGACCTACTTAGCAGAAAAAGATACTGAAATCAGAACCAGATCATCCAGAATGAATGAGCAGACACATCCCGAGATCTAAAGCACAGAGGTGCAGATAAACAACAAACCAAGGTAACACACATTAATGAGTAAACTTTTGAGAAACTTGTATACCTTTAGCCCAGAGAAAGCACTAAGATCAGAGGTGGGGGCCTTCCTGTTGTTGTAAAGGGCTCAGGTGGACGGGCATGTGCACTCACATGCAGTCTCCACTGTTTCAGTTAGGATGTTTGTGTAAATTGACAATTCCTCAAATTCTTCAATTTCAGTAACTTGTATTTTCCTTCTCTCTCAGTGTCCCTCACTCATGATGCTGCGAGGGACCTTGACCTTTCTCCATGGAGACTTAACTCTTTTTACATTTGCCACTCCTTCCTTCCCGCTAACTCTGTGTTTTATGTCTGTTTCCTCTGATCCCTTCTATTCCTGTAGTCTATTGGCTACCATGTCTATAGCTAATCTCAGATAAACAATCTTTCTTCTCAATAGTCATTTTTGAAATTGTTCTGCAGTATTTCTACACCACACTCTATAATGTCTGCTTGGTTTGTTTTTCACTCTCCTCAAAGGGCCAATCCCATTTTCCATCATGGCCTCGCTTCCTACTCCAATAAGAAGAAAAAGAAGCAATTTGATTTGAACTTTTAAAAATTCCCCAGACTTCCCTGGTGGGATAGTGATGAAGACTCTGCTTCCAATTCAGGGGGCCTTGTTTTGATCCCTGGTCTGGGAGCTAGATCCCACATGCTGCAACTAAGACCTGGTAAAGTCAACTTAAAAAAAAAAAAGTTTCCCCTTCCACCTCAAAATTCCCCAGTGTCATTACCATTACTTACCCTACCATCTTCATCTCAAAACAAAAAGAGACATTTTCCTTTTTAAAGTTAAGACATCTGCCTACTCTCTTCATTACTCTGGACCTAAATCCATTAAACATTCTCCTTTTTCCTTTTCTATTACACCTTAAACTTTGCCTTACTACTGTATCTTCATCAAATCAAGTTTTTTCCTCCTCTTTATTTTTATTTTATTTCACAGGTATGTACAAAAGTTTTTCTGTCATTTCCAGCTTCACTTTTAATTTAATTTTTTCTCTTTAACTACTCACTTTCTTACGGCAACATAGCATCTTTTCTTTCTTTACACCCTTCACTTCCTTAGGAAATCAATCTAATAAAAACTATTTCCACCTTCTAGCATTTTACGGCTTTTAACTGCACTTTCTTTTTATTTTAGTAAATAAAGTTGTTCATATTTTTCCATTTGTTCTTTCCATGTTTTCATAGAAGCTCTGGCTTCTGACTGAAGTGAGAATTGTCATGATAAAATATGACAACATAGATTCTGTTCAAGTTCAAGAGAAAGGAAACATATGGGTGGTTGACAGCACACATATTTTATGTTCACTAAGACCTCTTGAGGAGCCAGTTCTCTCAACTATGGATGCTTGTTTTAAAAAAGATAAAGTCAATTCTCTTTTAAGTCAGTTTGGGAAAATGTACAACTTGACAAAATGTATTTATTCTTAGCGAAAGGTATTTTCAACAGTCAGTTTTGTCCCCAAAATAGTGTCTGATTATTCCTTAGACAAAGCAGCATCACCAGTACATATTTTAACATCCAGTCTGCCTATGGAACAAACATACATCTGTTTGGAGCACAGTTTGATAGTTTGTTAAATGAGGCAAATGTAAATGCAAGTGTCTTCTGTGGCAGAATGTAAATCCAGGAAAAACCTGAGCAGAATAAAGAAGGCAGAGAAGTGTAGAAGCAACACCAAATTGGTTGGGATGAGTCTATGGTTTCCTGACTTATTCCCTGAGATTCTTAGTCTCAACCTCTTTACTCTTTGGCTGTCTCCATCTTCTCTTCCTCTCTCAGTAAGAAAGGATTCCTGGGTGGCAGTCCTAAGACGGCAGAGGGATAGGATGGGGAGACCACTTTTTCCCCCACAAATTCATCGAAAGATCATTTGAATGCTGAGAAAATTCCACAAAACAACCTCTGAACGCTGGCAGAGGACACCAGGCACCCAGAAAGGCAGGCTGTTGTCTTTGAAAGGAGGTAGGACAAAAGATAAAAGGTAAAAAGAAAGACAAAAGAATTAAGGATTGAGACCCATCCTGGGGAGAGAGTCATGAAAGAGAAGTTTCCAAACACCAGGAAACCCTCTCATCAGTGAGTCTGTGGGGAGTTTTGGAATCTCAGAGGGTAACATAACTAGGAGGAAAAATAAATAAATAAATAAAACCCACAGGTAACATGCCTAACGACAACTCCCAGTGAAGTAGCCCAAACTCTCACATCTGCCACAAGTGAGCTGGAGCTGAACAGGGAGGCATGGGCTGCATTGCTTAGGGTAAGGACTGGGCCTGAATGCCCTGAGGACAATCTGAGGGAGCTAGGGTGAGATAACAACTCAAATTGTGGGATAGCCAGAGAGAGAGAAAGAGAGAGAGAACTTTCCCACTGGGCCTGCTCACAGAACAAAGGACTGAGCAAACACCAGAAGAGAGCTAGCAAGCTGCGGACTGGCCCATCCCCTGCCAGAGGCAGAGAGGTAGGCAGGTGGCAGCCAGAGCCAGAAAGGGGCAATCTCGGCCCTAGAGACAGCATCCTCTACGAAACTGCGAGCAGGTTCCCAGTTGCTAACCAAGTCTTTCTGGGATCGTGGATGGTGACATCCACCGGGAGGGTTGCAGCCAGAGATCAACTCCCCAGAGGAGACATGCGGCACAGCTGAGATGGTGCACCCAGTGTACACCCAGGAAATTGAGCAGCTGGGACAGGGAAGGTGATAAGAGCATCACCCCACCTGGGGAGAGTGCGCTTGCCAAGCGCCCGGTCTCCTGAGCTGCTCAGACCTAGGAAGAGCACAAAACGCAGGCCCAACCGAGGCTGCGCCTTTGTGGAGTACCCAAGAACCTGAACCTCAGCAGCTAAGACCTGGGAAGTACATGCAACCCAGGGCCCACCTTAGACAGTTCCCCTGCAGAGCAACCTGGAGCCCGAGCAGTGTAGACTGGGAAAACACACATTCCGTGAGCAGGGGCAAACCCAGTGTGTCCCAGACACTACAAATACTCCCCACACATACCAGTGATAGTTGTTTGCAGTGTTCCTCCCTTCCCACAGCACGACTGAACAAGTGAGCCTAAATAAGTGACCACCTTTGCCCCCTTGTGTCAGGGCAGAAATTAGACACTGAAGAGACTTGGAAACAGAAGAAGCCAAAATAAACAGAGGGAAATGCTTTGGAAGTGACAGGTGCAACAGGTTAAAACCCTGTAGTAAGCACCGACTACATTGGAAGGGGCCTATAGACCTTGAGAAGTATAAGCTGGAACAAGTAACTATCTGAAACGGAACTGACCCACACTGCCCACAACAGCTCCAGAGAAATTCCTAGATATATTTTTACTATCATCATTTTTTTGATTAAAAAATTGTTTTAAGTCCTTTACTATTCCTTTAATTTTCGTTTTTATAATCTACTATTACCTTGCAAAAAAAGACCCTATTTTTAAATCAAATTTCATATTTTTAAAATAATTTTTGTTACTTTTTAATATTGTATTTTTGAGAGTCTAACCTTGACTCTAGATTTTTAATCTTTGCTTTTTGGTATTTATTATCAATTTTGTACTTTTAACAATCCAATCTTCAGTACCGATTTTTACTTAGGAGTGTGATTACTGGCTTGATTGCCCTCTCCCCCTTTTGACTCTCCTTTTTCTCCTCTAGTTCACCTCTATCTCCTCCCTCACCCTTCTCTTCTCTATCCAACTCTGTGAATCTCTTTGGGTATTTCGGGCTGTGAAAAACACTTAGGGAACTGATTACTGGCTAGATCTGTCTTTCTCCTTTTGAATCCCCCTCTTTTCCTCTTGGTCACCTCTATCTCCTTCCTCCCTCTTCTCTTCCCTATGTAACTCTGTGAACCTCTCTGAGTGTTCCAGGCTATGGAGAGCACATAGGGATTTGATTACTGGCTAGATTGCTCTCTCTCCTTTTGATTCCCTCTCTTCTCCTCCTGTTTATATCTATCTCCTTCCTCCATCTTCTCTTCTCCATGTAACTCAGGGAACCTTTCTGGGTGTCCCTCACTGTGGAGAATCTTTCCTCCATTACCCTAGATGTTTTATCATCAGTGCTGTATGGATGGAGAAGTCTTGAGGCTACTGTAAGAATAAGACTGAAAATCAGAGGCAGGAAGCTTAAATCCAAAATTTGAGAACACCAGAAAACTCTTGAATCCAGGGAACATTAATCAATAAGATCTCATCCAAAAGCCTCCATACCTGCACTGAAACCAAGCTACACCCAAGAGCCAACAAGTTCCAGAGCAAGACATACCATGCAAATTCTCCAGTAATTCAGGAACATAGCCCTGAGCTTTAATATACAGGCTGCCCAAAGTCACACCAAACCCATAGACACCTCAAAACTCACTACTGAAAAATTCATTGCACTCCAGATAGAAGAAATCCAGCTCCACCCACCAGAACACCAACACAAGCTTCCCTAACCAGGAAACCTTGAAAAGCCACTAGTCCAACCCCACCCACAGGGAGGAACCTCCACAATAAATAGGAACCACAAACTGCCAGAAAACAGAAATGCCACCCCAAACACAGCAATCTAAACAAGATGAAAAGGCAGAGAAATACTCAGCAGGTAAAGGAACATAATAAATGCCCAACAAACCAAACAAAAGAGGAGGAGATAGGGAGTCTACCTGAAAAAGAATTCAGAATAATGATAGTAAAATTGATCCAAAATCTTGAAAACAAAATGGAGTTACAGATGAATAGCCAAGAGACAAGGACTGAGAAGATGCAAGAAATGTTTAACAAGGACCTAGAAGAAATAAAAAAGAGTCAATCAATAATGAATAATGAAATAACTGAGATCAAAGTCACTCTGGAGGGAAACAACAGTAAAATAACTGAGGCAGGAGATAGGATAAGTGAGGTGGAAGTAGAATAGTGGAAATAAATGGAGCTGAGAGGAAAAATGAAAAAAGAATTAAAAAAAATGAGGACAACCTCAGAGACCTCTGGAACAATGTCAAATGCCCCAACATTCGAATTATAGAAATCTCAGAAGAAGAAAACAAAAAGAAGCATGAGAAAATACTAGAGGAGATGATTGTTGAAAACTTCCCTAAAATGGGGAAGGAAATAGCCACGCAAGTCCAAGAAACCCAGAGAGACTCAAACGGGATAAACCCAAGGTGAAACACCCCAAGACACATATTAATCAAATTAACAAAGATCAAACACAAAGAACAAATATTAAAAGCAGCAAGCAAAGAACAACACACAAGGGGATTCCCATAAGAATAAAAGCTGATCATTCAATAGAAACTCTTCAGGCCAGAAATGAAAGGCAGGACATACTTAAAGTGATGAAAGAGAAAAACCTACAACCCAGATCACTGTATGCAGCAAGGATCTCATTCAAATATGAAGGAGAAATCAAAAGCTTTTACAAACAAGGAAAAGCTCAGAGAATTCAGCACTACCTAACCAGCTCTTCAACAAATGTTAAAGGATCTTCTCTAGACAGGAAACACAGAAAAGGTGTATAAACTCAAACCCCAAACAACAAAGTAAATGACAGTGGGATCATACTTATCAATAATTACCTTAAATATAAATGTGTTGAATGCCCCAACCAAAAGACAAAGACTGGCTGAGTGGATACAAAACCAAGACCCTTATATATGCTGTCTTCAAGAGACCCACCTCAAAACAAAGGACACACACAGACTGAAAGTGAAGGGCTGTAAAAAGATATTTCACGCAAATTGAGACCAAAAGAAAGTAGGAATAGCAATACTCATATCAGATAAAATAGACTTTGAAATAAAGGCTGTGAAAAGAGACAAAGAAGGATGCTATATAATGATCAAAAAATCAATCTAAAAAGAACATATAACAACTATAAATGTATATGCACCTAACATAGGCGCACCACAATATGTAAGGTAAATGCTAATAAGTATGAAAGGGGACATTGACAGTAACATAATAATAGTAGGATAGTTTAATACATCACTGACACCTATGGATAGATCAACTAAGCAGAAAATTAGCAAGGAAACATAAACTTTGTATGATACAATGGACCAGTTAGACCTAATTGATATCTATAGAATATTTCACCCCCAAACAATAAATTTTACCTTTTTCTCAAGTGCACACAGAACCTTCTCCAGGATATATCATATCCTGGGCCATAAACCTAGCCTTGGTAAATTAAAAAATATTGAAATCATTCCAAGCATTTTTTCTGATCACAATGCAGTATGATTAGATGTCAACTACAGGAAAAAAAACTATAAAAAATACAAACATATGGAGGCTAAATAACCAAGAAATCACAGAAGAAATAAAAATATCCATAGAAATGAATGAAAATGAAAACACAACAACCCAAAACTTATGGGGCTCAGTAAAAGCAGTACTAAGGGGAAGGTTCATACACACTTACTTCAAGAAACAAGAGAAAAATCAAATGAATAACCTAACTCTACACCTAAAGCAACTAGAAAAGGAAGAAATGAAGAACCCCAGGGTCAGTAGAAGGAAAGAAACCATAAAAATTAGAGCAGAAATAAATGCAAAAGAAACAAAAGAGACTATAGCAAAAATCAACAAAGCTGAGAGCTGGTTCTTTGAGAAGTTAAATAAAATAGACAAACCATTAGCCAGACTCATCAAGAAGCAAAGGGAGAAGAATGAAATCAACAAAATTAGAAATGAAAATGGAGAAATTGCAATAGACAACACAGAAATACAAAAGATCATAGGAGACTACTGTCAACAGCTATATGCCAATAAAGTGGACAACTTGGAAGAAATGGATGAATTCTTAGAAAAGTATAACTTTCCAAAACTGAACCAGGAAGAAATAGAAAATCTTACCAGACCAATCACAAGCACAGAAATTGAATCTGTAATCAGAAATCTTCCAGCAAACAAAAGCCCAGGACCAGACAGCTTCACAGCTGAATTCTACCAAAAATTTAGAGAAGAGCTAACACCTATCCTACTCAAACTCTTCCAAAAAATTGCAGAGGAAGGTAAACTTCCAAACTCATTCTTGGAGGCCACCATCACCCTAATATCAAAACCAGACAAAGATGCCACAAAAAAAGAAAACTACAGGTCAATATCACTGATGAACATATATGCAAAAATTCCCAGCAAAATTCTAGCAATCAGAATCCAACAACATATTAAAAAGATCATACATAATGACCAAGTGGGCTTTATCCCAGGGATGCAGGGATTCTTAATATCTGCAAATCAATCAGTGTGATACACCACATTTACAAATTGTAAGATGGAAACCATATGATTATCTCAATAGATGCAGAGAAAGCCTTTGACAAAATTCCACATTCATTTATGATAAAAACCCTCCCAAAAGCAGGTATAGAAGGACCATACCTCAACATAATAAAAGCCACATATGATAAACCCACAGCAAACATTATCCTCAATGGTGAAAAATTGAAAATATTTCCCCTGAACTCAGAACAAGACAAGAGTGTCCACTCTCACCACTACTATTCAACATAGTTTTGGAAGTTTTAGCCATAGCAATCAGAGAAGAAAAAGAAATAAAAGGAATCCAGATTGGAAAACAAGTAAAACTCTCCCTGTTTGCAGATGACATGATCCTCTACATAGAAAACCCTAAAGACTCCACCAGAAAATTACTGGAGCTAATCAGTGAATATAGTAACGTTGCAGGATATAAAATTAACACATAGAAATCCCTTGCATTCCTATACACTAACAATGAGAAAACAGAGAAATTAAGGAAAGAATTCCATTCACCATTGCAACGAAAAGAATAAAATATTTATGAATATATCTACCTAAAGAAACTAAAGACCTATATTTAGATAACTATAGAACACTGATGAAAGAAATCAAAGAGGACACAAATAGATGGAGAAATGTGCCGTGTTCGTGGATTGGAAGAATCAATATAGTGAAAATGAGTATACTACCCAAAGCAATCTATAGATTCAATGCAATCAATCTGTATCAAGCTACCAATGGTATTTTTCAGAGAACTAGAACAAATAATTTCACAATTTGTATGGAAATGAAAAAAACCTCAAATAGCCTAAGCAAACTTGAGAACGAAGAATGGAACTGGAGGAATCAACCTGTCTGACTTCAGGCGATAATACAAAGCTACAGTCATCAAGACAGTATGGTACTGGCACAAAGACAGAAATATAGATCAGTGAAACAAAATAGAAAGCCCAGAGATAAATCCATGCACCTAAGGACACCTTATCATTGACAAAGGAAGCAGAAGTTCCTCTTTGACAATGGAGAAAAGACAATCTCTTTAACAAGTGGTGCTGGGAAAACTGGTCAACTGCTTGTAAAAGAATGAAACTAGAACACTTTCTAACATCATAGACAAAAATAAACCCAAAATGGATTAAAGATCTAAACATAAGGCCAGAAACCATAAAACTCCTAGAGGAAAACATAGGCAAAACACTCTCTGACATAAATCACAGCAGGATCCTCTATGACCCGCCTCCCAGAGTAATGGAAAGAAAAGCAAATATAAACAAGTGGGACCTAATCAAAATTAAAAGTTTTTGCGCAACAAAGGAAACTATAAGCAAGGCGAAAAGAAGCTTTCAGAATGGGAGAAAATAATAGCAAATGAAGCAACTGACAAAGAATTAATCTCAAAAATATACAGGCAATTCCTACAGCTCATTTCCAGAAAAATGAAAGACCCAATCAAAAAATGGACCACAGAACTAAACAGACATTTCTCCAAAGAAGGCATAGAGATGGCTAACAAACACACGAAAAGATGCTCAAATGTCACTCATTACCAGAGAAATGCAAATCAAAACCACAATGAGGCACCATCTCACACCGGTCAGAATGGCTGCTATCAAACAGTCTACAAACAATAAAGGCTGGAGAGGATGTGGAGAAAAGGGAACCCTCTTATACTCTTGGTGGGAATGCAAGCTATTACAGCTACTATGGAGAACAGTGTAGAGGTTCCTTAAAAAACTGGAAATAGAACTGCCATATGGCCCAGCAATCCCACTGCTGGGCATATACACTGAGGAAGCCAGAACTGAAAGAGACACATGTACCCCAATATTCATCACAGCACTGTTTATAATAGCCAGGATATGGAAGCAACCTAGATGTCCATTGGCAAACGAATGGATAAGAAAGCCATGGTACACATACACAATGGAATATTACTCAGCTATTAAAAAGAATGCATTTGAATCAGTTCTAATGAGGTGGATGAAACTGGAGCCTGTTACACAGAGTGAAGTAAGTCAGGAAGAGAAACATCAATAAAGTATAACATATATATATATATATGGAATTTAGAAAGATGGGAACAATGACCCTATATGTGAGACAGCAAAAGAGACATAAATGTATAGAACAGTCTTTTGGACTCTGTGGAAGAAGGCGAGGGTGGGATGATTTGAGAGAATAGCATTGAAACATGTATATTATCATATGTGAAGTAGATTGGCAGTCCAGGTTTGATGCATGAGACAGGGTGCTCAGAGCTGGTACACTGGGATGACCCTGAGGGGCGGGATGGGGAGGGAGGTGGGAGGGGGGTTCAGGATGGGGGACGCATGTACACCCATGGCTGATTCATGTCAATGTATGGCAAAAACCACACAATATTATAAAGTAATTAGCCTCCAATTAAAATAAATGAATTAATTAAATTTTAAGAAGGAGAATAAAAAATATTCCTTTTACTCACTTAATCCTATTAATAAAGATTTTAAGAGTATCATTCAGAAAATTTATTATTGCCTCAAAAAGTTTATGATACCAGGATAGTAAGACACCTAGAGATGTGTGTAGTTAATTTCTAACTCTATTTCACTAAATGTTGCTCAAATAATTAAAATCATTAGAAAGCAATTTTCAGTGAAAAAAAAGCTTACTTTTATAGGTAATAATCATGTAATCTTATTTAAGCTTTACAGACTTCATTCAGTACATTACAATTGTCTTTTTCTTTTTTTCCTGGTAACTTTTGTTTTTGTATCAGAACTTCCTCTTATGATTTCCCCTGTATACAGGTTTCATTTAGAGAACACTTCAGTGAAATCATTTCCAGTGTTCCATCCCCACTTCTCTGCTCCTCTCTCTACAGCTTAAAGAATTCACCCACTTCTATAGTTTCAAATTCCATGGTTACCCAAATATATGATTCTAGCCTTCACATCTTAGAAAATATCCATTCTTATGCATTAATCTATACATGGGACCTTTACATTTTTATGTCATTTTTCTTAATAAGTATGCATAAAATTAATAACTGGACTTCCCTAGTCCTCCAGTGGTTAAGAATCCACCTGTCAATGCAATGGACATGGGTTTGTTTCCTGGTCTGAGAATTCCACATGTAGATGATACCAGTGTAATGGCAGAAAGCAAAGAGGAGCTAAAGAGCATCTTGAAGAAGGTGAAAGAGGAGAGAGAAAAAGCTGTCTTAAAACTCAACATTCAAAAAAAAAAAAAAATAAGATCATGGCAACCAGTCCCATTATCTCATGGCAAATAGATAGGGAAAAAGTGGAGACAGTGGCAGATTTTATTTTCTTGGGCTCCAAAATCACTGTGGACAGTGACTGCTGCCATGAAATTAAAAGATGCTTGCTCCTTGGAAGAAAAGCTATGACAAACCTAGATGGTATATTAAGCAGAGACATCACTTTGCCAACAAACGTCTGTATAGCCAAAGTGTAGTCTTTCCAGTAGTCATGTACAGATGTGAGAGTTGGCCTGTGAAGAATTCTGAGCACCTAAGAATTGGTGCTTTTGAATTGTCGTGCTTGAGAGTCCCTTGCACAGCAAAGAGATCAAACCAGTCAATCTTAAAGGAAATCAGTCCTGAATATTCATCAGAAGGACTAAGGCTGAAGCTGAAGCTCCAATACTTTGGACATCTGATTCAAAGAGCTGACTCATTGGAAAAGACCGTAATCCTGGGAAAGATTGAAGGCAGGAGGAGAAGGGAGTGGCAGAAGATGCATGTTTGGATGGCATCACCAACTCAATGGACATGGCTTTGAGCAAACGCCAGAAGATAGTAAAGGACAGGGAAGCCTAGCATGCTGCAATCCACAGGGTTGCAAAGAGTCGGACGTGACTGAGTGACTGAACAATGGGGCAACTAAGCCTGAGCTCCATAAGTACTGAGCCTGAGCTCTAGAGCCTACAAGCTGCAACTACTGAAGCCCATGTGCCTAGGGTCCCTGCTCTTTAATAAGAGAAGCCACAAAATGAGAAGCCTGTGCACCACTAGAGAGTAGCTTATGCACAGCAATGAAGATCCAGCACATCCCACTATATATATATATATATACATATATATATACAAAATTGTATATATATATACAAAATTAAAAAAATAATCACCAGTCTCCCTTTAATAGTGGATATTAAACAATTATGAATTGTATACCGTGATGAAAACACCGAGACACAGATATTTATTTAAATATTTACTCAGATAACAAATGCTACAGCTTGTTGCATCTGACAGCTGGAAGATCTGAGTAAGTTCATGCTGAGATTTGACTGCACAGCACTCCCCCACCCCACCCTAGCATTTTCTGTCCACTGAAGCAGTATTTGGTCCACATCCTACTAACAGCAGTCTGTGTGAAATGGGTTTGTGAAACCTGAGCACCAGCCATGAATTACCAAGTCACCTTTCCTAACCAAATGCGAGAGGCTGCTTGGAAAGTCAGTGCTTCCCCCCAACCCCCAGCCCGCCATCATGGTTACTTCTCTATTAAAAAAAAAGTCTCTTGCACATTTGCACTGGATTGAAAGTTAATAAAAAGTTCTTCCTCTAGACATCTTTTTAGGTGAATCTGCCTTCTATGCTCAAATTAGATTTGCTCCTCAATTTCCTTGTCTTTTCTAAAGATATTACCATTTTTCCAATTACTTTCACTCAGAACCTAGGAGTTCTCTGTCACACACCTCCCTCCTTTTCTCACTATGTCAAAAACTAAAAATTTCTCACTGTTCCCACTGACATCTTCTAAATCCAGATTCATTTTCATTCCACTCAGCAAATCAGCTGACTGGATTTCAGGAAGATTTGTTGCGACACCACAACCCATCTCTAATTATGACACCAAATAAGTATCTCTCAAGCAACATGTCACTTTTCTGCTGAAGTACTTCATTGTGCATCTGTAATGTTTTTAAATCAAGGTTCTTCTTGCAAGTGTCTCACAACTTCAATGTGTCCTGTTTTTTATCTTATTTCTCAGTGTTTTCCAATGTGAAGCTTCTACACTGATAGGGCCAGTCTCTTTGTTCTCCTCAAATTTAGTGTGCTTTCTTTTTCATTAAATTTTTTATATTCCTCAATGCCCTGATTCTCAAATTTGACACCTAGACAACTATCCTGCTTTTCAAGTTCCTCACATCTATTAACTCCTTTAATAACCCCATCCTTATGATAGGCATTAAATTATAGGCATGGAATCATGGACCTTAGGAAAGTGTTAGTGTCTCTTCCTGTCCTGGAAATAGGTTTATCTATACCATTTTTTCTGGATTCCACATGTATGCATTCATGCATGATATGGACCACAGGGTAGAGGGGGAAAGGGCAGGTGGGAAAAACTGGGAGACTGGAATTGACATACACTACCATGTGTAGAAGAGATAGCTAGTGGGAAGCTGCTGTATGGCACAGGGAAACTCGGTGCTCTGTGATGACCTAGAGGGGTGGGATGGGTAGGGAGGGGGGTCTAAGAGGCAGAAGATATGTGTACACACAAAGCTAATTCACTTCATTGTACAGCAGAGACTAACAGTTATACTTCAATTAAAACAGAAGATAGTGTTAGTATTATACACTGAAATGTTCCCTGGCTTGTAAAGTTTAACCTGGAGTCTGCTGGACCCTGGCACTCTAGGCTTCCACACCTTAATGACTGGTGACCTGCCTCCCCAGCCATCCTCTGTCCCTCTAATGCAGACTTTTCCTTTCTTTACCAAATCTGACTACTCATAAAAATGAAATTCCTTTTGAGTCTTCTCTCTCATCCCTGCTTCAGTTCTATTCTAGAAACACAATCTTATCTAAAACTGTGCCTGACTTGATTATCTGGGGTGTAATGACTCAATAAGAGGGTATGAATTTTTTCCTGCAACCAAGAGAAACTGAAGTCTCTAGAACAGATGTAGATCCATTGAACTAGACAAACAAGCCAACAATCTCTAATATGTTAGTTAATATCTGAAGCAATGTATCAAAAATTAGATGAAACCACAGATTAAGTATGGTTTCCTAATTCAACTTGTTTACTTAGACTCTGAGGCTAAAATTATAAACTTAAATCTTTGTAGAATCCCTTTAACATGAATATTGCATATTAGTAAATTTTTGAATGCTAGAACTATTCATTTTCTTTCTATGTGACTTCATGTGCCCTGGCACAAAGAATAGTACTTGTCAATTATTTTTATGTGTATATTATTTATCTAAGACAGTGATTGGTAATCTGCAGCTTGCAGACACAATGTGACTAGCTACTGGTTTTTATAAATAAAGTTTTATCCGAACATTTCCACATCCAATTGTTTACATAGTATTGTTTACACATTGTAGCTTTCTTCTCCTGGGACTGCAGAGTTGAGTATTTGTGACAGAGACCATGCAGCTGCAAAGTCTAAAATATTTACTATCTAACTTTCTAGAGAAAAGTTTTCCCAGCCCAGCTATAAGGAGGAGATTTTATGACAAAAAGTCTTATATTTTGTTAGCTATTTAACACTGATATTATATAAGACAACACTTTTGAGTTGGCAAATGCAAATGAATAGCAGTGCAAATACTCAAGAATTAAATCTAATTTCTACTCTTCTGTAAGATATACCTTATTCTGTCAACAAAGTTTATTTTCCTCCTCCTTTGTGCTATAGAGCACTGTTCTAACAATGGAAATATTAATAGTTTAAGTGTTTGGCTTCCCAATTAAAACATCTTTACAGGGGCAAAGAGCATATTTTATTTTTTGCAGACCCTAATACCTACAATACGACTGAGTAAATACTAGGTGCTAAATAATTGCTAGTTGAGGGAAAGGATGAATCTTAGGTAAGAAACTGCAATCTAGTGAAAGGTAAAGTTTAGCATTTTCTATTCCTTGTATTCCTTCAGAATTTTGGTAAATATTTGCAATTAAAAGGCCAACCTGGCATGGTTAGAATGGTGGTACAGTCTCATTTGTAAACATTTCCTGAAGGCATGACAAATGTTGAAATCACTATTATTTTCATGATCAGGTGAATTTTATAGGGCTAATACATAAATTCAGATTTTAATTTGTGTGATATTCTTAAGAAATTCTTGTCCTCCTTTAAAAACTGCAGTGTTGTCTTTCTGTTGAGCAGGTCTGTTATAAAGATCAAAGACAAACACCAGTTGGGATAGAGAATTGCTCAGTCTTGATAGAGCAAACAGAATATTCCTATAAGTTGGGTCATTTGGCAAGATAGACACTTTTCATTTATTTACAGATTAATTTTTCTATTTATTTAACTATTAATAACTGATCACTTATTGTATTAGATTGGTGCAAAAGTAATAGCTGTTTCAAACCCTGAATTTTACATTGTTATAACTAGGCTCAAACACATCTTTTAGAAAGAAATTTATTTATTTTTAATTGAAAGATAACTGCTTTACAGTACTGTGCTGGTTTCTGCCAAACATCAACATGAATCAGCCATAGGTATACGTATGTCCCCTTTCTCTTGAACTTCCCTCCCTACTCCCTCCCATTCCCACACCTCTAGGTTGTTATAGAGCCCTGGTTTGAGTTCCCTGAGTCATACAGCAAATTCCTATTGGCTACAAACATATCTTTATTAATCAAAATAGAAAGCATTTAAATCAGCACATGTTTTGTCAATGAGAAATATGTTTGTTTATTCTGTAGCATAAAAATCTGTGCTTTGGGATTCGACAAACTCTTGGAAAGCATTTTCTGCCTTGGTTGTAGAAGCATTTTCCCTGCAAAAAGGCATTGAGTTGCTTGAAGAAGTGATAGTCGGTTGGCAAGCGATCAGCTTTGTGGCCCAATTTGTTCACTGAAGCATTGGTTGTGTGACATTATGTCCCACGTTGTTGTGGAGAAGAATTGGGCCCTTTGTATTGACCAAAGCTGGCTGCAGGCATTGCAGTTTTTGGTGCATCTCATTGATTTGCTGAACATACTTCTTAGATGTAATGATTTCACTCGGGATTCAGAAAGCTGTAGTGGATTAGATGGGCAGCAGACCACCAAACAGTGACCATCACCCTTTTCTTTATTGCAAGTTTGGCTTTAGGAAGTGTTTTGGAGCTTCTTTTTGATCTAGCCACTGAGCCGGTCTTTCCAGGTTGTATAAACTCCACTTTTCATCGCATATCACAATACGATCAAGAACTGGTTCATTGTTGTTGCCTAGAATAAGAGAAGACAACATTTCAAAATGACAATTTTTTTTTTTGGTTAGTTCATGAGACACTCATTTATTGAACATTTTCACATTTCCAATTTGCTTCAAATGCCAAAAGACCATAGAATGGTCAACTTTGAGTTCTTCATCAACTTCTGCAGTTTTAAGAAGATCAGCTTTGATGATGGCTCTCAGTTGGTCTTTGTCAACTTCCTATGGCTGGCCATGATGCTACTCATCTTCAAGTCTCTCATTTACTTTTCAAAACTCCTTGAGCCACCTCTGCACTGTACATTCATTAGCAGTTCCTGGGCCAAATGTATTACTGATGTTGCAAATTGTTTCCACTGCTCTATGACCCATTTTGAACTCAAATAAGAAAATTGATCAAATTTGTTTTCATCTGTCATTTCCCTAATCTAACATACATATAAAATAAACAGTAAGCTATCATTCATTAGAAAAAACCATAAAGCAAGAAATGCACAATAAAATGATGCATAACATAACCACATTTATTTAAGAGTGTATTCTAATATCTAATGACAAAATTCAACAAATATCAATCTAATATATCAAGGACTAGAGTATATATGTTTACTTTAAAAAATAATGCATCAACTTTGTGAAGTAAACAAGTCAAGTTTTCTTTGGCAGGTTAGGAAATTCTTATACACAATTTGCCATAGGTGTAGTGGCCAGAAAGTGAGGGATGAAATTATTATTCTGTTATTAACCTTTGCTTTTTTTCTACCAGGTTCAACAACCATTCCATTATATCATTTAATCATACTGGAAAAAAAATATGTGTCAATGCATATTACTACTTAAATCACAAAATTAGTGTAGTCATTATCTATCACTGTCATAACAAATGAACACAAATGCAGTTGTAAAATAAAACACAAATTTATTATCTCATAATTCTGTAGGTTAGAATGCTAGGTCCAATGTGGCTCAGCTAGTCTCTTTGCTTAGAATATCACAAGACCTACATCTCAAGTTTTCACGATGTATGCATTCTTTCTTGAGGTTCTAAGAATAAATCCATTCATAAACTTACTCATGTTGTTAGCTAAGCTCAGTTACTTGTGGTCATGGAACTAGGGTTCCCTTTTCCTTGCTGGCTGTCATTGGAAAGCTTTCATAGCTCCTTCAGACCACCTGAGACCCTAGTTGCAACCCCTCCCCCCATCTATATCTTCAAACCAGCATCTGCTCAATGGAGTCCTTGTTGTTTATTCACTAAGTTGTGTCCAACTCTTTGTGACCTCATGGACTATAGCCTACCAGACTCCTCTGTCCATGGGATTTCCCAAGCGAAAATACTGGAATGGATTGCCAGTTACTCTTCCAGGGAATCTTTCCTACCCAGGGATGGAATCCTTGTCTCCTGCATTGGCGGGTGAATTCTTTACTGCTGAGGCATCAGGGAAGCCCCATTGGAGTCCATCTTACTCCTTAAATCATCTGTCTGACTTCATCTTCAGCTGCATTTACCTCAAGCCAGAGAAACTTCTGTTTTTAAAGGTTCATATTGTTAAAGGCCCAGTTGGAATATTTAGAAAACCTTACTCTTTTAAGGTTCATTGCTTGAGTTACATCTACAAAGTCCCTTCTTCTGAGTAAGGTAACACATTCACAGATTCAAGAAATTAGGGAACATCTTTGGGATAGACATCTCTGGGGACCATTCTGTCTACCTACCACACCTGGTAGGACACCTTTCTTAGAAAATTCTTTGAAGAAAAGTATATTTTTCAGAATAGGTTTGATTACTTTGTAATAACAAATGACCTTAAAATATCCATAGCTTATGAAAACAAAGATTTATTTTTGAATCATGCTTCATCAAAGTTTGATTTCTGTTCTTCCCTGCATCATCTTTTCTCTAGGACCCAAAGTGACAAAGCATCCTTTATCTGAAACATCACCAGTAATCAAGGTAAAGAAAAAAAGGAAGTTCTGAGTCATCAAAAACTTCCTCCCTGAAATGAAATCATTACTCTCATATGTCATTGGCTGAAGCCAGTCAAAATGGTTCATGGAACCCCACTTCCATGACTGCCCCCTTCCCAGTGAAGGTCAATGCAGAGGAAAATGGGACATTTAGTACAATATAATGTAGGATAATTTTTACAAGCCTCTTATGATTGTTTGATCTTCTGTTTAAGACTACTGGTCTCAAACAACCCACACTGATCCTTTAGGAGAGGATGCCGAGGATCATAAGGGTATTTTATTCCCAATATCAAGACTGTATATAGACTATTCATAGCCATCTAGTACCTAGGAGGATAAAATAATTACCACAAGAGAAGAACAAACTTAGTAAGAACACTAAGTTAGCCAACAACAATGAACATATTGTGAATAAGAAAAGCAAAAAAAAAAAAAAATGAGCTTATTCCAAAGTTCTACACAGAAGCAAACTTAGAAAATGGCAAGATGTGACTGGGGAAATGTTGACAACCCTGCAAATTAAAGACATTTTAAATATTAAGGATCAGATTTGAGTTGTGTTATATGTTATTCAAATAATCTTCCAAGCCTAGCATTTGAAATCAGCATGACATAGCCCTAATCTTCAAATAAATACCAGTTTTTCTTTTCAGAGAGGAAGAAAAATCCAGAGAGAGTGTCTAACATTTACTTAACACCCCCTTTGAGTCTTACCTAGTAGCATGAAGTTTTTGTTTTCTCTTTTGCTTTGCACCAAGCACAACTGGTTCCAAATAGGAAAAGGAGTACATCAAGGCTGTATATTGTCACCTGCTTATTTAACTTATATGCAGAGTACATCATGAGAAATGCTGGGCTGGAGGAAGCACAAGCTGGAATCAAGATTGCCAGGAGAAATATCAATAACCTCAGATATGCAGATGACACCACCCTTATGGCAGAAAGTGAAGCAGAACTAAAAAGCCTCTTGATGAAAGTGAAAGAGGAGAGTGAAAAGTTGGCTTAAAGCTCAACATTCAGTAAACTAAGATCAAGGCATCCGGCCCCATCACTTCATGGCAGATAGATGAGAAACAGTAGAAACAGTGTCAGACTTCATTTTTTGGGGGCTCCAAAATCTCTGCAGATGATGATTGCAGCCATGAAATTAAAAGACTCTTACTCCTTGGAAGGAAAGTTATGACCAACCTAGATAGCATATTTAAAAGCAGAGACATGACTTTGCCAACTAAGGTCCGTCTAGTCAAAGCTATGGTTTTTCCAGTAGTCATGTATGGATGTTAGAGTTGGATGGTGAAGAAAGCTGAGCACCAAAGAATTGATGTTTTTGAAGTGTGGTGTTGGAGAAGACTCTTGAGAGTCCCTTGGACTGCAAGGAGATCCAACAAGTCCATCCTAAAGGAGATCAGTCCTGGATGTTCATTGGAAGGACTGATATTGAAGCTGAAATTCCAATACTTTGAGTTGATTCATACAATACAAGAGTTGACTCATTGGAAAAGACTCTGATGCTGGGAAGGATTGAGGGCAGGAAGAGAAGGGGACGACAGAGGATGAGATGGTTGGATGGCATCACTGACTCAATGGACATGGGTTTGAGTAGAATCCAGGAGTTGATGATGGACAGGGAGGTTTGGCGTGCTGCAGTTCATGGGGTTGCAAAGAGTCAGACATGACTGAACGACTGAACTGAACTGAACTGAATAGCCAAGCAGAACTTTAAAGGAATGCTGGATTTTGACAGCCACTGGCAGTGGGGAGAGGGTGTTGCAAGGTCTCCTTGGAGAGGAGCAGGTACAGAGGCCATTATAGGAAAATGTGACCTATACTGCAAATAGGTCTGACAGTATGAATAGAAGTGGTATGGAAGGGTGACCTCTAAGGAGTCTTCATGCATGAGGTCATGAGTACCTGGAAGTTTTCAAGCAAGAGAGTGGAACATTCAGGTTAGTATATTTGAAAGAACCCTTTGACAATTGAGTGGAGTGAGAGAGGAATCAGAAGGATAAGTTATGAGGTGGTTACTGTAAACCAGTAAAGAAACAAAATCTCAAAATGAAGTTTTAGGAGCATGGATAGAGATCTGTGATTTGTTTAATGAGAATCCACAAAACTTGGAAACATAGGAGATGAACTCAGGAAGACAGAAATGAGTCAAGATTTCTGGCTGAAATGTCTCAGTAGGTGGCATTATTGTTCACCAAATAAGGAATGCAGGAAGGTTAGGGGGAGGGAGTGTGGGCAAAGAAATAGAGGCTGGTGTCATTTAAGGTCATTTAACTTGTTTAATAATATTTAATCATTATTTCTAGTCAATGAATTAACCAGATAGACTTTCTCAGTGTATTAGAAGTAAATAATTTTTATATGACTCTTTATAGATTTTACTTATGTAAAATCAAGTTTGAAATGAAATGATCATGAAATTAGTCAATCATTTAATCCATGCAAATTTCAAACTTTAAACCCAATATTTGTCATATATGTATAAAGCAATTCTGAATTTTCCATTTTCCTTCTGTTTCTAATAGATGTTCTAATAGCTATTTCTAAATAGATTTTGAAATGTGTTTTAGATGGGTTATTTGAACTTACTGTTTGGTGCAACATCACCACAATGATTTTATTGCATTAGTACAGATGTAGCTCAAAATTGGACTTAAATGTTCATTGATGAATCCTGTCTGTGGCCATTATTACTGGGATGTATATAAATGATGACTTTCTGTTTCTCTCTGTCTCTCTTCCTCTGTAAGTCTCTGTCTGTATCTCTCTGATTTTTGGGCACTTCCTTACTTTACAACATACACTACATTCCAGGAACATCTTTCTCCTGCCGCAGTCCTGGAATCAACCTTTTTGCCAATGAGCACTGGATCCTTTTACTGGCACACTGATGAGAACTTCCAGTACAATGTAAGATAGGGCTTTTGGAGAAGACATCCTTCTCTTGCTCCCAAACTCAATAGAAAATTTTTAGTCTCTCCATTAAGTATATTGTTAAATCTGAAGTATTTTTTAGATACCTTTTATCAGGTTAGAAAGTTTACTTCTATTCCTGGTGGTTGCAGTTGTTTTGTTTGTTTTATCAAGAATGCATTCTGAATTTTTGTCAAATGATTTTTCTGTATCTATTGAAAAGTCGTATGTTTTTTTCTTCACTCATATTTTAATATAATGAATTACATTGATTTTTGAAAGTTTAAGTAGGGTAGCTTAAAATGACTATTTATGCTTTCTTATCCCCAGCTCATCTCTCAACAGATTAACATTCATGCTTCTCATTTCATATAACTGTCTTGACAAAGTAATGGTTCATTTTGGGTCATTTTTCACATTAACATCTTTTATGTAACTGTTGGTTATGACCACATTCTATAAATGTTATTTCTTGGTTTTCTTTTTTTTGTTTTTCTTATAGTCACTGCTCACCTATTTCCTTTGTCCAATCTAGAGGGATGTGTTCCTTAAAAATTCATTTCTTGCTCTATGTGTATTTTTCATTTATGCACTTACTCTTTAAGTCAATGTTTTCAGAAATCATGTACATACAGATAATTCCCCAAACCCAAATCTCCAATCTGGAATCCTTTCTGGTGAGTTCTGCCTCCAACACATTTATTTGGATATCATTTAGTAACCAGTATAAATTGCCAAGCTAACCACGTGAACCTGCCTTGAGTTTTTGAAGTTCCTTATTACTTTTAGCTGAAAAGTTATTAGCCCATTAACTCTAAGCCCTGTTGATTTTTCCACCTTTATTGCTTGTTTGTTCTTTACCTTTACTCTGAGCTCACTGATACAAATTATTTTTCATTTCTGTATGAAATCACACCATGCTATGTCACACATCTAAGCCTTTGTGCATGTTGCTTCCTTCTTCCGAAATACTCTTTTCTCTTTAAATTTCCCCTCATCTTTATTTATTTATTTTTCAGTCAAGGCTTTATTGGAGTTCCTACTGCAGCAGGAAGGAGGGAGAACAGACAACAGGTTCTCTTGTTTTTTTGCTCCTTGAGCAGGGATTGAGCTTGTTCCTTACATGGGGTGAGGGTAGGGGCTTGTCAAAGGGTGGAGCTGGAGGGATGGCTTAGGTGATTTGCCCATCCTTTAGGTGGTGTTGTGTGCAGGAGGCATCTGCAATACCCTGCTTTTGCTCTAGACTCTTTAGAAGTGGCTGTTGGATGTTTTGATCTCTGTATCTTTTGTCCAGAATTTGCCCTAACTGACCATGCATGCAATTATTTTTAATCCCATGTAGTTTCTTTATATTTTGTTGCTCCATCTTCCTCATTTTCTTTTTTTGGGTGGCT
>ML663567.1:14608575-14860412 GCA_007570785.1 Antilocapra americana | reverse complement strand
GAAATCTCGCTGCACCAGTCCCGAGCATCAATCCTGGGCTGGCTATTGATTAGACACATGACAATTAACATGCTTCAATGCCCTTCTCCCATAACATCCCACCCTTACCCTCATCCACAAAGTCCACGAGTCTATTCTATACATCTGCGTTCCTTTTGTTGTCTCCCATGTTGGGTTCTCGTTACTGTCTTTCTAAATTCCATATATATGCGTTAATATACTGTATTGTTGTTTTTGCTTCTGGCTTACTTCACTCTGGATAATGGGCTCCAGTTTCGTCCATCTGAGTAGAATTGTTTCAAATGAATTTTTTTTTAATGCTGAGTAATATTCCATTGTGTATATGTACCACAGCTTTCTTATCCATTCATCAGTTGATGGGCATCTAGGTTGTTTCCATGTCTTAGCTATTGTAAACAATGCAGCGATGAACATTGGGGTACACGTGGCTCTTTCAATTCTGGTTTCCTCGGTGTATATGCCCAGCAGTGGGATTGCCGGGTCATATGGCAGGTCTATTTGCAGCTTTTTAAGGAACCTCCACACTGTTTTCCATAGTGGCTGTACTAGTGTCTCTACTTTTTAAGAAGCTGTCTAGATTGGTAACAGTTTTTCTTCCAAAGAGCAAGCATCTTTTAATTTCATAGATGCAGTCACTATCTGCAGTGATTTTGGAGCCCACGAAAATAAACTCTGTCACAGTTTGCATCGTTTCCCCATCTATTTTGCCATGATCTTGGTGTTTTGAATGCTGAATTTTAAGCCATTTTTTTCACTCTCCTCTTTCACTTTCATCAAGAGGCTCTTTAGTTCCTTTTTGCTTCTGCCATTAGGGTAGTGTCATCTGCATATCTGAGGTTATTGATATGTCTCCCAGAAATCTTGATTCCAGTTTGTGTTTCATCCAGCCCAGCATTTCACATGATGTACTCTGCAAATTAATTAAATAATCTGGTGGATAGTATACAGACTTGATATGCTCTTTTCCCAGTTTGGAACCAGTCTGTTGTTCCATGACCTATTCTAACTGTTGTTTCTTGACCTGCATACAGATTTCTCAGGATGCAGTTAAAGTGGTCTGGTATTCCCATATCTTTAAGAATTTTCCACAGTTTGTTGTGATCCACACAGCCAAAGGCTTTAGCATAGTCAACGAAGCAGATGTTTTTCTGCAACTCTCTTGCTTTTTCTATGATCCAACATTTGTTGGCAATTTGATCTCTGGTACCTCTGTCTTTTCTAAATCCATCTTGAACATCTGGAAGTTCTTGGTTCATGTACTATTGAAGCCTAGCTTGGAGAGTTCTCAGCATTATTTTGCTAGCAAGTGAGATGAGTGCAACTATGCAGTAGTATGAACATTCTTTGACATGTCCTTTCTTTGGGATTGGAATGAAACCTGACCTTTTCCAGTCCTGTGGCCACGGCTGTGTTTTCCAAATTTGCTGGCATATTGAGTGCTGCACTTTCACAGCATCATCTCTGAGGATTTGAAATAGCTCAGCTGGAATTCCATCACCTCCACTAGCTTTGAGTGATGCTTCCTAGGTCCACTTTACTTCACACTCCAGGATGTCTGCCTCTAGGTAAGTGATCACACTATCATGGTTATGTGGGTCATGAAGATCCTTTTTGTATAGTTATTCTGTGTATTCTTGCCACCTCTTTTAATATCTTCCTCTTCTATTAATTCCATACCATTCTGGACTTTATTGTGCTCAGTTTTGCATAAAATGTCCCTTTGTTACCTCTAATTTTCTTGAAGAGATCTCTACTCTTTCCCATTCTATTGTTTTCCTCTATTTCTTTGCATTATTTGCTTAGGTAGGGTTTCTTTTCTCTCCTTACTATTCTTTGGGACGCTGCATTCAAATGGGTATCCCTTTCCTTTTCTCCTTTGCCTTTCACTTATCTTCTTTTCTTAATGATTTGTAAGGCCTCCTCAGACAATACTTTCGCCTTTTTGCATTTCTTTTTCCCTCATATACATTGTTATGAACCTCTGTCCATAGCTCTTCAGGCACTCTATCAGATCTCATCCTTTAAATCTATTTGTCACTTCCACTGTATAATTGTAAGGGATTTGGTTTAGGTCATACCTGAATAGTCTAGTGATTTTCTCTACTTTCTTCAATATAGGTCTGAACTTGGCACTAAGGATTCCATGATCTGAGCCACAATCAGCTTCTGGTATCATTTTTACTGACTGTATAGAGCTTCTCCACCTTGTGGTACAGAGGATATAATCAGTCTGATTTCAGTATTGAGCATCTGGTGATGTCCATATATAAAGTCATCTCTTGTGATGTTGGAGGTGGGTATTTGCTTTGACTAGTGTGTTATCTTGGCAAAACTCTGTTGGCCTTTGCCGTGCTTCATTTTGTACTGCAAGCCAAGTTACCTGTTATTCCAGGTATCTCTTGACTTCCTACTTTTGCATTCTAGCCCCCTATGATAAAAGGACATCTTTTTTTTTTGGTTTGTTTTTTTTTTGGTGTTAGTTCTAGAAGGTCTTATAGGTCTTCATAGAATCATTCAACTTCAGTCTTCAGCATTAGTTTTTGGGACATAGACTTGGATTACTGTGATACTGAATGGTTTGCCTTGGAAACAAACAGAGATCATTCTGTCATTTTTGAGATTGCACCCAAGTGCTGCATTTTGGACTCTTACTGACTATGAGGGCTACTCCATTTCTTCTCATGGATGCTTGCTCACATTAGTAGATATAATGATTATCTGAATTAAATTCACCCATTCTGGTCCATGTTAATTCATTGATTCTTAAAATGTCAATGTCCATTCTTGCCATCTCTTGTTTGACCACTTTATATTTACTTTGATTAATGGACTTAACATTCCAGGTTCCTATGCAATATTGTTCTTTCAACATCGGTCTTTACTTCCATCATCAGTTACATGCATAACTGGGTGTTGTTTTTGCTTTGGCTCCATCTCTTCATTCTTTCTGGTGGTATTTCTCCTCTCTTCTCCAGTGCTATATTGGGAACCTACCAACCTGGGGAGTTCGTCTTTCAGTGTCATATCTTTTTGCCTTCTCATACTGTTCATGGGGTTTACAACCAAGAATACTAAAATGGTTTGCCATTCCGTTCTCCAGTGTACCGTGTTTTGTCAGATCTCTCTACCATGACCTGTTCATCTTGGATGGCCCTATATGGCGTGGCTCATAGTTTTATTGAATTAAACAAGGCTGTGATCCATGTGATCAATTTGGACATGTGAGTGCAACAACAAAAATAGCATATTGATTCTAGAAAAAACAATAAAATCAAGGATCTACAATATTGTTATTGAATTAGGTATGAAAATCCTATAAAAAAAAACACCCTAGGATTCCAGATACCTTTGCAATTTTCTCCAACTTCCTATTCTATACTTCAGAAACTGAAGCTTAAAAATAATAAACAGTGCATTATAGGCATAATTTACACACACACACACAATGTGGGACTCTTATTGGAAGAACTATAGTCAGTAAGCCATGTTAGGTCATCCAATGAAGATTTTCAGAACTAATATTTTATATGAAAATATGAGTGGTATAGGTATTAGGAAAAAAATCCCAGAGTATCCATTTATTGAGTACTAATGAGATAACAAGGACTTCCCTCATAGCTCAGTTGGTAAAGAATCTACCTGCAATGTAGGAGACCTGAGTTCAATCCCTGGGATGGGAGGATCCCTTGGAGAAGGAAATAGCAGCCCACTTCGGTATTCTTGCCAGGAGAATCCAATGGACAGAGGAGACTGGCAGGCTACAATCCATGGGGTCTCAAGAATCAGACACAACTTAGCAACTAAACCACCACCATCAATGGGATAACAGAATTATTCAGTGACTCTCCTTAGCTCAAAAATAGAAGTTAAATAGTTGATTAATCTCAGTTGTAGAATAACTTCAAATATGGGTCAGAGTATAAAGTTTACTTCTACCCTACATGATAACACAAAAATCAGAGCAGAATCAAAACAACTTTAAGAATTATAACTTGTAGGTGACACCTGTACCAATGTAATCTGAGCTTACTAACATAAATTTTATTTATTTATTTTTCTTTTTTATTATTGTCTTCATCAGAAAAATCATTGAATCTTAGGATTTTGAATACTTTTTATGATTTACCTTTTCTAATTTTCCATTCTTACAAAAATATGTATGCAAGATCATTCAGAGGTTTGCATGAATTGAAATGTTGTATTAAATACTTAAAAAATAACCAAGAGAAAGCATCTATAGACAGTACTGCTTTCCTCTTTAGTTACAAAGAACTTGAGTAAACTCATGAATTTACCACCATGTAAAACTTTGACCCAACTGGATCAATAAGCCATAGAAATATTGAAAGAAATGATATAAGAAAAATTTTATGAATTATGTTTTTGAAAATTTTTGAAGAAAATTCTTACATAAGTGTTAAAACACCATTAAAATATAGCATGCTATTTACTTTATTACATTAGTGGAGAATGAAGTTTCCAATAAATTTGCTAAATCTTATGGAAAACTTGGCTTGAGGTCAATAGATCTACAGAAAAATATTATACCATAAAGAGATAATAAAGACTGTGCTATTTATTAACCTCAGAGAGAATGAAAGTTCCAGTCATTTATAGCAATGGTCCCCAACCGTTTTGGCATCAGGGACTAGTTTCACAGAAGACAAATTTTTCACAGACTGGAGATGGTGGGGAGGATGGTTTTGCAATGACTCAAGTACATTACATTTATTGTGCACTTTATTACTATTATTATTACATCAGTTATACTGCAGATCATCAAGCATTAGATCCCAGAGGTTGGAGACCTTGATTTATAGGAAGATGACATGCAATAAAGGATTAGTGTGGAAAAGAAACAAATCCAAGTATGTAGGATAAGAAAGGAATGGAGAAGGGAGAAGAGGATAAGGAAAGCAAGTTAAGGAAAACTACTTTTTCAGGAGCAAGAGATATTCTAGATACCGTTTTATATTTAATTGACTAACAACAGAAATCAAGTCAATGGTGTTCATTGGAGATATTGTGTTGAGAAAAGACAAAGTGAATTTATAAATATCCTTAATGAAATTTTAAATTATAAAAACAATAACCTAAATCATTATTTTAAGATGTTTAGGTATATAAGTACTAGTTTTTTCAATTGAATTATTAACCTCTTTTAAGAAGGAAGCCACATTGATTAAAATGTAGGGGATATTAACTATAGAATGATGGAAACCTAGACTAAGTGGGGACTTTGCAGGTTTTATAAAGCAATCTGTCGTACTGGACTCTTTAATGCAATCCCATTTTTGATATTTGTTCCTTAGACTGCATCACATTTTACTAAGGAGTTTTCAGAGAGGAAAGAATGAGTAGGACTAACTCTGAACAAGATATCAGATCTGAGAATCCAAATATAAGTAACAAATCTAAAAGACAGGAACCTTTTTAAGTAGGAGATGGCGCCAGGAGTAAGAAACTAGGCATATTGGAAACAGAGAAAATGAAGCTCAAAGAAGCTCTGTGGCTGTGGCTCACATGTGGGCAAGTGGTATCTCTGGATGTTTCAGACTAGCTTAAGGAAGCTTTGGTAAGAGTGAAGAAAAGAAATGGTTCACTACATTACATTTCTGAAAAATCACACAGCCTCTGTTTGGATGTTTCCAGGAACAAAATGGGAACTAATTTTTTACTTCTTTGTTAGGAAGCTATCCTTCATATTGATCCCAAATTCTCTCTTTGGCACTTCTAAACGTACATTTAACTGAGGGAACTACATAAAATAAACTTGATATTTCTTTCATAAAAACACTTTAAAATATTTAATATCATCATTTAGTGCTCCTCAGTTTTCCTTTATCAGTTTAAACAGCTCTATTCTTTTTCGATAATCCCTACAATGAAACCTGTTCTCATGTTTGCACACACTCTCTGCACATATTTCAGTCTATGTGTTATCTGGAAATGAACGTCACTGGACAAAGCTATAATTCAAAAAATGAAGACACCCCTATGTTCCCTGCAGTGCTTATTTACCATAGTGCTGGAAGCAACATAAACGTCCATCAGCAGATGAATGGATAAAGAAGCTGTCATACATCTGTACAAAGGAATACCATAAAAAGGTTGAAATAATATTATTTGCAGCAACATGGATGGACCTAGAGATGATCATACTAAGTTAAGTAAATGAGAAAGAGGAAGACAAATTCCATATGTCACTTATATGTGGAATCTAAAATATGACACAAATGAACTTACCTATGAAATGAAAACAAACTCACAGATATAGAGAACAGACTTACGATTGTCAAGGGGAGGAGTGATGGGGAAAGGATGGATTGGAATTTGGGATTAGCAGATGCAAACTATTATATATAGAATGAATAAACAAGGCTGTAAATATAAATTAATAATAAATATATATAATAGTAAATATTTTTATAATAATAAAACTCAAACACTTTGCTGTACATCAGACACTAACACAACATTGTAATCAACTATACTTCAATAAAATAAATTCAATAAAAGATGAACATCAAAAACTAGTTGTTTCTTCTCAGAGGAAATGGGATTATTACTTCCATATTATAGACTTAGTTGTCCACCTGTAATGCTATTGAAGGTTACAGTGGATATTTTCAGGAGTTAGGCAACAGAGTTATTTCAGATTGAGTTAATATTTAATAATCAATTACTGCCATTAGGCCTTATTCACACACTGCCACTACTCAGCAAGTACATGGTATACATACGCACTGGAACATTTCAGTTTATTGACTTCCTTTGAGTCAATAAGTAAAATGCACTTATGAGTATTAGCCTGCCAAAAACCTAATAAAACTGAGAATTTTGATGTAGTTGTCAAAATAGTTAATGTGATGAAATCAATTGATGATATTCATCTCGAGAAGCTGAGACAGAAATTTGTCTTCTAATATTTAAAGATTAGTCATATGAAGAGAAATTAGAGGTCAAAGTGCCCTTAGTATCAAAGGGTAAACTTGATAGTTGAATATCTGGGTTTAAGTGCTTGCTCTGGTCTATTATATATTTGGGAAACTTATATACTCTCTGAATGTTGTTTTCTTGGTTTATGAAATGACAACCAAAAGGTTTCTTAATTCAAAGAGTTGATGAAAAAAAAGTATTTGAAATAGTTAAACCTAATATAAATAATTTTACTTGGGCTTAGTCACTTAGCTTCTCTAAACTTACCTTTCTTATTGGCTATATATGAATTCATTCCTGCAAGCATTTCTCTGGTCACCTCTGCCTATGGAACAATGGTCCCCATCTTCACAGTACACAGAGTCTACTACTACATACCCCTGTACTATTACGGATTCTTGCTATCTGCATTGTGGTATGGAAACTTCCTCAAGGCAGTAACTTGGGATGATGGCAAAAATCATATCCTTTACTTCCCTTCTAAGTAGTTGTTGCAAAAATTTTTTCTGAGTTAGTAGTTCATAGCATTGAGTGAGATATTCCTACAGCTATTAACACTTTATGGGAAAAAGTGAAAATCTCATGTATTCTTTAGTGATTTATTCAATAAATTAAATGTACATTTAATTCCTAACCAAACATGGCAGTATGCCAGCATGTTTGATTTGGATGCAAATAATATATAATCTCTTTTTTAAAGGATCTTAAAATCTCAGGGCAAACAAAACAAACAGACATACAATGTAATAAGTTTAATGATATGCATTATATGTTAACAATCTGGACATGAGTTTGAGTAAGCTCCAGGAGTTGATGAAGGACAGGGAAGCCTGGTGTGCTGCATTCCATGAGATCGCAAAGAGTCAGACACGACTGAGTGAACTGAACTGATTGTATGTTAATAAGTCTATTCAGTTAAGTTCAGTTGCTCAGTCATATTCAACTCTTTGGGTCCCCATGAGCTGCAGCACGCCAGGCCTCCCTGTCCATCACCAACTCCCTGTGTCCACACAAACCCATGTCCATCAGGTCACTGATGCCATCCAGCCATCTCATCTTCTGTCATCCCTTTCTCCTCTGGCCCTCAATCTTTCCCAGCATCAGGGTCTTTTCCAATGAGTCAGCTCTTTGCACGTGGTGGCCAAAGTATTGGAGTTTCAGCTTCAACATCAGTCCTTCCAATGAACACCAGGACTGATCTCCTTTAGAATGGACTGCTTGGATCTCCTTGCAGTCCAAGGGACTCTCAAGAGTCTTCTCCAACACCACACTTCAAAAGCATCAATTCTTCGGTACTCATCTTTCTTTATAATCCAACTCTCACATCCATACATGACCACCGGAAAATCCATAGCCTTGACTAGACCTTTGTTGGCAAAGTAATGTCTCTGCTTTTTAATATGCTGTCTAGGTTGGTCATAACTTTCCTTCCAAGGAGTAAGCATCTTTTAATTTCATGGCTGCAATCACCATCTGCAGTGATTTTGGAGCCCAAAAAAATAAAGTCAGACACCTATTTCCCCATCTATCTGTCATGAAGTGATGGGACTGTATGCCATGATCTTAGTTTTCTGAATTTTGAGCTTTAGGCCATTTTTTCACACTCCTCTTTCACTTTCATCAAGAGGCTTTTTAGTTCTTCTTCACTTTCTGCCATAAGGTTGGTGTCATCTGCATATCTGAGGTTATTGATATTTCTCTCGGCAATCTTGATTCCAGCTTGTGCTTCCTATAGCCCAGCATTGCTCATGATGTACTTGGCATATAAGTTAAATAAGCAGGTGACAATATACAGCCTTGACATACTCCTTTTCCTATTTGGAACCAGTCTGTTCTTCCATGTCCAGTTCTAACTGTTGCTGCCTGACCTGCATACAGGTTTCTCAAGAGGCAGGTGAGGTGGTCTGGTATTCCCATCTCTTTCAGAATTTTCCATAGTTTATAGTGATCCACACAGTCAAAGGCTTTGGCATAGTCAATAAAGCAGAAATAGATGTTTTCCTGGAACTTTCTTGCTTTTTCAATGATCCAGAAGATGTTGGCAATTTGATCTCTGGCTCCTCTGCCTTTTCTAAATCCAGCTTGAACATCTAGAAGTTCACAGTTAGCGTATTGCTGAAGCCTGGCTTGGAGAATTTTGAGCATTACTTTACTACCATGTGAGATGAGTGCAATTGTGCAGTAGTTTGAACATTCTTTGGCATTGCCTATCTTTGGGATTGGAATGAAAACTGACCTTTTCCAGTCCTGTGGCCACTGCTGAGTTTTCCATATTTGCTGGCATATTGAGTGCACCATTTTCACAGCGTCATCTTTCAGGATTTGAAATAGCTCAACTGGAATTCCATTACCTCCACTAGCTTTGTTTGTAATGCTACTTCCTAAGGCCCACTTGATTTTACATTCCAGGATGTCTGTCTCTAGGTGAGTGATCACACCATCATGATTAACTGGGTCGTGAAGATCTTTTTTACACAATTCTCTTGTGTATCCTTGCCACCTCTTCTTAATATCTTCTGCTTCTGTTAGGTCCCTACCATTTCTGTCCTTTATTGAGCCCATCTTTGCATGAAATGTTTCTTTGGTATCTCTAATTTTCTTTAAGAGATCTCTACTCTTTCCCATTCTATTGTTTTCCTCTATTTCTTTGCATATTTGCTGAGGAAGGCTTTCTTATCTCTCCTTGATATTCTTTGGAACTCTGCATTCAAATCATATATCTTTCCTTTTCTCCTTTGCTTTTCACTTCCCGTCTTTTCATAGCTATTTGTAAGGCTCTTCAGACAGCCATTTTGCTTTTTTGAATTTATTTTTTGGGGGCATGGTCTTAATTCCTATCTCCTGTACAAAGTGAGAAACCTCCATCCATAGTTCATCAGGCATTCTGTCTATCAGATCTACTCCATTAAATCTATTTCTCACTTCCACTGTATAGTCATAAGGGATTTGATTTAGGTCATACCTGAATAGTCTAGTGGTTTTCTCAACTTTCTTCAATTTCAGTCTGAATTTGGCAATAAGGAATTCATGATCTGAGCCACAATCAGTTCCTGGTCTTATTTTTGCTGACTGTATAGGGCTTCTCCATCGTTGGCTGCAAAGAATATAATCAATCTGATTTTGGTGTCGACCATCTGGTGATGTCCATGTGTAGAATCTTCTCTTGTGTTGTTGGAAGAGGATGTTTTCTATGACCAGTGCATTCTCTTGGCAGAACTCTATTAGCCTTTGCCCTGCTTCATTATATACTCCAAGGCCAAATTTGCCTGTTACTCCAGGTGTTTTTTGATTTCCTACTTTTGCATTCCTGTCCCCTATAATGAAAAGGACATCTTTTGGGGGTGTTAGTTCTAGAAGGTCTTGTAGGTCTTCATAGAGCTGTTCAATTTCAGCGTCTTCGGCATTACTGGTCAGGGCATAGACTTGAATTACTGTGATACTGGATGGTTTGCCTTGGAAACGAACAGAGATCATTCTGTCATTTTTGAGATTGCATCAAAGTACTGCATTTCAGACTCTTTGTTGACTGTGATGGCTACTCCATTTCTTCTAAGGGATTCTTGCCCACAGTAGTAGATATAATGGTCATCTGAGTTAAAGTCACCCATTCTAGTCCATCTTCGTTCACTGATTCCTAGAATGTCGGTGTTCACTTTTGTCATCTCCTGTTTGACCACTTCCAATTTGCCTTGATACATGGACCTAACATTCCAGGTTCCTATGCAATATTGCACTTTTCAGCATTGAATCTTGCTTCTATCACCAGTCTCATTCAGAACTGGGTGTTGTTTTTAGCTTTGGTTCCATCCCTTCATTCTTTCTGGAGTTATTTCTCCACTGATCTCCAGTAGCATATTGGGCACCTACAAACCTGGGGATTTCATCTTTCAGTGTCTTATCTTTTTGCCTTTTCATACTGTTCATGGGGTTCTAAAGGAAAGAATACTGAATTGGTTTGTCATTCCCTTCTCCAGTGGACCACATTCTGTCAGACCTCTCCACCATAACCCAACTGTCTTGGGTAGCCCCATATGGCATGGCTTAATTTCATTGAGTTAGACAAGGCTGTGGTACATGTGATCAGATTGGCTAGTTGTCTGTCACTGTAGTTTCTGACTGTCTGCCCCCTGGTCCCCTTTCTCAGTGCCTACTGTCTTACCTGGTTTTCTGTTACCTTGGGCATGGGGTCTCTCTTCATGGTTGCTCCAGCAAAGCGCAGCTGCCGTCCCTTGCCTCGGTCACGGAGTAGCTCCTCTCAGCCACTGCCACTAACTGGCATGTGTTACTTGCAAAATTATTTGCAAAATGAGTACCACAATATTATCAATCAGTTGTCATTGAAGACATTGGAGAAGGTTTCACAGAGATGTGATATAGTTGATACAGACATTGAAGCATGAAAAGCATTTAACAGATGAAGAAGACATGGAATGTCTTCTGTTAAGCCTTATCCATTCTCTTCAGTCAAAATTTGTTACTCATTCTTCTGTACTTTGTTCAGATTTATTGTATCAATTATCCTTAATTGCTTTATAATGTAACTGTGTAGGTGGATGACAGTATCAACTCCTAAAAAAGTTGATAGTTTTCAATTCCCCTTGAAAGTGGGAATGCTATCTAATATGATTCATTTTTGCAGCATTGTCCTTCAAATTTAGGCTTAAAGTCCTTTTAATTTAGTAATGAATCTTTTGCCTTGTAGGCAAATGCAGCAAAATCTGAGAAAAATATTTATGAAATGAGATAAAAACTAGGAGTTAAACTGAATTAGGGATAAAGGATAAGAAAGGATCAATTACATCAAATATCACTAACTTTTTTCATAATATGCATAGAGTTATTTCCAAACTATCTGTGTTGTACTATATTTGTCATATCAGGAACTACTTGAAATAAGCATTTCAGTAATAAATTTTTGATAATCCCTACACTAATTAGAGATGTTTAGTGTTATAGTGTTTGTTTTTTAACAAGATTTGACCTGTATTAAATGTCATCAATTATAAGATGTTTCCTATAAAAACAAATCTTTATCAGGGTGTTGGAAGTTTTGAAAATGAGTTGCGAGAATTCTCTAGCATCTGCAAAAGAGTTTGGAGGAGAAAAAATCAGAAAAATATAAAAGTGATTACAGCCTTCTCATGTATTTAAACCTCATGTATTAAACTTCAACATTTAGGGAAAATGTAACAGGAATAAATTTAAAGTGGGAAATTACATATCAGAGTTCCAACAGAGCAGGAGAATTATGTATTAGGCTAGAAAATTTTGCTCATCAATCTTTTCAATAAGTAAAATATTTTACATTACTGCATTTTATCTAATACAATAATACATATAATTTGAAAAATAATGTAATCATCACTGAAGTAGTTTTACTTTTTCTGAAGGGAAAGAAGAAGCTATTAGAGGCTGAATAATGGACATGTCAAGATATCAAGTCATGTTTGTGGAACATGGAGACATTATTTGAAAAAGGGTGTTTGCAGAAGCAATTAGGATTAAGATCTTGAGATGGATAGATTATCCATTCAAGTGGACCATAAATGCAATCACATGTCCTCATAAGAGAGAAGCAAGAGGAGATAATGCAGACAGAAGAGGAGGAGGCACTGTGACTATAAAGGCAGAATTTGAAGTGATGAGGCTGAAAGTCAAGGCATGCAGACAGTCACCAGAAGCTGGTAGAGGTAAAATATAGATGTTTTCCTGGAGCTTCCAAAAGGAATGTGTTCGTTCTAATACCTTGATTTTGGACCTAAGTTATTCAGAATGGTGAGAGAATGCATTTATGTTGTTTTACACCATTCAGTCTGTGGCAGTTTGTTAGAGTAGCTGAGTTAACTAGCATAGAAGCTTTCTGACATATAGATTAAAGATAATATGAATAATTACAATCAAAGTAATTATCAAAGTAAATTTCAAATCATTTTTCTATGTCATATAAACATTTGCAACATCAAAATATTAAGCCTTTAAATAAGGTATAATTTATTGTATCATAAGTATGTGGTTATCAAAATCAGAGTGGAAGTACTGAAGTTTGGATGGTAGAAGCTAAATAATCTATAAATCTGAGATTAACCTCTGGGATGAGAGGTCTACCTTAACTTTAGAGGGCATATTCTTTTCTTTTTCAACTAATTTATTTTATTTTTGGCTATGCTGGCTCTTCATTGCTACAGAGGCTTTTCTCTTTTTGTAGTGAGTGGGGGCTATTCTCTAATTGGGATGCACAGGCTTCTCATTGCAGTGGCTTCTCTTGTTGCAGAGCACAGGCTCTAGGGCATGCGGGCTTCAGGAGTTGTGGCACATGGGTTCAAGAATTGTGGCTCTCATGTTCTAAAGCACAGGCTCAGACATTGTGATATACTGAGCTTAGTTGCTCTGTGGTATGTGGGATCTTCCTGGACCAGGAATCAAACCCATGTCTCCTGCATTGGCAGGCAGATTCTTTACCACTGAACCACTAGGGAAACCCTAAAAGGCATATTCTTGAAGAGTTCTGGGTATATTTAATATTATCAATTAAATCATATTACAATTGCCCTGTGATTAATTCTGGGCTAAATTGCCAAATATATATATATATATATATATCTTTTTAATTTTCCCCAAGTATACTATCTGGGAAGGCAATGGCAGCCCACTCCAATACTCTTGCCTGGAAAATCCCATGGATGGAGGAGTCTTGTAGGCTGCAGTCCATGGGGTTGCTAGGAGTCGGACACCACTGAGCGACTTCACTTTCACTTTTCATTTTCATGAATTGCAGAAGGAAATGGCAACCACTCCAGTGTTCTTGCCTGGAGAATCCCAGGGACGGGGGAGTCTGGTGGGCTGCCCTCTATGGGGACGCACAGAGTCAGACATGACTGAAGCGACTTAGCAGCAGCAGCAGCAGTACCAAGTATACTATATTGCCATTTGAAATTTGTTTTACAAGTTTTGTGCATAATTAGAAGCATAGCTATTTGCACTGGTTTGATTTAAGCTTATGAGAAAGTTAGTCTTATCAAAATGGTATAATAATTAACAGTTCAGCAAACATCCATAAGTTATAAAGGGAATGGAACTGAATTTGTTTTCTGTTTTCTGTGAAATGTCTTAAGTAACTTTCTCCCAAAGTCCAGGATGATTCTAAGATGTACAGTGGTGCATAGCCTAAAGGACTGAAAAAAGATCCGAAATGCTAGGGCTGATACTGCACAAGTTGGTCTTCATAGACAGAAGATGGATACCAAGAATAATGGTGCTAAGAGTAACAGTACTTTGGTTGTGGTAACTTTGTGCACTTTGTATTTTAACCTTTTCACAGATACAAGTGTTTAATTTCTTCAAGTGGTTAAGATTCTATGCTAACTTTCTTCTAACAGAGTATCATTCTTTATGTGGGTAGTATATTAGTCTGCTGTGGCTACAATAATAAATAACACAGATTGATCTATACAACAAAAGCTTATTTTCTCACAATTCTGGAAGCTCAGAGTCAGCAGGATTGGTTTCTCCTGAGGCTTTTCTCCTTGATAAGTAGATGACTGACTTCTCCCTGTGTCTTCACATGGCCTTCCCTCCATGTGTGTGTCTCTGTCCTAATCTCAACTTCTATAAGACACCAGCCATACTGGACTAGGGCTGACCTTAATAACTTTGCCTATATACTAAGCCTAACAGGCTCCCCTGTCCATGAGATTTCCCAGGCAAGAACTGAAGCGGGTTGCCATGCCCTCATCCAGGGAATCTTCCTGACCCAGGGATCAAACCCACGTCTCTTATGTCTCCAGCATTGAGAGCCAGGTTCTCTACCACTAGCACAACCTAGAAAGCCCCCTTAATAACTTCAGTCAGCCTTAATTATTTCTTTAAATGGAACTTCTCAGATGGCTCAGCTGTAAAGAATCTGCCTGCCAATGCAAGAGATGCAGGAGAAGAGGATTTGATCTCTGGGTCAGCAAGATCCCGTGGAGGGGGAAATGGCAACCCACTCCAGTATTCTTGCCTGGAAAAATCCCATGGACAGAGGAGCCTGATGAGCTGCAGTCCTTGGGATAGCAAAGAGTGACTGAACATGCACACACTTAAATACCCTATCACGAAGTACAGTCACATAGGAGGGAGGTTAGGAACTCAACATTTGGATCTTGGGGAGAAAATCCATCTCTATAGAGTTACATTTGTATAAAGAATGTTGATATTTGTGTAAGAATACACAAGTGAAAAAAAAAAAAAGATAGCTGAGTGCTGAAGAATTGATGCTTTTGTACTGTGGTGTTGGAGAAGACTCTTTAGAGTCCCTTGGACTGCAAGAAGATCCAACCGGTCAATGGTAAAGGAAATCAGTCCTGAATATTCATTGGAAGGACTGTTGCTGAAGAAACTCCAATAGTTTGGCCACTTGATGAGAAGAACTGACTCATTGGAAAAGACTCTGATGCTGGGAAAAATTGAGGGCAAGAGGAGAAGGGGAGGACAGAGGACGAGAGGGTTGAATGGCATCATTGGACATGTGTTTGAGCAAACTCCGGGAGATGGGGAAGGACAGGGAAACCTGGTGTGTTGCAGTCCATGGGGTCGCAAAGAGTTGGACACAATAGAGTGACTGAATTTAACGAGACTGGACTGTGGTCTGCTAGGCTCCTCTGTCCAAGGGATTCTCCAGGGAATAATACCATAGCAGGTTGCCATGCCCACCACCAGGGGATCTTCCCAACCCAAGGATCGAAACTGCGTCTCTTATGTCTCCTGCATTGTCAGGTGGGTTCTTTACTCCTAGTGTCACCTGGGAAGCCCAGGTGTTGTATATAAGGAATAATTCTTTTTTACCCCAGTTTTATTGAGATGTAATTGACATACAGCACTGTATAAGTTTAAGGTGTACATAATAGTGATTTGAATTGTATACATCATGAAATGATTACCACAATAAGTTTAGTGAACATCCATCATTTCATATAGATACAGAATTAAAGAAATGGAAAAAAAATTCCTTTTGATGAAACCTCTTAGAATTTCCTCATTTAAAATTTTTATGATAATTGTTATTTCTTCTTCCTGGATTGATCCTTTGATCATTATGTAATGTCCATCTTTATCTCTTTTCACTGCCTTTATTTTAAAGTCTACTTTATCTGATATGAGTATTGCCACTCCTGCTTTCTTTTGGTCTTTATTCGCATGGAATAACTTTTTCCAGTCTTTAACTTTCAGTCTATATGTGTCCCTAGGTGTGAGGTGGGTCTCTTGTAGACAACATATATAGGGGTCTTGTTTCTGTATCCAATCAGCCAATCTTTGTCTTTTGGTTGGGGCATTCAGCCCGTTTACATTTAAGGTAATTATTGATAAGTATGATCCCGCTGCCATTTATTTTATTGTTTTGGGTTCCAGATTATCTATCCCATCCGTGTTTCCTATCTAGGCAAGATCCTATAGCATTCGTTGGAGGGCTGGTTTGGTGTTGCTGAATTCTCTCAGTTTCTGCTTGTCTGAGAAACTTTTGAATTCTCCTTCAGGATTGATTCTCGGGGCTGGTGCATTGAGATTTCCCCGGGGGGAGGGAGGAAGGAGGGGGGAGGGAGGGATTTCTGGAGGGGGAGCATATGTAAACCCATGGTGATATCATGGCACTGTATGACAAAAACAATAAAAGAGAGGGGAAAAAAAAAAGAAATCACCCTATTTTAGCAAATGGGATGTGTATGACAAATAGCTAGCAAATAATATATTATGACTAATAGCAGAGCCCTAGAGCATCCCTTTCTCTTTCTCTTCTATTAAGGGAAACAGAAAATATATATAAATAAATATGTAAATGTAAAAAAAAATTTTATGTATAACATACAACAGTTAATTATATTTATGTTGTATATTACATTCCCAGTACTTATTTATCTTATAACTGAAAGTTTATACCTTTTGATCACCTTCATTCAATCTTCTTTCCCTGCAGCCCAGCCTCAGCCCACCCCATCTAATACCACAGATCTTGGAGACTGTACTTTTCTAAGAATTTGTCCATTTCTTCTAGGTTGTCAAACTATTTGATTTATAGTTGTTTGTGGTACTCTATTGTGATCCCTTGCAATTCAGCATTTTTGTTTGTAACTTGACCTTTTTCATTTCTGATTCTATTGATTTTGGGCCCCTTTCTTATTTCACTGGTGGCTCAGATGCTAAAGCATCTGCCTATAATGCAGGAGCCCTAGGTTGTATCACTGGGTGGGGAAGATCCTCTGGAGAAGGAAATGGCAAACCACTCCAGTACTCTTACATGGAAAATTTCAGGGATGGAGGAGAATGGTAGGCTACAGTTCATGGGGTCACAAAGAGTCGGACACGACTGAGAAACTGAACTGAACTGAAGGTTGTGTAAGATTTGTGTTTGTTTTTTTTTCTGAAGTAGGTTTGTATCACTGTAAATTTCCTTCCTGGTACTGCTTTTGTTGCATATATTATCAATCATTGTATTTTCATTTTCATTTGTCTCCAGGTATTTTTTAATTTTTTTCTTTCATTTCTTCATTGACCCACATGCTGTTTAGAAGCATATTATTTAATTCTACATGTTAGTGGTTCTTCTGATGAGAATTGTTTTCCCTTGTAATGACTTTCTAGTTAATTTCCCTTATATTTACTTTCTGGTTAATTTCCTTCATGGTTAATTAATTCACAGTTATTTTCAGTTCAATTCAGTTGCTCAGTTGTGTCTGACTCTTTGAAACTCCATGGACTGTAGCTGTCACTGTTTAAATTGTTTCCCCAACCGTCTGCCATCACCTCCCTGTCCATCACCAACTCCCGGAGTCCACCCACACCCATATCCATTGAGTCGGTGATGCCATCCAGCCATCTCATCCTCTATCTTCCCCTTCTCCCCCTGCCCCCAATCCTTCCCAGCATCAGGGTCTTTTCCAATGAGTCAACTCTTTGCATCAGGTGGCCAAAGTATTGGAGTTTCAGCTTCAGCATCCGTCCTTCCAATGAACACCCAGGACTGATCTTCTTTAGGATGGACTTGTTGGATCTCCTTGTGGTCCAAGGGACTCTCAAGAGTCTTCTCCAACACCACAGTTTAAAAGCATCAATTCTTCGGCGCTCAGCCTTTTTCACTGTCCCACTCTCACATCCATACATGACAATTGGAAAAATCATAGCTTTGACTAGACAGATCTTTGTTGACAAAGTCATGTCTCTGCTTTTCAATATGCTATCCAGGTTGGCCATAACTTTCTTTCCAAGGAGTAGGCGTCTTTTGATTTCATGGCTGCAGTCACCATCTGCAGTGATTTTGGAGCCCAAAAAAATAAAGTCTGACACTGTTTCCATTGTTTCCCCAACTATTTCCCATGAAGTGATGGTACCAGATGCCATGATTTTAGTTTTCTTAATGTTGAGGCTTAAGCCTGTTTCATTAAGAAGCTCTTTAGTTCCTCTTCACTTTCTGCCATAAGGGTGGTGTAGTCTGCATATCTGAGGTTATTGATATTTCTCCAGGCAATCTTGATTTTCCACTACTGCCATGGAGTAATGGAACCATATTCCATGATCTTAGTTTTCTGAATGCTGAGTTTTAAGCCAACTTTTTCACTCTCCTCTTTCACTTTCATCAAGAGTCTCAAAAGAGTGGTGTCATCTGCATATCTGAGGTTATTGATATTTCTCCTGGCAATGTTCTCTCCAGCTTGTGTTTCATCCAGCCCAGCATTTCTCATGATGTACTGTGCATATAAGTTAAATAAGCGGGGTGACAATATACAGCCTTGAAATACTCCTTTTCCTATTTGGAACCAGTCTGCTGATCTATATCCAGGTCTAACCATTGCTTCTTGACCTGCATACAGATTTCTCAGGAGATAAGTAAGGTGATCTGATACTCCCATCTCTTTAAGAATTTTCCACAGTTTGTTGTGATTCATGCAGTCAAAGTTTTTGTATAGTCAATAAAGCAGAAGCAAATGTTTTTTTCTGGAATTCTGTTGCTTTTTCAATGATTCAATGGATGTTGGCAATTTGATCTCTGTTTTCTGTGCCTTTTCTAAATCCTCTTGGACATCTGAAAGTTCACTGGTCATGTACTATTGAATCCTGCCTTGGAAACTTTTTAGCATTAGTTTGTGAGTGTGTTAGATGAGTGCAATTGTGCAGTAGTTTGAGCATTCTTTGGCATTGCCTTTCTTTGGGACTGGAATGAAAACTGACCTTTTCCAGTCCCATGGCCACTGCTGAGTTTTCCAAACTTGTTGGCGTATTAACAGCATCAACTTGGGGATTTGAAATAGCTTAACTAGAATTCTATCACCTCCACTATGTTCTTCGTGATGCTCTCTAAGGTCCACTTGACTTCACATTCCAGGATGTCTCGCGCTAGGTGAGTGATCACATCATCATGGTTATCTGGGTCATGAAGATCTTTTTTGGATAGTTCTTCTGTGTATTCTTGGCACCTCTTCTTAATATCTTCTGCCTCTGTTAGGTCCCTACCATTTCTGTCCTTTACTGTACTCATCTTTGCATGAAATGTTCCCTTGGTATCTCTAATTTTCTTTAAGAGATCTCTACTCTTTCCCATTCTATTGTTTTCCTCTATTTCTTTGCATTGACCACTGAGGAATGCTTTCTTATCTCTCCTTGCTGTTCTTTGAAACTGTGTATTCAAATGGTATATCTTTCTTTTTCTCCTTTGTATTTAGCTTCTCTTCTTTTTGTCAGCTATTTGTAAGGCCTCCTCAGACAACCATTTTGCCTTTTTGAATTTCTTTTTCTGGGGATGGTCTAGATCACTGCCTTCAAACCTCCATCACAAACCTGTCACAAACCTCCATCCACAGTTCTTCAGACACTCTGTCTATAGATCTAATCCCTTGAATTTATTTGTAATTTCCACTGTATAATAAGAGATTTGATTTAGGTTATACCTGAATGGTCTAGTGGTTGTCCCTTCCTTCTTCAATTTCAGTCTGAATTTGGCAATAAGGAGTTCATGATCTGAGCCACAGTCAGCTCCTTGTTTTGTTTTTGCTTACTATATAGAGCTTCCCATCTTTGGCTGCAAAGAATATTATCAATCTCATTTTGGTATTGACCATCTGGTGATGTCCATGTGTAGAGTCTTGTGTTGTTGGAAGAGGGTGTTTGCTATGACCAGTGCATTCCCTTGGTAAAACTCTGTTAGCCTTTGCCCTGCTTCATTCTGTACTGCATGGCCAAATTTTCCTGTTACTCCAGGTGTTTCTTGACTTCCTACTTTTGCATTCCAGTTCCCTATAATGAAAAGGACATCTTTTTTGGGTGTTAGTTCTAGAAGGTCTTGTAGGTTTTCATATAACCGTTCAAATTCAGCTTCTTCAGCATTACTGGTTGGGGCATAGACTTGAATTACCGTGATACTGGATGGTTTGCCTTGGAAATGAACAGAGATCATTCTGTTATTTTTGAGATTGCATCCAAGTACTGCATTTCAGACTCTTTTGTTGACTATGATTGGCTACTCCATTTCTTCTAAGGGATTCCTGCCCACAGTAGTAGATATAATGGCCATGTGAGTTAAATTCACCCATTCTAGTCCATTTTAGTTTGCTGATTCCTAAAATGTTGATGTTCACTCTTGTCATCTCCTGTTTGACCACTTCCAATTTGCCTTGATTCATGGACCTAAAATTCCAGGTTCCTATGCAATATTGCTCTTTACAGCATTGGACTTAACTTCCATCACCAGTCACATTCACAACTGGATGTTGTTTTTGCTTTGGTTCTGTCTCTATTATTTTGGGAGTTGTTTCTCCACTGATCTCCAGTAGCATATTGGGCACCTACAAACCTGGGGAGTTCATCTTTCAGTGTCCTATCTTTTTGCCTTTTCATACTGTTCACAGGGTTCTCAAGGCAAGAATACTGAAGTGGTTAGCCATTCACTTCTCCAATGGACCACATTTTGTCAGAACTCTCCACCATGTCCCATCTGTCTTGGCTGGCCCTACAGGCATGGCTCATAGTTTCATTGAGTTAGACAAGGCTGTGGTCCATGTGACCAGATTGGTCAGTTTTCTGTGACTGTGGTTTTTATTCTGTCTCCTCTCTGGTGGGGAAGGATAGGAGGCTTATGGTAGCTTCCTAATGGGAGAGACTGAGGGGAAACCAGGTCTTGTTCTGATGGGCGGAGCCATGCTCAGTAAATCTTTAATCTAATTTTCTGTTGATGGGTGTGGCTGTATTCCCCACCCCCACCCCCAAATTGTTTGAGCTGAGGCCAAACTATGGTGGAAGTAATGAAGATAATGGAAACTTCCTTCAAAATGTCCCATGCACACACTGTTGCACTCAGTGCCCCCAACCCTGTAGTAAGCCACTGTCAACCCGCATCTCTGCCAGAGACTCTTGGAAATTCATGGGCATGTCTGGGTCAGTCTCATATGGGGTCACTGCTCTTTTCTCTTGGGTCCTGGTGCACACAAGCTTTTGTTTGTGCCTTCAAAGAGTCTGTTTCTCCAGTCCTGTGCAAGTTTTATCAGCTATATGGTGGGGCTAATGGCAGCCTCCTCCAAGAGGGCTTATGCCATACCCAGATCTTCTGCACCCAGAGCCCCTGTCCCTGCAGCAGCACACTGCTCACCTGTACCTCTGCAGGAGATACCCAAACACAGTTCTGACTCAGTCTCTGTGGGATTTCTTGGTCCTGGTTCACACAAGGTTTGTTTGAGCCCTCTGAGCATCTCTGGCAGATATGGGGTTTGATTCTAAATTTAATATCACCCCTCCTACCATCTTGCTGGGGCTTCTTATTTCCCTGGATGTGGTATCTTTTTTTAGTGGGATCCAACATTCTCCTGTCAATGGTTGTTCAGTGGCAAGTTGTAATTTTGGAGTTCTCACAGGAGAAGATGAGCATAGAGAACTCCATTTGAGCAGAACCTTGCACAAGACTCTCAGGAAACAGGATAGATTCCTTTCAAGTGCACATGGAACATTCCCTGGGATACATCACAGGTAGGCTGCAAAACAAGTCTCAATAAATATAACAAGACTGAAATCATATCATGCACCTTGTCCAATCACAATACATTGGTTAACTATATTAACTAAAGGGAAATTTTTTTACCCTTTTAGTTAATTTTTTTCCCTTATACTTTAGTTGTCATTCATGTCCAGCTCTTGGTGACCCCATGGTCTGCAGCATGCCAGGGTTCCCTGACCACCATAAACTTCTGGAGCTTGCTCAAACTCATGTCCATCAAGTCAGTGATGACATCCAACCGTCTCATGCTCTGTCATCCCTTGTCCTCCTGCTTTCAATGTTTCCCAGCATCAGGTTTTTCCCCAAGGAGTCAGTTCTTCACATTAGGTGGGCAAAGTATTGAAGTTTCAGCTTTAGCATCAGTCCTTCCAGTGAATATTCAGGACTGATTTCCTTTAGGATGGACTGATTTGATCTCCTTGCAGGCCAAGGGACTCTCAAGAGGTTTTATCCAACACTACAGTCCAAAAGCATCAATTTTTTTTGCACTTAACTTTCTTTATAGTCCAACTCTCACATCAATACATGACTACTGGAAAAAACATAACTTTGACTAGATGGACCTTTGCCGTCAATGTCTCTGCTTTTTTTAATATGCTGTCTAGGTTGGTCATAGCTTTTCTTCCAAAGTGAAAGTGTCTTAATTTCATGGCTGTGGTCACCATCTGCAGTGATTTTCGAGACCAAAAAAGTAAAGTCTGTCACTGTTTCCATTGTTTCCCCATCTCTTTGCCATGAAGTGATGGGACCAGATGCCATGATCTTAGTTTTCTGAATGTTGAGTTTTAAGCCAGTTTCTCACTCTCTTCTTTCACTTTCATCAAGAGTCACTTTAGTTTTTCTTCGCTTTCTGCCTTAAGGGTGATGTCATAAGGGTGGTATGTATTTAAATGAATATATACATGTAATTGTACAACTGAATCACTTTTGTATATCTGAAGCTAATATAACACTATTAATAAACTACACTCCAATTTAAAAAAGAAAAACTTCAGAGTATTCTTATTTATTATTATTATTTCACTAATTACATGATATCTTTTTTAGTTAGAATCTATATTCATGTATCTTCATGCCCCCACTGATTTAGGGATTCAATTGAATTTAAGGTTTTCATCTTTGTAGAAGAAATTGTGAAACTGTGAGTGTAAATGAAATCTCCAGAAGAGGGGAAAGAGTGGAGAGTCTAGGGCTCAACTTGGGGAGTGTTTGCCTTGAGCAGAATAGAGCAAGGCTGCAGGTATTGACAACTTACTACATAGAGGAGTATTACAGTGGTCTGCCAAGAGTGAGAATAGGGGTGTTTTGCCAAATTCCCATCAAGTATAAAAGATTTTTGTAGCTATTACTTCAGTATTAGTATTATTTTTACTTGAGAAAACTGAGTTTTACAGAATTTTTTTAATTGACACAAAAGTCATTCAGCAGCTGAAATACACAAGCAGAATTTGAATACAAAGTTTTTTATTGTCTTTATTTCCACTTCTCCACTCTTTTTTGCTTATTATTAACCTAAGATTTCACATGTGTTTATAAAACCAAAGAGATGCAGAGGTTCTTATTGCAAACCCTTTTTGGACACCCTTTAGCATTAAAAATTTTGAAGAGACATTTGTTTTCATGAATGATAACATTTATCAAGGAATTTGCTGAAGATTGTGTAGCTAGTTAGTGGCTAGGTTAACACATAAGCTTTTTTTTTCTTATAACTAAAAGCACACGTCTGAACAGAATACACAAATTCACACTTTATACAAAGAAAGATTATGTATTTATAGTGTTATATTAGCTATGATGCATCGCAGTTGGAATATATCGCTTATTATTGATTAATCTGTGTGAGTCTAAAGTTACAAAAGATCTTAGGCTAAGTAGAGTTTTCCTAAATGATTTAATCACAGACAAATTATACAAAACACAAAATTTAAAGATACAGGGCAGAAAAATATTTGATAGATGAAGGGGTTTTGTGGCTGTAAAACATGGATTTTGTCTTCAAGGAAAAATGCATAAGCAACTTAGAGATCAGAATATAGGCTTAACTCCTTGTTTTCTAAAATGATTTTGACATATTTATCTTTGTGAGCAAAGTAAATAGATAACTTCCATAATTGGCAGCTCTACTTATCAATATTATTATTTCATTGGGATACTTAGTATTCACTGATCAAACTTAAACTTTATCTATTTCATAATTATTACTGTGCTTAGATTTCAACTTTAAAGCAATAATGAAAGAAGTAATAAAGAATAATAATAAAGAAAGCAATAATGTTTATTATAACTTTATGATTTCCAGTAATCAGTAAGATCAGAATAGACCACATAAAGACTGTTAATAGCAGGATTTGTAAAAACACACCAGGATATCTCATTGGATATGTAATTAAGGAACTCCATGAAGTAATTAATATAAACTCACTCTTTTAGAACAAAACAGAGAGAGGTAAGGAAGCTTTCCTCAGTTTGACACTTCAAAGCTGAAGCAATTTCAGTTATTTTCATCAAAACAGCTTCTTTTGCTTGATAAAGACCACATTAAAAAATGAGGTTTCACATTTATTCCCTTCTGTCTTCTAGAGTTTTTATCATTATGCATTATGACTTCAGTCTCCAGAATCCACAGTATCATCATAATAAGAATGAAATTATTGGAGTGTCATTTAAGACACATGTTGCAATTTGCAATCTCACTCTAATACTTTTTTGATAGGTAGTCCCTTGAAATTCAGATTTAAATTGCTACTTATCCACACATTAAAATGAGACAATTTAAATCCATAAAATTACAGTTAAACAATGCCATTTCGATGCTATCCAGCATAAGTAATTGAATACTTAAAAGGACTCTAGTAAAAGAAAAAATCAGTTTAGCAAATATTTCATAATTTGCACAGCTCTAAATGACTCAATTGGTAAAAAATCTGCCTGCCATAAGGGAGACCTGAGTTCGATCCCTGTTGGGAAGATCCCCTGAAGAAAGGAAAGGCTACCCAGTCCAGTATTCTGGCCTGGAGAATTCCTTGGCCTATAGTCCATGGGGTCGCAAAGAGCTGGACATGACTGAAAAACTTTCACTTTCACTTTCATAAGACTACAAGAAATTCTAGAACTAACACCAAAAAAAGATGTCCTTTTCAACATAGGGGAATGGAACGCAAAAGTAGGAAGTCATGAGATACTGGAAAAACAGGTAATTTGGCCTTAGCATACAAAGTGAATCAAGGCAAAGGCTAACAGAGTTTTGCCAAGAGAATGCACTGGTCATAGCAAACACCCTCTTCCAATAACACAATTACAGCTCTACCCATGGACATCACCAGATGGTCAATATCAAAATCAGATTGATTACATTCTTTGCAGCTGAGGGTGGAGAAGCTCTATACAGTCAGCAAAAACAAGACCAGGAGCTGACAGTGGCTCAGATCATGAACTCCTTATTGCCAAATTCAGACTGAAACTGATGAAAGTAAGGAAAACCACTAGATCATTCAGGTATGACCTAAATCAAATCCCTTACAATTGTACAGTGGAAATGACAGATTCAAGGGATTAGATCTGATAGACAGTGCCTGATGAACTATGGACAGAGTTTTGTAACATTGTATAGTAGGCTGTGATCAAAACCATCCCTAAGAAAAGGAAATACAAAAACGCAAAATGGTTGTCTCACGAAACCTTACAAATAGCTGAGAAAAGAAGAGAAGCTAAAGGCAAGGAGAAAAGGAAAGATACACCCATTTGAATGCAGAGTTCCAAAGAATAGCAAGGAGAGATAAGAAAGCCTTCATCAGTGATTTATGCAAAGAAATAGAGGAAAACAATAGAATGGGAAAGACTAGAGATCGCTTCAAGAGAATTAGGGATACCAAGGGACCATTTTATGCAAAGATGGGCTCAGTAAAGGATGGAAATGGTATGGACCTAACGGAAGCAGAAGATAATATCTTCTTTATACATTCATCTATCAATGGATAAGAGAAATGATTGATAACCATATTCTGACAAATGTGATGGAAGAATTGGAAAAAATTCTGTTATTATACACTAGCACTGCACAGAAATCAGTATGTGTTATGTGAAGGAGGGCTTAGGGTTATCCATCTATAATCATTCTAAACAGCAGGTTATTTTAAAGTATAATTGATACATTAAGCAAATAGATAAAACTGAAACATGCAATATTCAGTTAAGCCCTGAGGAGGGAGGAAAATTGGGAAAAAAGCTAAACAAAAAATTTAATTGATAGGAAATAGTTAAAATAGTTGATACCAACTGAATAACATCAAAGATATCTTTAAATATTATAGATAAACATACAACAATTAAAAGAGATTATCAGAGTGGATAAAGAACAAGGCCCAGCTATATGTTGTCTATAAAAAAAAAAACCTTTAAATATGAAGTTTAAAAGTAAGGATATATCATATTATCACTAATTCTCATTACTGTAATTGCAGACTTCAATACTCTCCGTCAGTAATAATAAACCAAACAGACAGAAAATTAGTGTGGATGTAGAGGGTTTGAAAGATATTTTTTTAAAATGTTAGAGCAATATTAATAAATTTAAAACAGGAAAACAATAAAGAAATTCAAGAAAAACAAAGCCTTGTTCTTTGAAAAGTTCAATAAAACTGATACTAGTAGGGGTGATAGTCAAGGTGTATAGGATTTCTTTGGGGGTTTGTGAAATGTTCTAAAATGGATTGTGTTAATGAGTACATGATTCTCTGCATTTATTTGTATGCTGTCATCTATCTTCTTAAAGCCCACCCAATCCAAATAATAATAGTGTTTGATATCAAACACTGTTCTTATATAAGGTCTGCATAAACTGTCATTAGGAATCTTTGGTATTTTTATTAATCTGTATCACCCAATCCAGTACATGCAGTGTCTATAATATGTTGATGCTACATTAAGTCAGGTCTTTCAAACACTGTAACTCCCAAAAGCATTTTAAGAGGGTGTCTTCTGTGAGCACTTTTTATAGGAGTGCTAAAGCTGCCTCCAGAACAAGGAGTCTGATTTTAATAAGCTTCTTTCACTTATCCATATGCTATATTCACATGATACTTACATTGCTTTAAAAAATTTATATTTTAGATAAATTAGGGAAAAATACATTTTATTTTACCCTCACTTATTCCTTTTGGTTGTACTTCTTTTCTTTGTGTATAACCAAGTCTCTTACTTATATTAGTTCCATTTCACTGGAAAACCTTTTAACATTTATTGAAAGAAAGTCTGATGATGATGAATTCCATTAATTTTTGTTTGTCTGAGAAAGTCTTTATTTTGCTAAACAATTTCCCTAATTTTTTTTCTTTTAACCTTTGTATTTCATATATTCTCCTTTTGTTTGCATCATTGCTGACAAGAAAGCCACTTAATATATCATTCATTTTTTCCATCTATAGTTAAGCTTTCCTTCTCCCCAGACTTCTTTTAAGATTTCCTCTCCTCTGCTATTATAATCACATCTATATTACAATTTTTGAAAATAAGATAATTCCCAGTAATCCCTGCCTTCTGGTGTCCCTCTCCCAATTTAGCGTAATCCAAACAGTGAAATCTGTGATTTGATTCTAACCTATTATATGACACAGGTGATGGACTATCACTTCCATGATTTCATTACATTATAAAAATCTGTCTGAGCAGACTGTTGAGAGACTTTCTTGCTGAAAATTGAAGAAGCAAGATGTCAAGTTCTGAACTACATATATAGAGGACATGTGGTGGAAGAACTTAAGGGCATCCCTAAGGCAGCAGTCTGCAAAACACTAGGGCCCTCCATCATACAGTGCCAATGAAGTGAATTCTGCCAGTAATCTGACTGAGCTTTGAAGAGGATTCTTTCTTCCCCGTTTAAGCCTCCAGATGAGAACACCAACTTGACTGCACTCTTGTGAGACCCTATGAAGAAGGCCCAGCTAAGCCAAACACAGATTCCTGGCCCATGGGATCTGTGAGACAGTGTGCATCTTTATACCACTAGGTTTGTGATCATCTGTTACATGGCAATAAAAATCCAATACAGTTGATAACAATATTTTTGAAATGATCTGTTTGAAAGAAAAAATAAGTTAAATTTAAGGGGAGTAAAAAAGAAAATAATTGATCCAATTAGATCTTTATGTTGAGCAATTATTGTTTATATGCAAATAAGGTCAGAAAATTATTGTAATATGTATTAAAATTATAAAAACTAATAACAAAAACCTCAGTTAAGTAGGGGTTTTCCTAGTGGCTCAGATGATAAAGAATCTGCCTTCAGTGCCGGAGACCTGAGTTCGATGTCTTGGTCAGGAAAATCCTCTGGAGAAAATACTCTGGAGAAAGGAATGGTTACCCACTCCAGTATTCTTGCCTATAGAATTCCATGGACAGAGAGTCTGGCAGGCTACAGTCCATGAGGTCCCAAAGAATTAGACAGGACTGAGCAACTAGCACTTTCACTTTTCACTTTCCGTTAAATAGAATCAGAAGACCAGAATGGGAAGCTCTCAAGCCTGCGAAGCTAGCAGAGCCCAAAAGGAGGAAGAGACTCCTTTCCTGGCAAGGAATCAGTCAACGAAAATCATGGACTCTGTTTACTACAGCCTTTCTCCTCTCCTTGCTATGTATAAACTGGCTCATAGCTCACCGTGGTTGCAGACCCTGAATGGCAATTTTCTGTGCTGTGCTGTACTGTGCTTAGTCCCTCAGTCATATCTGACTCTTGCGACCCCATTGACTGTCTGCCAGGCTTCTCTGTCCATGGGGATTCTCCAGGCAAGAATACTGGAGTGGGTTGTAGCTTCCTCCTCCAGGGCATCTTTCCAACCCAGGGATTTTACCCAGGTCTTCCTCATTGCAGATGATTTCTTCACTATCTGAGCCACCAGGAAGCCCAGTTTTATGCTGACCCCAAGTAAACCATCTGGCAGTCTATGTATTTCAAGTCAGACTCCAAATGGGAATGTTTTTTATGCTGTAGAAGACTCAGATGTTTTATGGAATGATTATTCTGTCTGACGTGGTATAGTGGAAAATGCACTGCTATGGTTTCTGGATAGATTTGAGTTATGATAACTGTTAGTGTTTTTCTCCAGATTTTTCCAGCTTTCTGGATTGTACTTTCTTACCTCTCTGTGAATTAAATATGGGATCATGTGATAAGCTTTAGTCAGTGAGTTAGTTTATTCTGTGCTGGAGCATTTAATTGTTGTTTCAAGATTTCCTGTCCCTGTATTATAAAATATTGTAAACTTGGAGATGGTGGTTGCTCCACTAGCCCAGATCCTTGAAAAAAAATGTGATGAGGAAAACACTGCTATCAGCCCATAATGGGCGTATAGCATGAAAGAGAAACACACTTTTGTTGATCTAAAATTTGGGGTTTTATGTTGTGAAGAAAAATAACTTATCCTTTCTGACTTATGAATGGTTCACACACCTGCTTCACAATTTACTAGCTCCATGACCTTCAGCTAATTGCCCAACTTCTCTTATTCTCTTTCCTTACCTACACAACAGTGGAAAATGTAGCATCTAGTTCTTAGGGTTATTAAGACCTAATGAGATAAGAAAAAAAATTAAATGGAATGGTGCAGTAGTTGTACAATGTGGCTGTTGTTGCTGTTGTCAGCATTGTAATCCTTTGATATCCAATTATTGTGTGACTTAGCCTTGCTTCTGACATCTGGTATCGGGCCTAAACAAGAGAAAGAATTCACAGAACACATGATTCAGACCAATAGGTCTGAGGTTACCTAAAGAGTAGTTCCTAAAGGCAACTTTATCATATTGTCTGTTTGTATTCTGGGTGCCCACTTTTGATTGGAGTTTATAAGCAGTCTTGAACTGAATGTTGAATTAGAAAAAAAGGGATGTATGTGTGTGGGTGTTCACATGTGTATTATATATTTTTTTATTTTCTACTTAGTTTGGAAAATAATATATGTGTCTGTATCTATATACCCATATATATATACACATACTAATCATATCTCTATTTACTATTGTGGAAAATAGAGACTGTATTGTGACAAGGAAGGCAAGGTAACTAGTCAAGCAGGAGAAAGGTCAAATACTGAGGTAAAACCTTACATGCTCGGTGGTTCTGCATGCTTATATCTTTTAAATTGTTCTATTTTCCTATCATTGGGTAAGTGAGATTTGTCATTTTATATAATCTTGTATCAGAATTCACAGCTGGATTTACTTGCTAGGAAAGCAAAAATACTTTCAGGCAATTTCTTAGATCCTTAGTATGTAAACAAAAGACAAAAGTGACCATGCAAAATAAAAGGAATCATTAAATCACATAATTTTGTGAGAAATAGACATATTAATTTTTTAAAAATTCATCTTAGTTTTGAAAAACAACATAACCCCAATTATATATCATCAGTTCAGTTTAGTTCAGTTGCTCAGTCGTGTCCAACTCTTTGTGACCCCATGAATCGCAGCATGCCAGGCCTACCTGTCCATCACCAACTCCCAGAGTCTACCCAAACCCATGTCCATTGATTTGGTGATGCCATCTAACCATCTCATCCTCTGTTGTCCCCTTCTCCTCCTGCCCTCAATCTTTCCCAGCATCAGAGTCTTTTCAAATGAGTCAGCTCTTTGCATCAGGTGGCCAAAGTGTCAGAGTTTCAGCTTCAACATCAGTCCTTTCAATGAACACCAAGACTGATCTCCTTTAGGATTGCCTGGTTGGATCTCCTTGCAGTCCAAGGGACTCTCAAGAATATATCATCAGATATATTATAAAACAGTTTTTACAAGAAATTATCATAAATTATCTGAAACATATATATGCATACAGCTTCTTATAGGCATTGCTTTATTTTATATGGAAAACAAGAAAGATAGGCAAGGCAGTCATTCCTCCCATTTTATAGATGAAATTGATATTTAGAGAAACTAAGTGATTTAGCCAAGGCCCCAGTGAAAAATACCCCTTAAGCCCCTGTTCCCCTCTCTGAACTTGTGAGTTGTCTGGGGAATATCTGTAGGGGATGGTAAATTGGAGACCAACCAGCCACTGAGGGCATGGAATTACCTTGGATTCCTTATCCAGCCCTCTACCACCAACCATATCCTGTCACCTTTTAAATTCTGATGTTTTATGCCCCAAATATATTACCACTATCATTTTCATCTCACATCTGAAATTCTACTATACGGAGAGGTAATCAAGTACTAACTCAAGTTTACACTCTGATTCTAAGTTGATTTTGATTTTGAGGCAGGGTCCAGAACATTTAGTCCGTGTGCTTTGTTGTCAGAAAGATTTGGTTGTGGCTACCTATTAGATGCAAAAATTGTGATGAACTACTTATCTTCTTCTATTTTAAAATGTGGGCAACACAGTACATTTAACAGGCTGTTTTAAGAATTGAGATTCTATAAAATAGAGAACTAATAAGAACCTGCAGAATCACACAGGGAACTCTACTTAATACTCTGTGGTGGTGGCCTGTAGGGGAAAGGAATCTTAAAAAGAGTGGATATATGCGTATGTTCCCAGGTGATGCAGTAGTAAAGAATCTGCCTGCCAATACAGGAGACTCAAGAAATGCAGGTTTGATATGAGTCTGGAAGATACCTTGGAGAAGGAAACAGCAACCCACTCCAGTATTCTTGCCTGGAAAATTCCATGGACAGAGGAGCCTGGTGGATTACAGTCCATGGGGTTGCTGAGAGTCGGTACAACTGAACACACACACACACACACACACACACACACACACACACACACACACACACGTATACATGTTACTGAGTAACTTTGCTGTACACCTGAAACTAACACAACATTCTAAATCAATTGCACTTCAATACAAAAATTTTTTAAAAAGTTAATTTAAGTCTGAAGGTGAGGCAACTGCTTGCTGATGTTTGTGTGTTACCTTAAAGAATCATGGGAAGTTATTTCCTAAGTGTCAGGACCCATGTGATCCTACCAGATTCTTGCTTTGCTGTTAATATTTTAATCTACAAAAGAATCTCTTCTCCATATGTACTTTAGTTTTTAACTTGTCACTTTCAGTGTTCCAATGTATAATTTAAAATCCATTCTACATGTTTCTGGATACTATGAGATTTTGAGACTGGTGTTGATCTCATTAAAATTGTTCAGGTTTCAAAAAAAGTTTTTTTGATCCGGCTTGTACTTCTCAAGGTCTATAGGCTCCTTCCTATGTAGTTGGTGCTAACTGCAGGGATTTAATCTGTTACTTCTCTCAGTTCCAAAGTGCCAGAAGGAAAAACAAAAATACAGTATACTAACGCATATATATGGAATTTAGAAAGATGGTAATGAGAACCCTGTATGCGAGACAGCAAAAGAGATGCAGATGTTTAGAACAGTCTTTTGGATTCTATGGGAGAGGGTGAGGGTGGGATGATATGGGAGAACAGCATTGAACATGTAAATTATCAAATGTGAAATGAATCGCCAGCCCAGGTTTGATGCATGATACGTGCTCAGGGCTGGTGCACCGGGATGACCCAGAGAGATGGAATCTGGAGGGAGGTGGGAGAGGGGTTCTGGAAGGGGAACACATGTATACCTATGGCAGATTCTTGTCAATGTATGGCATAAACAACACGATAATGTAAAGAAAAAAAATATGATTTAAAAAAATAAAATAAAATGAGAAAAAAAATTTTTTAACTAAAAACAAAAAAAGAATTAAGTGAGATTTTAAGAGGTAAAGTGATTCGTATGGTGCAGATACAGAATAAATGCTTAGCACATGTTAGTTATTTTTATTATTTTATTATTGATTGTGATTACCTGTTATCTGATCCCCTCTTGCTTCTATGTTTGAGCCTTAGTACTTATCATCTTTTCTTGACTTTTGAGGAAATACATGAAGATCAACCAAATGAGAAAAGCAAAGGCTGTTTATTCAGTGCTTGCTATAGCAAGGAAGTCAGTCACCATCACATGTATTTTGGTAAAGAGAGAGGCAGGTAGCAGACCGGGAAAGCTTTACAGTAGATAAAAAGGTTATGCCCTTCAGACATGTCCTGATTGTAAGCTGCTGGCCCCAGAAATCTGTAGACAGGCTGATTATAAGGTGAGGTTCCTGTGGTTAGAAGAGTATGTTTGGCTTTGTCTGGCTGGTCCTAAATTGGAAATGGGGACTCAGATTAGGAAAGATGTCAGTTATTAATCGGAGAAGGCAATGGCAACCCATTCCAGTACTCTTGCCTGGAAAATCCAATGGACAGAGGAGCCTGGTAGGCTACAGTCCATGGGGTTGTGAAGAGTCAGACCCAACTGAGAGACTTCACTTTCACTTTTCACTTTCGTGCATTGGAGAAGGAAATGGCAACCCACTCCAGTATTCTTGCCTGGAGAATCCCAGGGACAGAGGAGCCTGGTGAGCTGCCGTCTATGGGGTCGCACAGAGTCGGACACAACTGACGTGACTTAGCAGCATCAGCAGCAGTTATTAATCAAATTCTGACTACTTTGGGTCAGTTTTGCAACAGTTACAATGTTGCTTCCTGGATTATTACTAGAGATAGCAAGCTGACTTTCTTTTAAATCTGACCTGTAGCAGCTTGTCTTCTTCGCCTGTTTTTTGTACATAAGGGGTTGGTTTTCTTGGCAGGATACTTCAAGTTATAGATCAGAGTTCAGTTTTTGCATGTGGTTTGTCCATTGTCCTTTTATATCTTTGGCCTCACTTTTCCCTCATAATGATACATTCAAGACACAGATCATAGAGAGTGACTTCTCTGCTTAATATCCCTAAATGGCTCCCCATGTTTCTAGGATAGATTCAAAGGCCTTGAGCAGGGCACTCAAGATCCCTCAAGGACTTACTCTTTCTTTTATTTTGTTTCATCTAAGGAAATCGTTTATCCAGACAAAATGGAAATGCTTTATTCAGACAAAAGCATTTGCATTTCCTCTGTTTATAACATGCTGCTTGTCAACTCTACTCACTGTTGTCTCTACAAGGACACCCTCCATCTCACAACTCTCTTCCTGCCCCTTCTTTCAGCCTTAGCTCACCCGTCTCCTTCTAAAGCCCTACCTAAAGTCAACAGGCTCCTGAACTACCTTATGATCCACGGATCCCCTCATGGATATATATCTAGAGAAAACTCTAATTTTAAAAGATACATGCACCCCAATGTTTATAGCACTAAATGGAAGTGCTGTAAGTGGAAGCAACCTAAATGTCCATTGACAGATGAATGGATAAAGCAGATGTGACATATACATATACACACAATGGAATATAACTCAGCCATAAAAAGGGATGAAATAACGCCATTTGCAGCAACATGGATGGACCTACAGGTTGTCATACTAAGTGAAGAAAGTCAGACAAACACAAATATCACATGTTATGATTTTTTTTTTTTGGAAGGGAAAGTTTGCTTTATTTCAGATGCTGGCAACTGAGGCAGGGGGATGTCTGTCCAAAGTCCGACTCAAGCAAGAGCTCTTATAGACAGAGGGGGCGGGGGGCTACAGCAGGAAGCAGCACAGACGTCTCGAACAGTCATCTTTAAATTGGTCATCAGTGGTCTCTCCAGGGTGCACTTGTTCCCATTTCTTTACGATGCGATCAGTTTTCGGAACTGTGGCAGCTCGTATCCTGGGCACAGTCTGGTTGTCATGTAGTTAGTTTCTCCACCTGGTGTTTTAGTATCTGTAAGACAGCTCCCAGGATCTGGCTCAGAGTATTATCTGCAGCCCTTGAGAAAGCACTAAAGGTCCTTGACTGTGCTTGATGACTCCGTTATTATTATTTAGTCTCTTTTGACGGTTTTCCTTACATGTTATGATTTATATGAGGAATCTAACAAATGGACACAGATGAACTTATTCACAAAATAGAAGTAGATTCACAGCCATAGAAAAAAAAAATCTATGGTTACCAAAGTGGGGAAAGTGGGGAGGAAGGATAAATTAGGAGTTTGGGATTAACATATACACACAACTATGTATAAATAGGTAAACAACAAGATCCTGCTGTACATCACAGGGAACTATATTCACTATTTTATAACAACCTATAAAAAAGAATCTGAAAATGAATGGATATATGTATAACTGAATCACTTTACTGTACATCTGAACCTAACAGCATTGTCAATCAACTGCACTTCAATTTTTAAAAAGTTAATAATCTATTAACTAAACTTTTAAAAAAGTTAATAGGTAATCTCTGTGACCCTAGAGCACCATGTGCAAACTTCTGTCCAGAACTTACCCATGTTGTTATTTAGTTATGAGGTTATGTCTCACTCTTCTGCGACTCCATGAACTGTAGCCTACCAGGTCCCTCTGTCCATGGGATTTTCCAGGCAAGAATACTAAAGTGGGTTGCCATTACCTTCTTCCCAGCACTTACCACCATATCATAATGCAATTCCATCTTTATGTTTGGGAAGCTCAGATAGTGAGCTTCCCAAAGGCATAGACTATTTTTGTTATACTCTTCTCCAGACCCTCACTCAGTTCCTGGCACATGTTTCAAATCTGCACTGAATAAGAGTGAAGAATGGAAATTGGCGTTTTCATTTTCTGACTTATGTTTCAGAGTTTTTTTCCTCAACACTCTAAGTCTTATGAAAATGTGACATTAAAAATGAATGCTGGAAAATAAATTCAAGTGGTAGAGTGGAACCAAAGGCAATTAAGGCATTTTCAATTTGTCCTTCGTGACATTTCTGAAAATGTCTCTATTCTGAAGTTAAGTATCACTTGAGCAGTCCACGAACCACAGTTGGAAGACAAAAACTGCTCTTTGCCTGACCATAAAAATGGATGTACCTAGAACTGATGCTTGTTGATGTTTGACAGAAAAACACAAAATTCTGTAAAGTAATTATCCTTCATTTAAAAAAAATAAATTGGCAATAAAAAAAACATATAGTGTTCTTTTTGAAACATTTGTGTCCTGGAATGAAAATACTTGCTGTTTCTCCGATTAAGACTTCAGCAATGGGGACCTTGACACACTGATCAAAGAGCCCACCTTAAGACTAAGAGAGAAACCAATTTTCTCAAAGAGAAAAGCAGTTAAGCACCACTAGATTAGACGATGTAGTTTGGAAGTGATTACTATCTGGGGAAGCCAATGTCTGCCCAGCTGTGAGGCCTCTTCTGGATAATGGGAATAAGATTCACCTGGACCTTTGTCTCATAACCACCTACCACTTTCCTTTCTCCCTGACTCTATTGCGGTTGCTGTCTCACAAGTAGGAGTGACAATGGACACTGAAACCAGTATTTCCATCTGTTTTCTTGCCATTCCAATCCAGCCACCTGCAGTTTCAAAGACATACTGCTGATCACGTCATTCACCTGCTCAAAATTCCAGTTTCTTCATGGACCAAACTGTAGGTTTGTGCCCAAGATCATCTGTCCTGTGTCTACAACTTACCTTTTCATGGCTACTTCACCATATAGCCTTTGAATTGCACTCCAGATAAATTAATTTATGTACTTTTTCCGAACACATTGCATGGTCTCACTTCCATGAAGTTCCTCAAGTGCAAATTTCATTTGCTGCTCTCTCTACATTAGGTTTTCCCAGTAGGAATGAAAAACATTGCCTACTATATCAATAAACAAAGGATATTGTAGTCAACAAGCCATCACATCACAGCCACTCTGAAGGTGAGCCCTGAGGAAACTCAGGATGAGAATGCATAGGCTATTAGCCCCAGATAGCTAAGGTGCACACAAAGGAATGGTCTCAGTAAGTCCAGACTCTTGTATTTTCCCACACATAGAAAAGTGCTTAATTCACTAATTTGAGATGTCTGTTTTCTTTGAACATCTTTGATGTTCTGACTACCTGGTCTTTGTTGCAAAAACTCCTACATATACAGGCTCCTTCCTTACCTCTTCGAAGCAGGCTCTCAGAGTTATCTGAGATGCTGTGTCCTGGGCTTAAGTCCTCAGTGTTGTCTGGTGAATAAAACAAAACTCTCATTGTCTAGGTTGTGCTTTTTTTTTTTTCAGTTGACACAAGACTCACTATAAACAAGGCGGGAAGAAGCACATTAAAAGTACAGACTTCTTGGTGAAAACTAGATGGCAGAGGAGTAGGAGGATGTGGAGTACATCTCTCTCCATGGATACAACAGGAATATACCTTCAGACACAGAAGAGCATGCAGAACACATGTGAATGGACATGAGTACCTGACCAGTGGAAACGAGTATATAGAATCATGCAAAACTTGGTAGGACAGAGGAAATAGAGAAAAACAGGAGTGTTAGTAGGACTGGACCTGCGCTTGGTAGGTGGGGGAACTGAAGCATGTGTCTGATCTCCATATTGGGGCAATTGTCTGGGTCAGAGGAGAAACATTCAAGACTGAGAGTGAAACAGCTTCTAAACACCTTCTAAAGTAACGGGAATAAAAACAAAAGTAAACAAGTGGGACTTGATTAAAATTAAAAGCTTTTGCACAGCAAAGGAAAATAAAAGCAAAGTGAAAAGACAACACTCAGAATGGGAGAAAATAAGAGCAAATGAAACAACTGACAAAGGGTTAACTTCCAAAATACACAAGTAGCTCATACAACTCAATACCAAAAAAACAAACAACCCAATCAAAAAGTGGGAAAATGAGCAAACAGACATTTCTCCAAAGAAGACATACAGATGGCTAACAAACACATGAAAAGCTGCTCAACATTACTCATTATTAGAGAAATGCAAATCAAAACTACAATGAGATATCACCTCACACTGGTCAGAATGGCCGTCATTAAAAAGCCTACAAATAAATGCTGGAGAGGGTGTGGAGAAAAGGGAACACTCTCACACTGTTGGTGGGAATGTAAATTGATATAACCACTATGGAAGAGGGTATGGAGATTCCTTTAAAAAATAGTAATAAAACCACCATATGACCCAACAATCCCACTCTGAGGCATATACCCTGAAGAAATCAAAATTGAAAAATACACATGTATCCCATTGTTCACTGGAGCACTGTTTACAATAGCTGGAACATAGAAGCCACCTAGATATCCATCGACAGATGACTGGATAAAGAAGCTGTGGTACATATACACACTGGAATATTACTCAGCCATAAAAAGGAGCACATTTGAGTAAATTCTAATGAGGTGGATGAACCTAGAGCCTAGTATACAGAGTGAAGTAAGTCAGAAAGAGAAAGATAAATATCATATTCTAATGCATATATACGGAATCTAGAAAAATGGTACTGAAGAATTTATTGACAGGGCAACAGTGGAGAAACAGACATAAAGAATAGACTTATGGACATGGGGAGAGGGGAGGAGAGGGTGAGCTCTGTGGAATGAGTAACATGAAAACTCACATTACCATATGTAAAATAAATAGCCAATAAGAATTTGCTGTATGGCTCAGGAAACTCAAACGGGGCCTCTGTATCAACCTAGAGGGGTGGGATGGGTAGGGAGATGGAAGGGAGGTTCAAAAGGGAGGGGTATATGTATACCTATGGCTGATTCATGTTGAGGTTCAACAGAAAACAACAAAATTCTGTAAAACAATTATATTTCAATAAAAAATAAATTAATTTTAAAAAAAATACAGACTTTTTGTTCTGGAGGCAGCTTCAGCACTCCTATAAAAAGTACTCATAGAAGATACCCTCTTAAAATGTTTTTGGGGGGGTCACAGTGGTTGAAGGACCTGACTTAATGTAGCATCAACATACTATAGATACTGCTTGTGTTTGGATTGTGTGATACAGATTAATAAAAACACCAAAGTTTCCTAATGGCAGTTTATACAGATATTACATAAGAATAGTGTTTGATATCAAATACCATTATTATTTGAATTGGGTAGGCTTTAGGCAGATAGTTGACAGAATCCAAATATATAGTCTTCCAATTCCAGGACATGGAGAAGCTGAATTTTTAAGAGGTGATTATTCTTTAAACCAAATTTTGAGGGAAATATTCCAACTTTTTTCATAACTTTCTTGTGGTTGGCAAAACTTTATAATTTGTTACTTATTTTCTTTAACAGGTTTTCAATGCCACAAGAGGCTATGTGTTTTATGTCTTAAATCTCCAGAGTCTAGCAAGGATGATCTTCTTTTTTTGTTTTTAATTGGAGCTTAATTGCTTTACAATGTTGTGTTAGTTTCTGCTGTACAATGAAGTGAATCAGCCATATGTTTACGTATATCCCTTCCTTCTTGGACCTCCCTTCAAGGATGTTTTTAAACCAGAAGAGAACTTTCAGATGGTCAGTTACTGGCCTAGAGAATTTTGAGGTAACATGATACTTGATATTGCCACAGATCACTAATCAATAATCAATTGCTACAGATCAAATGAAATCCAAGATTTCATTTATTTCATTTAGAAGATATATTCTTCTATTATTTCATTTAGAAGATATATTCCTGCTAGTGTAAAGTCTGCCCACCATTTATAGCTGTAATACAAAAGGAGAAACAAAGTTTAAAATATTAGCAGGAAGATCCCCTGGAGGATCTACTACTCCAGGATCCACTACGACTAATGGAGGCAGCCCACTCCATTATTCTTGCAGGGAGAATCGCATGGACAGAGGAGCCTGGAGGTATACAGGCCATAGTGTCACAAAGAGCCAGACAGGATTGAGCACACATGCAGACATGCTCCACATACAACCTAGCAGAATGTACACTGGAAGAATTTGACATGGAAGACTGTATTTAAGTAAGTGAGGGTTTTGGATATTTGTCTGTAGTTGGTGTATTGATAGTAGCCAAAGAATATACTCAGTTCAAGTGGAAATGTATGTGTCATCCTGGTATATGAAAGATGACCAACAAAAACTCAAGAGTGAGCAACCGAAGAAGAAATAAGCAGAGTGGAAAGAGATTCAAAGTAACAAACATCCCCACATCAGGAATCTACCAGTTCAGTTCAGTCACTCAGTCCTGTCCAACTCTTTGCAACCCCACAAACTGCAGCACGCCAGGCTTCCCTGTCCATCACCAACTCTCGGAGCTTCCTCAAACTTATGTCCACCAAGTTGGTGATGCCATCCAACCACCTCATCCTCTGTCATCCCCTTCTTTTCCCACTGTCAATCCTTCTTAGCAGCAGGGTCTTTTCAAATTAATCAGTTCTTCACATTAAGTGGCCAAAATATTTGAGTTTCAGCTTCAGCATCAGTCCTTCCAATAAATATTCAGGACTGATTTCCTTTAGAATGGACCTTGCAGTCCAAGGCACTCTCAAGAGTCTTCTCAAACATCACAGTTCAAAGGCATCAGTTCTTCAGCCCTCAGCTTTCTTTATATTACAGCTGTCACATGGACTACTGGAAAAACCACAGATTTGACTAGATGGACTTTTGTTGGCAAAGTAATGTCTTTGCTTCTTAATATGTCTAGGTTTGTTACAGCTTTTCTTCCAAGGAGAAAGTGTCTAAATTTCATGGCTGCAGTCACCATCTGCAGTGATTTTGGAGACCAAAAAAACTGAAGTCTGTCTCTGTTTCCATTGTTTCCCCATCTATTTGCCATGAAATGATGGGACTGGATACCATGATCTTAGTTTTCTGAATATTGAGCTTTAAGCCAACTTTTTCATTCTCCTCTTTCACTCTCATCAAGAGCTTCTTTAGTTCTTTGGTTTCTGCCATAAGGATGGTGTTATCTGCATATCTGAGGTTATTGATATTTCCCCTGGCAATCTTGATTCCAATTTGTGCTTCATTCAGCCTGGGATTTCACATGATGTACTCTGCATATAAGTTAACAAAGCAGGGTGACAATATATAGCCTTGACCTACTCCTTTCCCGATTTGGAACCAGTCTGTAGTTCCATGTCCAGTTCTGACTGTTTCTTCTTGATCTGCATACAGATTTCTCAGGAGAGAGGTAATGTGGTCTGGTATTCCCATCTCTTTCAGAATTTTCCACAGTTTTTTTGTGATCCACATAGTCAAAGGCTTTGGTGTAGTCAATAAAGCAGAAGTATATGTTTTTCTGGAACTCTTGCACGTTTTTGATGATCCAGCAGATGTTGGCAATTTGATCTCTGGTTCCTCTGCCATTTCTAAATCCAGCTTGAACATCTGGAATTTCATGGCTCATGTACTGTTGAAGCCTGGATTCGAGATGAACCCAGGCTGAATTGTGTTTGGGCTTCCCAGGTGGCACAGTGGTAAAGAATATGCCTGCAATGCAAGAGCAACAGGAGATTCAGGTTCAATCCGTGGGTCAGAATAATCCCCTGGAGGAGGGAATGGCTACCCACTCCTATATTGTATATGTTATTCATCTGTAATGTCCTTGCTGTCTTAATGGGGTTTTTAAAAAGTACAGTAAGCATCATTATTTAAATAATCTATAAATGAGCTTAATTAATCACAGATATTCTGATGAAAATCCCTGCTGGATTTGTAGAAAGCAAAGGTAGATCCACAGAGTTTTGCTCAGAGAATGAATACAAACTACAGGATTTGTTCCATAGGGGTGAAAACCCAGTGACCTGTAGAGATTCCCAAGTGTTTTTTTATTTGAAGCCTCATTGCTTCTTCTTTATCATTAGGTAGCAAATGTGCTTCATCTGAGTTGAATTAATCAGTCATCTAATTAATAGTTATCTAAAATTTTTAACAGTTGAAGAGAGATGGGGAAGGGAAGAGGAAGATAGATATTGAAGTGCATTATTTGTCATGAAGCAATTAAGCCAATCCAGTTTGACAAAGTGGATATAAAGCTAACAGATCCAGAGGTGTGTTTTATGTTTTTACCCCAAACAGCTATAATGCAAAGTGAAAAAAAATTCTTTCTGCAAATACACCCTACCCTACATCAGTCTAAGCAGTTACCATTACATGCTGTACTGTGCTGCTGAGGAGTCCCATCAGGGTGCTACACTACATGCATTTGGGATAAAAGAAGAGACCACCCTGTGGACCAAGACTCGGTCTACCATGGCATTGTGTGTGGCTCCATCATGATGCTTCAGTACACAGATACTATCACACATCGACTGTGGTTTAGCAGGAATGTTCAGGGCCATAAATTTAGTCAAGCTTTAAATAGTGGTCTAAACTGAAAAAAATAAGATGAAAAATGAGAATCTAAGTTTTAAGCATGAATTTTAAAGATTTTCCTTATTTATTAAGTGTAAATTGCTAAAGAATTGTATTGTATTGTAATACAAGTATTGTAAATTGTGACCCAAGTGCTTTCACTTGCTCCCCTCACATCCATAGCAGGTACGGTCACTTGACTATATAATCCTTTTTCACCAAAGACTAACATCGTTTTACAAATCTTCTCCACTGAGTTCTCCAGCAGCCATTACCCACAAAATAGACCTAACCTGGTTAATTTTGAATTTACTGTCAGTTTTGTAATTACATTAGACAGACCTACACGATATTATTCAACTCGTGTTTCTGTATTTTCTATCAATGCTCTTCTTCATCAATAGACTAGGTTTTGAAGACCAAGACTGAATCACTGTAGCAATGACAAATACATGAAAGTGAACCTGACAGAATTTAGGAGAAGAGGGGAAAACAAACCATAAAGCCCTCACTTCTTGAAGACAATCTTAGCTTCCACACAGTTTCATTCAAATTGTACACATCCCACTGAGAGGGGAGGGTGGAGGTGTACACAAGAGAGAATCATAAGCTTTTACTGAAGCCATTTGTACACAGAACCACAGCAACTGAGTGATATTTGCTAAATTAGCAGCGGAAAATGGTTCTTTCTTTCTCTAGCCTCTCATCATGAGACTAAATTGTAAAAAGTGTGTGATGTCTCTAATTCACATTCTGGTGTTGCACTGTTTTCTGCTGTTCTCCATTTGCACCTCAGACTTTGAAATCAGCTGATATGAAAACCCTGGACACCAAGCTGGCAGAATCCAAACAGCGATGAGATGTCAAGAGTCCTATTTTATCCATGCCTCCTATTCCGAACCATTTTCCCTTGTCAAGCTTTGTACTCAGGTTCTTTATTTGCCCTGGTTGCCCTGTCTCCTGACCTGTTGTCTCATCCCTTGTCTCCTGCACCTCATACAAGAGATGCATGATTTTTCTGGTGCTGACCACAGCTCTTCTGCTGGGTCAGAATTTCACATCGCCCATCAATCTATGCCTGCTTTTGATTTCTAGTGAATATTTGTAGTGAATATTGCATCTAGATTCTATTGGCATCCCTTTAGCTAGCCAGCATTTCCCCTAACTTTGTCATTCATCTCAGGACAGAATGTAATAGTCCTGTTTTTCATAAGTCAAATAATTTTCCTTTTCTTTCCTTTGTTAAAATAATAGCAACAAACAACAAAAATCTTCTCGGGTCCTAACCCCTTCTGTGGTGCTCTCACTTGTCAGAGTGAGTCTGATTATTGGAAGATGGAATTCCTGCCAGCTCATGTATCATGTGGATGGGTTAACTTAAGAGGCACAGCGCCACTGTTCTGTTAGGGATCAGCAGAGGGGCACTTTCTTTCTGAGGAAAATCCTCCAGACTTTAAAAAATAATAAATAATATTTTAAATTTATTTTTTCCTTGGTCTTTTAAATAAAAAGAATCCTTTTCTGTGCCAGTATCCCATTGAGAGTGACACATTTCATTTAATTGTCATGTCTCTGTAGGCTTCTGGCTATGACAGTTTTTCAGGGTTTCCTTGTTTAGGATAAACTTGACAGTTTTGAAGAGTAATGAACAACAATTTTGTAGAGTGTCCCTCAGTAAGAATTTTCTGGGTTTTTTTTTATGATTAGATTGAGGTTGAGCATTTTGTTTGATTTTTTTTGGAGAGGGGAACGCTACACTGGGTCTTAATTGTGGCATGTCAGATCTAGTTCCCTGACGAGGGATCAAACTTGGGCTGCCTGCATTAGGAGTGTGAAGTCTGAACCACTGGATGATCAGGAGAGTCCCAGACTGAGGTTTAATTTTGAGGAGGAAGACCACAGCTATAAAGTGTTATTTTTTTCACATCATGTCAAAGGTCCATACTATCAACATGACTTCTCACTGTTAATCTCAATCAGTTGGCCAGGGTAGTGTTTGCCAGGTTCCTCCACCATAAAGATACTCCCACCTTCATGTCTACACTGTACTTACTGGAAGGAAGCCACTGCCCAGTCCATACACTTAATTAGTAGGAGGTTAATGGCCCACTTCCTTGACAGCAGAATATCTACATATATATTTGGAATTCTAGGAGGGATATTTGTCACTTCTCCTGCATTTCTTTATTTATTCAGTCATTTACAAAATACCAGTATGGGCTCATGGATATTTACTTTATACCTTGGGTTATAATCCAACACCATTTTACATATTTTGCTGTTCAAATTGTTTCAGCTTTGGCAGGTTTTCTTTTGTAACACAAAATGTAACCTCCTTGATGGGGATTTCACTTCACATTTTCTTTTTAGATCAGAGGGAAGATAAACTAGGCTGGTAGTAGAGGTGTTTGAATTTGAGGTTTTGGGCATAAAGTATAAGCAACAGCCTACTTGTATAATCCACTTGTGCTTTTGGTATTGGTCACTATGAACTACTGTGCAATTAGAACATCATGCTTCAAATATTCCTTTTGTCTAAGATACTAGAATCCTAATATTCTTGCCTCATTAGAAGGGAAAAGAAAACCTTTAGGTTTCCATAAACTTTTGTATTCCATGAAGTATCTGTTAACTACCTATTTACACACAGGCATCCTTTGGCTCAGCAAGAGTTAGACATGGGGCAAATTAAATGCTCCACTCAACCCTTCCCAAGCAAGAGGATTAGTACAGTCAATATAAGTAGTATTATTACATGATAAAGAGTAATGTTATCAGAAAGCTCCAGATGTAGTGCTCATAAGAATCAACACTTTCCTTTATGAATCATAAAATGTTCAATTAAATATTAAATATATCCAGTACCTCCTGGAATAGGAAATGGCAATCCACTCCAGTATCCTAGCTTGGGAAATTCCATGGACAATGGAGCCTGGCAGGCTACAGTCCATGGGATCGCAAGGGTTTGGGCATGACTCAGCATGCATGCACACCCAGTACCAGACCAGGGGGTGGAATAGACACAACAAATATTTACTGAAATGATCAGTTCATAACATTTAGAATGTTTTCTTCATTTAATCTTATTCATTGATTAAAATGCAGTAACTATGCTAATCTCATTTCTGTGTGTTACTTTTCTGAGTCCTTTTTACTGTGTATCAACTACTCCAGGTCCTCCAGGTAGGCACCTAACTATTGTAATTTTTGACAAGATTGCAACTATGTGAAAAACCATATGAGGAAGAAATCTATGAAGAAATGTACCAAAAGAGTCATTTTCTAGATACTGAGACTACAGATGCCTATAAAGTTCATTCTTCATTTATATATTCTCACATTTTCTGTAATAACCTTTAATGCTTTGTTAGTGGTTAAACATGCTTCATTTGTTTTTTTTTAATGCAAATACTTCTATGGCTGCTGCATTTGGTCAGTTAGTGACATAAATGTTGTTCCATGTTTTGCTCCTATTGCAATGGAAGCTGAAAAAAAGGTTAACCAGGAAATTTAGAGAAGTACGAAAACTATATTTTCATCATCAACAAGTCTTTACCCTCAATATATTGGGTCTGTTAAAAACAGGTAATACACAGCAATCCCACTGCTGGGCATATACACCGAGGAAACCAGAATTGAAAGAGCCACGTGTACTCCAATGTTCATCGCTGCATTGTTTACAATAGCCAGGACATGGAAGCAACCTAGATGCCCATCAACTGACGAATGGATAAGAAAGCTGTGGTACATATACACAATGGAATATTACTCAGCATTAAAAAAAAATTCATTTGAAGCAATTCTACTCAGATGGACGAAACTGGAGCCCATTATCCAGAGTGAAGTAAGCCAGAAGCAAAAACAACAATACAGTATATTAACGCATATATATGGAATTTAGAAAGACGGTAATGAGAACCCAACATGCGAGACAGCAAAAGGAATGCAGATGTATAGAATAGACTCGTGGACTTTGTGGATGAGGGTAAGGGTGGGATGATATGGGAGAAGGGCATTGAAGCATGTTAATTTTCATATGTCTAGTCAATCGCCAGCCCAGGACTGATGCTCGGGGCTGGTGCAGCGAGATTTCCCGGTGGGGGGAGGGAAGAGGGAGGGGGGTTCCGGAGGGGAAGCATATGTAAACCCATGGTGATATCATGACAATGTATGGCAAAAACAATTGAAAAAAATAATAAATAAAAAAAAAATAACTCTTTTGGATCAAAAAAAAAAAAAAACAGGTAATACAGGATGTTATATCTTATCCCCTGGTAATCTATGGAAATTTGTGGTAAACCTATGGTCAAACTATGGAAATCACTGAAAAAAAAGATCACAGAGCAACTAAGAATTCTTCTCTAATAAACTGTGGCTATCAGGATGAAAGCAAATACATCCATGCTCTACAGAGACTCTCATTAATTACATGAGGAGAGTTATCCTCCTGATGTTTATATAAGTGAGCATTTTATTCCCACCACCATTATTCAGGGATGCAGTCAGGTGTACTTACACTTGGAGGACTGTGCTTTTGATTCTCTTATTTCTGACTGAATTACAAGTCAGAATATTGTGTGGAAGTGGATCTGCAGACTAATCCACATGAAGGAAGATCACTTAGTATGCTGTGAGTGTACTGAAGTTTCCCTTTGAAGTCTGTTCAAGGGAAAGTTTTTGCTTTCCAACAACATAGGCGTGATTCTCCCGAACTGTGCTTTGAGTTTATCAATTTGTGGAGGTTACAGCAAGAGCAAAACTACAAAGACTCATATTCAGCAAGCATCTAAGACCTTTGTCATGTGGGAATGCTCTGTGCAGAGGGGATCTAGGGTAGAGGTGAACAGGCACACACACAAAAAAGGAGAATTAACGATGATAAACGTTAACTGCCCTAAACATATACTTTACTTTTCTTCTTTAATTTAATAGTTAAAGTATTAAATAATAAAAATATTTCTGACCCTCTCAGATACAAGTCTTTCTGTCACTAGTTATGGTGATAATGAGGATGATGATAGAATTTCCTTCAAACACTATGAATCTCTACAATTTCTCTGAATCTTTTTAAACTTTATGCCTCAAATCACATAATCTTGGAGTTAAAATGAGGCCAAGCTAGCAATCATCTCTTATTCCTTTGACATGTGCCCCCACAAACAGTTTCAGAAGCTTCAATCTTCATGTAGTAACAGAATTTATTTTTGTGAGTCTCTAGATCATGTTTCAAAGATGCTTATGAGTTGGTCTTACTAACTTCCAAGTGTAATCCTAAGTTGACTCTCCCATTTTGGCTCAATTCCTGCTTCTGCTGTCACCGCTACCAATACCATTGCAGATGCTTCACACTCAAGGGAGTGTCAAAGAAGCACATCCTTGGTCTCCAGAATCACCAAAAGAATGATGGAGCTGTACTGTGTGGGAAGAATGCAGCCCCTACCAAGAACCGGTTTGACATCTTGTTACATGGATGTACAGGTGACGCAGTGGTAAAGAATCTGCCTGCCAGTGTAGAAGACATAGGAGACATGGACTTGATCCCTGAAGTCAGGAAGATCCCCTGGAGGAGGAAATGACACCCTACTCCAGTATTCTTGACTGAAAAATTCCATGGACAGAGGAGCCTGGTGGGCTATAGTCCATGCAAAGGGTCAGACACGACTGAGCACACATTGTATGTGTTACATGGGTCTACATTCCATGACTCCCAAAAAAAAAACACAGCTCTTGATTTGGGTTTGCAGCCCCATTCTCACTAGCATTTAGAAAGAAGCCCATGAAGTCTGACACAGAGAGACTTTGGAGGAGACTATGAGCTGCATTTTCTGCTTTCATCCCATTTAGTGCTCAAGCTCCTTCCATTAGAACCTTACTCCCTTCTTCAAGGTTAACACACTGCTCCCTAGAGTTCCATCATCAACTGAATCAACACAGTGGGTCACATTCTAACTTATGCTACATTGCAAGATAAGATTTACAGCAGAGAACATTGTTTTCACGCTAACTTTGCTAATTATTCCTTTCTGTGAGCATACCCAATTCCTTACCTCTCTGAATTTCTATTATCTCATTTGTCAAACAGGGCAGAAACTCTTCTCTGTTATAAAAAGATAAAAAACGGCTGATATAACATATACAACATTGAAATCACTGTTCTACAATTATAAGACAGTAATATGCAAAGTAGTAGTATTGGATGACTCAGTGAGCTGAGAATCCTCTGGAAGAACTCTGGAAAAATAAGTTATCTGGTCAAAACAAGGAATTTCTCCCTGCTCTAGAAATTTTCCTGTTTAGTAAAAAATGGACCTAGGAAATGGATATAAACATGGCAATTGTTTTGAGAAAGGGGAAGGAGATCACCCAGAAAGCCCACAGGATCATGAGGATATCAACCTTAAGTCTGAGAATTATGCTAATTATGCTCACCAGATACATAGAATTTTGTTGATTGTAGCATCAGTGCCAGGTTAGTGAATCAAGGTGCTTTGGGTTTCATGGACTGGAAATGTGGAAAAACATTACTGGGTTTAGTCAAGGTGAAAGGAATTTACAAGTGCAAATCATCCAGAAGGTCTCCATATCTCCATATGCAGTCCTGGATTTCAGATAATTTCATTACTTCTGAGAAAGGGAAATATTGCCTTCAAGTCAATGTGTTGATGAAGTCATTGCTTTAAAGCACTGAAAAGAGTTGTACATATTATGATAGTGTCATTATGTCACTGCTCCCAAATTAAACACTAAAGGGAAGGAAGCATATTTTTATCTTTGTTTCTGTCAAAGTGTGAGCTCACAGTCTTGGACATAGAGAGCCCACAAATAATTTTTCATTTGTTGTGATAAAGAAATGAATGGCTAAATTTGCCTTAGAGAAGTCATTTGGCTATATGTACAGGACTATGACACAATTTCACAAATTACTATTAATGGCTCCTTATTTTCTGAGCAGCTTTCTCTGGGCTTGCTGAGGAATCTGCTGTAACCAGAACCCTATGGAGTTCAGAGCTCTGGCCCAGAGGGAAAGGAAAGCACTCTAACAGCTATATGAATGGGGTAGAGTGGCTCCACAATTTTTTGATGATGAATATTCCCATGACTCTGTTGAACTGTGCTATAGTGTATTCTTTACATATTTCTCCTTCCTGACTTTTGTCCAATTGCCTTCATTCAATTCATCAAGATGGATGCCTCCGTGTTAAGGTTTTACCTTATTTTTTCTAAACATGTTTAGTGTCATATAGCCAGAGACCAATAAACTTGCCCTTTATTCTTAGAACCGATGGCAATTCAGAACCTCATTTACTGAGGGCTTTGTCCTGCCACTTTCTGTTAAATGAAACGAGTGGAAATGCTGCTGAAAGTTGTTCAGACTCTGGCTCTGACAGTGCAGTTTCAGAGCTCACAGGCTGCTGGAAAGAACAATCATTGGATAGGTCAGGCAAGCTCAGGATTTCATTCAATCTGGGGAGTCTCACTGAAGTCAAATTAGTTCTGTGCTTGTGAGGAAAAGAGGGAGAGCTGGGCTATTCCATACCAGCAATAGAAATCATAGAGGAGGGTGGTCAGCTTATGGTGGGTGGATTCTAATGGTAACCTATCAAGCAAGTGAATCTTTCGATTCTGAGATAGGTTATATAAAGATCTTTCTGTTTTAAAAAGCCATCTTAAGGTACATGTCCAAATCCAAGTTGGAAAGACCTACAGAGAAATTTGTAAGTAGTTAAGTGCCTGTGTTAGTCACTCAGTCGTGTCTGACTCTTTACGACCCTATGGACTGTAGCCTGCCAGGCTCCTCTGTCCATGGGATTCTCTGGGCAAGAATACTGGAGTGGGTAGCTATTCCCTTCTCCAGCGAATCTTCACAACCCAGGGATTGGCTCTGGATCTCCTGCACTGAAGAATTCTTTACCATCTGAGACACCAGGCAAGCCCAGTAAGTGGCTGCTTTCAACAAATATTTATTTGTGAATGCTTGCTGTTCGAACAGCTTTTTTTATTTTTACTGAAATTTAATGTGACTGAAAGCCTGAAGTTTGTTGAAGTGGAGACCATATAAGATGCTGATAATTAACTGAAATTGAAATATTCTTTCATCATTTGGACATCAGTTTTATTGGGAATAAAATGGCATAATAATTGTTCCCTTATTTGATTATTAAAGGACACTTTTTCTATTACCTTGGGGTTTCATCAAAAGTTGCAGATCTGAGAACAATAGGTGATTAACGAATCCTCTTTTCTTCTAAAAATTAAGCTGAGCCTAGGACCTTCTCCAGAGTTTTCTATGACCTTCAACCTCCCATTCCCATAGGCTTCTAAGGAGATAAGCATAGAGAACTTGAGAAATTTCACAGGAGTGAAGAGTGTCAGGCAGTAGGAATGTGAAGGCATTTGGTCTTTTTCTATCAAGGCATATAAGGTGTACTCCCCACCCTGGTTCTAACTGGTAGGTGAGATCCCAAGAAGATACTTACAGAGATGTCCTGGGTGGAAATGGTATGGGGCAAGATCAGGAAGGCTCTGAAATTTGCCTTTAAATGTGAGGTCCATATGAGGATACAGCACCTCTGGGAAGCATGCAAAGCGGGGAGAGAAGGCTCTTGATGAGGGCTACACCATTTGGCAAGAACACATGTGCACTTGTAATATTAAATGAAATCCGGATGCTATTAAATGAAATCAGTACTTAACAAGGAGATGGCCACAAGAGTCATTAGATGTACAGCTGGAACTGGTGGCAAGGCCCTGAGATGTTACACAAAATCCACTGCCCCTTTTGAGAAGCTGCAGTGCAGAATATGCTGTGTCTGTGTGTAATGTGTGAGGAGTGCCTCTTGGAGAAACTCACCTGCTCTCTATCACACAGCTTTGAAATCAAGGATATTGGGAGCTGAATGTGTCAGTATTACCAACTTTTTGCCATTTTCTTCTAATTCTCAATCTTCCCTGTGCACAGTACCCCTCAAGTTCAGGCCTATATGCACTAGTCAGTAACTCAGGGGATGAGAGTCAGGATCACATGCGGCAGTAGACAATGCACACCTAGTACATAGTGAGCACTCACAGGAAAGCTCTATGCACATGATTATAATGACTCAGGGAAAGAGGGGGATTTGTTTTATGCATGATATGTCATCACGTGAGTTTTGCAGTTACTATAATAGGCTTATTTCTGAAGATTTCATCATGAAATGAATCTCTTTATAGAAAATGCACTTCTTGCTACTGACTTAAATAATGAAACTAGAATTCTATATCTCTAAAAATATTTCCATATTTTCTAGTAAAGCAAATAAGTTATTAGAATCAAAGAAACAAAGGAAACCAGAGATGAACAAGTCAAAAATAGGACGTTAAACCATTTGCTTTTTGGTTCTGATTTATTGGCATTAAAATCTAAAGGATGAAAGGAAAAAAATTCTAAGCTAGGAAACATTGAACAGGCAAATCACTAATCTGCCATCAAAAATTTCTTCCTAATTCATTTTGTTTTTTCATACCATCCTTTCCAATAGTTTTGAAGTTATATCTTTATAGAATTTTATTTATTTAATTATTAATTGATTTTCTCTATATTATAACTCAGTGGACATGTACTTGGAGCTTGTAAGTTGCTTATGCTACACTGAGAGAGTATAGAGAGACAAAGATATACAGACAGCAAAATGATGGTTCAATTCGTACACTAAATTATAAAATAAGTGCTTCTCTGGTGGGCCAGTATCTTGGACTCCATATTCCTAATGCAAGGGGCCTGGGCTCAATCCCTGATCATGGAACTAGAGCCCTTATGCCACAACTAAAGATCCTGCATGCTGCAATGAAGTCCTGGCATAGCCAGACCAATAATTAATTAATTAAAAAAAAGAATCATAAAGGAGAACCTGCAAAGCATGCAGAACTATAGTAGAGATGACACTAAAATTGATAATGTGACTTATTGCTATTGTTTTTTAAATATGTTACAATACTTAAAAAAATTATTCATTAGCATACTTTTATATTCTGAGTCATATTTGTTCAGTTCCAGCTCAGGGCTTTGTTTGCAAGACATTGGTTGCAGAAAATACATAGGTCTTATATTCTAAACCTTTTTAATAATCCCCACAAAGATTTATCTCATCTCCAAAATATAACTTGATTTTATAGAGTCCTGTATGTCCTTTCCTTAGAAATCTAATCATTGTTTATAGGTGGTATAAAGAAGCAAGGATAAAAATTGTTTCTTTTCTTGGTACTGGGTCAGGAAAATGGAGCAACTTCTTTTTTAAGCTGGTAGAGATTTGTGTTAGAAAGCACTGAATGATGTGCAGCATTTTTCAATACCAACTGACCCATTTTACTATTGATTGACTACTAAAAATCTTTCATTTAGGATTTCTGTCAGAGATTCTCATTTCCAGCAATGTCAAAATGTGATATTCAAGTCAAAACTTCAATGATGCTTAACAACTCCTTAGAAATATCAAATAGCTGACAAGAAAGTAAGGTGCTCCTTGGCCAACACCTAAGAGGAAATGAAGGAGAGAAAAGCCAAGTGATCACAGCCACTTTAGCTCTGAGGTTACTCGTGGATCTCAGGGATCATGGGCCCATGGCTTCTCAAACACAAGCAACAGAGGGGTTCTGGAAGGGGAACACATGTATACCTATGGTGGATTCATGTCAATGTATGGCAAAGCCAACATGATAATGTAAATAAATAAATAAATAAATAAATTTAATAAAAAAATAATAAAATAAAATAAAAAGAGAAAAAATAAAATAAAATAAAAAGAGAGAGAGAGAAAATAAAAATCAAGCAACAGAGAATCTCTCTATGGATCTGAGAAGAGATGAATTAGATCTACACAAATATCACCCACCACAGGGAGCATCAGGGTAATAGATGCTCTGTGCCTTAGGTCTGGTTTCCACAGAAGCTAACTTGAGAGTCAGATTTGAGTGCAAGCAACAGAGAATCTCTCTATGGATCTGAGAAGAGATGAATTAGATCTACACAAATACCACCCACCACAGGGAGCATCAGGGTAATAGATGCTCTGTGCCTTAGGTCTGGTTTCCACAGAAGCTAACTTGAGAGTCAGATTTGAGTGCAAGAAGTTTATTGACTGGCTTCCCAGGTGGGGCTAGTGGTAAAGAATCTGCCTGCCAATGTAGGAGATTCAGGTTTGATAATCCTTGGGTTGGGAAGATCCCCTGGAGGAGGGCATGGCAATCCACTCCAGTTTTCTTGCCTGGAGAATCCCATGGACGAAGGAGCCTGGTGAGCTACAGTCCATAGGTTGCAAAGAGTCGTACACAACTGAAGTGACTTGGCACACGCATGCAGTTTATTGGCAGGTGTAGTGGATGATATACCATATGGCCTATGTCCCCATTCAAGAATGACACTCTCATTCCACTACACCTATGACTGTGGGATGGACCCAACCCTTGAGTCCTGAGGCTCTCTTCAGAATTTGCCCTCAGCTGAAGAGAGCTGCTCATGCAAGGTCATCCCTTCCCTGTCTGTAGCCCACATCTAATGGCTGGATTGTGCCATCTTTGTCTCAAAGTGGAAAATCTCTAAAGGCTGGTCTATTGGGTTGACCCACAAATTCATTTTAATTTTTCTGTAACACTTTATGGAAAAACCAGAATGAAATTTTTTTGGCCAACCCAATAACTCCAGAGCCTTCCAAGGAGTCATTTGGGGTCTCTGGGTCAATTACATTACGGTTCAACTTTTATCTCTGCCCAGTCCTGCTTGATCAGTCTTTAGATATGGTTAAAGTACCCTCTCTTTTATCGACTGCACCACCTGGCTTGCAGGATCATAGTTCCCCAGCCAGGGTTTAAACCCAGGTCACAGGAGTGAGAACGCCAAGTGCGAACCACTGGACTATCAGGGAATTCCCCAGAAGTACTCCCATTTAAAATCTCAGGGTCTCAGAAAAAGTTTGTTTCCTGGAAAACCAAACTGACAGGAAGTGATCCTAGAGCATATGGATATGAGTCAGGGTAGGTAAGAGGATTAATAGGGGTTTTGTTAAGCTGCTGAATACTGCCTAGGGCCACTGTGGTTCAACATGACTGGGGAGCCCTGGGAGATGGTTCAGAATTTCCTCAGAGAGACAAGGAGATGGGATTTCACACCCACTTCCATACATCACTGATTGAGGATTATTTTGAGGGTTGTCAATTGTCATGCCCTCTACATCATTTGGAAGACATACCAACACTTTTCCATGGTTAGAGAATGAATTTCTTCCTTGGAGTAAGAGGGCAATATCATGAATGGGAATGATGAGTTTTGGGTGTGATCACATCAATGCTATTTACTATACTTTCATTCTATGTAAGCAAAGTGAAAAGGAAAGGGAAAAGCTTGATTCTGAGTCCTTGTGATAAAGATCTAGTTCTGACTTGAATTTATATCTTGTGTACTCAGTATCTCTCTGTAGTCCAAGGAATTTTTCACGTGAACTTGCTCTAAGTGGTTCTAGTGTCTCCAAGAGCCTGGTAGAAGGAAATTCAATCTATTATAAAAAGGGAGTTTATCATCTGACACCTCATAAATCCCCACCTATATATTTTTAAAGGAGAGTAAAGAGAAAAACTTTAAAAAAATCAAGAACTAAGAAGTCACAGTGAAAGAAAACCTATAGAAATAATAAAAATAGCATTTTTACTTATAAGGACTCTAGATATTGAACTTATAGGTAATTCAACAACTAGTTTATTATGTATAGAGGAGAAAATAAAAACTTGAACATATCTGTAGGATTTTTTGTTGCTGTTTTAGTCACTAAGTTGTGCTTGGCTCTCTTGCCTTCCCATGGATTATAGCCCACCAGGCTACTCTGACCATAAGATTTCCCAGGCAAGAATATTGGATTGAGTTGTCATTTCCTTCACCAGTGGATCTTCCTGACCAGGATTGAACCCATGCCTCCTGCATTGCAGGCAGACTCTTTACCACTGAGCCACTTGGGAAGTCCTATCTGTAGGAAGAAAACTTTAAAAACTTTCGTATTTGAAAAAGTAGAGCTTCTAGAAATTAAAATGGAAATTTAAGACAATCTGAAATTCAGTACTCAGTAAGTAGAACAATTAATAACTGAATAGAATCCACTGACAAGAAAAGTGGTAAAGTGGAAAATAGATCAGAGAAATAACAAAGAATGTAGCACATGGAAACAAAAGAAATTGGAGAATATGAAAGTACAGTAAAAAGACAAGGAAGAAATGCATATAATTGGAGTTACAGAACAAAGGAGGAGGCCTGACAGATATTTGAAGAGTTATTGCCAAAATTTTGCAAATCTGATGAACCTGTAAATGTACAAACCCAAAATGCTTGGAAAAGCCCAGGAAGAGAAATATGAAGAAAACTACTCAAATTTGTATCAATTGCATCTGGGAGGCCATCCAACCATCTCATCCTCTGTCATCCCCTTCTCCTCCCACCTTCAATCTTTCCCAGCATCAGGGTCTTTTTCAGTGAGTCAACTCTTCGCATGAGGTGGCCAAAGTACTGGAGTTTCAGCTTCAGCATCAGTTCTTCCAATGAATATTCAGGACTGATTTCCTTTAGGATGGACTGGTTAGATCTCCTTGCAGTCCAAGGAACTCTCAAGAGTCTTCTCCAGCACCACAGTCCAAAACCAACAATTCTTTTGTGCTCAGATTTTTTTTATAGTCCAACTCTCACATCCATACATGACTACTGGAAAAACCATAGCTTTGATTAGACAGACCTTTGTTGGCAAAGTGATGTCTCTGCTTTTTAATATGCTGTTTAGGTTGGTCATAGCTTTTCTTCCAAAGACCAAGCATCTTAATTTCATAGCTGAAGTCACCATCTGCAATGATTTTGGAGACCAAAAAAATAGTCTGCCTCTGTTTCCCCATCTATGTGCCATGAAATGATGGGACTGGATACCATGATCTTAGCTTTCTAAATGTTGCATTTTAAGCCAAAATATTCACTCTCTTCTTTCACTTTCATCAAGAGGCTCTTTAGATCTTTGCTTTCTGCCATAAGGGTGGTATCATCTGTGTATCTGAGGTTTTTGATATTTCTCCCAGCAATCTTGATTCCAGCTTGTGCTTCATCCAGCCCAGCATTACACATGATGTACTCTGCATATAAGTTAAATAAGCAGGGTGACAATACACAACCTTGACTTACTCCTTTCCCAATTTGGAACGAATCTGTTGTTCCATGTCCAGTTCTAACTATTGCTTCTTGACCTGCATGCAAATTTCTCAGGAGACAGGTCAGGTGGTCTGGTATTCCCATCTCTTTAATAATTTTCCACGGTTTGTTGTGATTCACACTGTCAAAGTCTTTGGTGTAGTCAATAAAGCAAAAGTAGATATTTTTCTGGAACCTCCTTGCTTTTTCAGTGATGCAACGGATGTTAGATCTCTGGTTCCTCTACCTTTTCTAAACCCAGCTTGAACATCCACAAGTTCAAGGTTCATTTACTGTTGAAGCCTGGCTTGGAGAATTTTGAGCATTACTTTGCTAGTGTGTGAGATGAGTACAATTGTGCAGTAGTTTGAACATTCTTTGGCATTGCCTTTCTTTGGGATTGGAATGAAAACTGACCTTTTCCAGTCCTGTGGCCTCTGCTGAGTTTTCCAAATGTGCTGGCAGCAAATTTGCTGGCATACTGAGCACTTTCACAGCATCATCTCTTAGGATTTTAAAGAACTCAGCTAGAATTCCATCACCTCCACTACCTTTGTTTGAGTGATGCTTCCTAAGGCCCACTTGACTTCACCTTCCAGGATGTCTGGCCTTAAGTGAGTGATCACACCATCGTGGTTATCTGGGTCGTGAAGATCTTTTGTGTATAGTTCTTCTGTGTATTCTTGGCACCTCTTAGTATCTTCTGCTTCTGTTAGGTCCCTACCATTTCTGTCCTTTATTGTGCCCATCTTTGCACGAAATGTTCCCTTGGTATCTCTAATTTTCTTGAAGACATCTCTAGTCTTTCTCATTGTATTGTTTTCCTCTATTTCTTTGCAATGATCACTGACGAACCCTTTCTTATCTCTCCTTGCTAGTCTTTGGAACTCTGCATTCAAATGGGTATATCTTTCTTTTTCTCCTTTGCTTATAGCTTCTCTTCTCAGCTATTTGTAAGGCATCATCAGACAACCATTTTGCCTTTTTCCATTGTTTTTGCTTGGGGATGGTCTTGATCACTGCCTCCTGTACAATATCACGAGCCTCCGTTCACAGTTTTTCAAGCACTTTGTCTATCAGTTCTAATCACTTGAATCTATTTTTCACTTCCACTGTATAATCATAAGGGATTTGATTTAGGTTATACCTGAGTGTTCTAGTGGTTTTCCCTACTTTCTTCAATTTAAGCCTGAAGTTGTAATTAGGAGTTTTATTTATTAACTTTTGATTAATAAATGTACATTAAAACCATAGTAAGAAACCATGGATATCACAACAGACCATGTAAAATTACAAAGTCTATAACACATCATGCTATTGAGTATGTGGATCAATGAAATTATCTAACATTGCTGGTATTTGGTAAAATTATTTTTGGAAAATTTTTTGGCATTATCTATTAAATCAAATACAGTCACAATCTATGGCAAAGCAACTCAGTCTCTATTTGCATGCATTAGAAGAAAATCTCACTTATATGCACCAAACTGTATATGTAATAAAATTTCTATCAGCTTTGTACACTCTGGCTTTTTCCCTTAAAAAATGCTATAATCAACAAACCAACAAATCAAACTGGATGAAAGTAAACATAATGTTAAACAAAATAAGAAACAAAAGAAAATAAATGGCATGAGTCATTCATAGTTCGAAAATAGTTAAATCTAATCGTTATTGGTTAGCAGTGCATATCTAATTGTTAAAGCCATACAACAAATATGAAGTGATCAATACAAACTGGAGGATAACGGTCCCTCTTAAGAGGGCAGTGATGGTGCTGTGGTTTGGCAGGGTGTGTGGTGCTGGTGCTGTGGGGGTGCTAGAAGTGTTCTATTTCTTGAGCCAGGCAGTGTTTACATGCATGGTCATTTATTTATTAAACTGTACCAATACATATTTAACTCCCTCCTTCTTGTTTATATTATAATTTGCAATCTATTAATATTATTGATAATGCTTTAATTCTATGTCTTAGCAGCAGCAGCACAGTATGGTGTTTTTCTTGATGATAACCTTAAACTTTATACAATCTCTCTAGTGGTATTTAGCGCCACCCCTCTCAACTCCAGCACCCACCACACACACACACACACACACACACACACACACACACACATGTGCACACATGCACACACACATGCACACACACACACGTACACACACACAGTTTTTCCATAAGATGCAGTGAGGCAGAGAGGGTAACCTAGGGAAGAGTACCCAAGGACAAACTTGCCGCCTCATCATTGACAAGTTGCTCCAAAAAGGTACAGTTTGTCTGTACATCCTGATGTGTCCCTCCAACATGAGATGATGTACTCCTTTTACGTTGGGTTTCCATGTGATCTGGTTTGAGACAGCACCTTTCTATTGTCACGATTCTCTTCCACATTTGATTCACAGTCAGCATGCCTGGTGACTTATATGGTAAAGAATCTGCAATGCAGGAAACCCAGGGTCGATCCCTGGTTTGGGAAGATCCCCGGGAGAAGGGAATGGCGACCCACTCCTGTATGCTTGCCTGGAGAATCCCATGGAGAGAGGGGTCTGGGAGGCCGCAGTCTGTAAGTTTGCAAAGAGATGGACATGACTGAAAATGTGATAAGTAGCCAGGGTGCATAATCAAGTAGTAATAATTAAATGCCTAATATTTGCTTAACTAGCTAATTTTTGTTAAGTACTTACTATGGGCTGGGGGTGTTTTAAGTGTTTTAGATGTATTACCTCTTTTAATCCTTTTAGCGATTCTCTGAAGTTGTAATAGTTATTTTTCTCATTTTACAGTTTAGAAAACTGTAAAGTCATGGACTTGAAGTCACAGAGCATGTGAGTGTCAGAGCTGGATTTCAAACTCATATGTTTGCCTCCACACTTGACTTCTATGCTTTTGAGAATAGTAGTTTTATAATATTATAATTATTTTATTATAATGATGACATATTTGTATTTAAAAGTCTTTAAATAGCATCTACTTTCTACACCTGTGTCAGTATCATTTCTAATACAGTTTGGAAAATTAAGTAATACATGCACTTTAAATTTTCATCAACATTGCACATTAAGTGTCTCTTTAAAATCAATAGGCATTTGAGGGATTTGATACTATGTGTGGAAGAATTAATAATAAATGATGAGTTTTGAATTGAGGTGACTAAAATCAAATTCTAGTAACTTCACTGTCAAATGATAGATGGCTCTATAATTCTGTAAATAATTTAAAAAATTAACCTTCAATTATATAAAGAAGAATTAAATGTCAAGTTGAATAAGTGAGCTGTCTCTATTTCAGATGAGCCATAGAGGTTTAAGATTTATGTTTTGCATTTGCTCATCTTTATTTTTTGCTAGCATAACACAAATATTCTTTTCCCAGGATCACTTTCAGAGCTGCCAAAATGTTAATTAATGGTTGTTGGGATTTTTTTTTCTGTTATCATTTTTATAACATACTTGGCTGCTGGCTCTGTGTTTCCTGAAATTAACAAAGCCAGAATTGCTATACCACTTCAAACCCAAAAGGAGAATGATAATAAGCTCTATTACTATGGATTTTTATATTACTAAGCATCCATAAACTGGGAATAATAATAACGCTCACCTTGACCTTGTAAGGTTGTTAAGAACAGTAAATAAACTAATAAATGAACTGTGCTCATTTTTCAAGGAGATTTGGAAACTCCACCAGAGTATGAATTAGCCAGCTCAGAGCAAGAGCTTCTCGTATGAGGCAGAGAGGCAGAGAGCCACGTTCTGCACATCTGAGGAGCATCACTCAAGCATAGTGCTTATGCTTATTACTTCTGCATAGTGCTGGAACTCGAAGGCAAAACCCTTTAAAATTATGTCAGCCCACTCCCCAGGCTCAAAGTTAGATCCTGTCACAATTTTGTGCCTCCTAATCCACTGGGGCACCTGAGAACTAATTTACCCTCAAAAGGTATTTGTTGAAAAGTCCTGAAAACAAAATGCCACTTCTGAAATATATGCCCAAAGAAAAAGACTTGGATCACAATAAACTGTGGAAAATCCTTTAAGAGATGGGAATACCAGACTGTCTGACCTGTCTTTGAGAAACCTGTATGCAGTTCAGGAAGCAACAGTTAGAACTGGACATGGAACAACAGACTGGTTCCAATTAGGAAAAGAGGTATGTCAAGGCTTTATATTGTCACTCTGCTTATTTAACTTATATGCAGAGTACATCATGAGAAATGCTGAGCTGGAAGAATCACAAGCTGGAATCAAGATTGCCAGGAGAAATATCACTAACCTCAGATATGCAGATGACACCACCCTTGTGGCACAAGTGAAGAACTAAAAAGGCTCTTGATGAAAGTGAAAGAGGAGAGTGAAAAAGTTGGCTTAAAGCTCAACATTCAGAAAACTGAGATCATGGCATCTGGTCCCATCACTTCATGGGAAATAGATGGAGAAACAGTGGAAACAGTGTCAGACTTTATTTTTTTGGGCTCCAAAATCACTGCAGATGGTGATTGCAGTCATGAAACTAATAGACACTTACTCCTTGGAAGGAAAGTTATGACCAACCTAGACAGCATATTAAAAAGCAGAGACATGACTTTTCCAACAAAGGTCCATCTAGTCAAGACTGTGGTTTTTCCAGTAGTCATGTATGGATGTGAGAGTTGGACGGTGAAGAAAGCTGAGTGCTGAAGAATTGATGGTTTTGATCTGTGGTGTTGGAGAAGACTCTTGAGAGTCCCTTGGACTGCAAGGAGATCCAACCAGTCCATCCTAAAGGAGATCAGTCCTGGGTGTTCATTGGAAGAACTGATGTTGAAGCTGAAACTTCAATACTTTGGCCACGTCATGGGAAGAGTTGACTCATTGGAAAAGATCCTAATGCTAGGAAGGATTGAGGGCAGAAGGAGAAGGGGACAACAGAGGATGAGATGGCTGGATGGCATCACTGACTCAATGGACATGGGTTTGTGTAGACTCTGGGAGTTGGTGATGGACAGGGAAGCCTGGCGTGCTGCAATTCATGAGGTCACAAAGTGTCAGACACGACTGAGTGACTGAACTGAACTGAACTGAAGGAATAAAGCAAGTTTTGGCCATTTCACCAGTAAAATGTCAAAAGCATAACTGGCAAGGGCAAGTTTGCCTGAATTGAAATGACAGATACTCTGCCATTCATAATAAAAATAACAGGAAAGGTCATACAAATTGACAACCTACTCAGTTAACATATGCTCTTACTTTTAATCTTTACCTATGTTTTTACAAATGATGAAACTGAAATAAAGTTGTATACCCACGGTGAAACATGTATTAATAACAAGTGGCTGGTCCATGATTAAACTCTGTTTTTCATAGTAAATAACTTCCCTTAGTAAATTTCCCCACAGTAAATGGGCTCCTCTTGTGGCTCAGCTTGTAAAGAATCCACCTACAATGTAGGAGACTCGGTTCAATCCTTAGGTTGGGAAGACCCCCTGGTAAAGGGAAAGGCTACCCACTCCAGTATTCTGGCCATGAGGTCACTAAGAGTCAGACAGGATCGAACGAATTTCACTTTCACTTTTCATAGTAAATTACACCCATGTCTCTAATTTCACAGTCTCTAAACTAACAGAGGCCCTCAGTATAACCTCTTATGCTTTTCATTTCTGCCATGTCCCTTTTTCCTAGTTGGCTCTCACTGACTAGCTGTGTGACTTTAGGCAAGTCACAGACTGTCTTTGGTTTTCTCATCTATAAAGCAAGAAGAATAATACTATTCTCCCCAAGTGAGTTTAACAGCATTTTTAAAAAGCTAATAAAAATATAACCCTTAGAATAATGCTGGAAACATAGCAAAAACTATGGAAACTGATGACTGGAATTCTTATTTCACTATAGACTCAATTAGATGAACACTTCCTTATGCTCTATTGTTGGACTACACTTACTGCCTGTATCTTATGCTGGTCCTCTTGTAAACATCTTTATTCCTATCTAGAGCCAATCCTTGCACTTTTGAACTGCAAATGCATCTACCACTCAAGGTAATCGCTTTAGCTATTCATCCTTTTTTCTGTATGCATCATCACATTTTCCTACACTGCTGGGTCACTGCTATCAACATAATGCACATTGCAATATTTTTCATCTAAAAACAAAAATGCCACAGTCCCTTCAGCCTTCAACCCGTTTGTGTCTCCCATCCACTCCCATCTCTGAAATAAAACTTCATCAAAGGGTTACAGAGTTATCATGTTTTGTTTCTTCAACTCCTCTCCTTTCTGGATTAAATTCCAATTGATATTCCTCCTTCCCACTAAACTGGTCTTTTCATGACTTCCATAATACTTACATTGAAATCCAATAATCAGTTTTCCTCTACTATCATACTTGATTAACCAGCATATGATGTCTCTTAACAGTATACCTTGTAAAACCTGATAGACCCTAAAGGGTGCTCCCAAGTACAAAAGTCTTTCAGTGTTCCCCGATTCTTGTTGGTAGGGAAAATATTGCAGCCTCCTAGAGTTCTAAAGGGCAGATTCAAAGAACTACTGATTGTTCAAGTAAGGGAATGCAGAGGCAAAGGAAAGACCATTAAGAAACAACAATTCAGCTTTAAAGCAGTCCTAGTTTCTCCTCAAGAGGTGTACAAAACAATATGACACAAATCTTTGAGTTCTTCTATGGGAACTAAGGGCCTCCCAGCTGGTACTAGTGGTAAAGAATCTGCCTGCATTGCAGGAGACACAAGAGACACGGGTTCAATCCCTGGGTCAGGAAGATCCTCTGGAAGAGGGCATAGCAACCCACTCCAGTATTCTTGCCTGGAGAATCCCATGGACAGAGAGGATCCTGGCAGGCTACAGTCCATAGGGTCGCAAAGAGTCATACACGACTGAATGGCTGAGCACACACGCATAGGAACTAAGGCCCTCACACAGCTGGAGGATTGTGACTACATGCTGACATCAAAGACATAGACCCCAGACTGATTGGAAACAGAAGACTGATTATTGAGACTCCGGAGCCATCACCCTGCTACCTCACCTCCAACCAATGAGAAGAATGTCATGCATCCTGCAACTTTCATTCCCAAATGTGTGACCTTTAAAAATGCTTGCCTGAAAACCTTCTAGAAGTTTTGGTCTTTTGAACATGAGGGGACCATTCTCCTTGCTCAGCCCTTGCAATAAACCCTTCTCTGCTCCAAACTCTGATGTTTAGGTTTGCTTGGCCTCACTGTGCGCCAGGCACCTGAACTTGGATTTAACAACACTTATTCCCCCATTAAAAGACTATCTTCAGTTGGCTTCTAGAACATCCTACTCTCTGGAGTTTTCTTCTATTGATCTGCCTTTGCATATTTCTCCTCACTGAGTCTAAATATTCAAATGTCACAGTGCTTAGTCTTTGTATTTCTGATTGCTTTATTTTTCTGACTCTTATTCTTCTGGTGGTCTCATCTAGCCTTATTGCTTTAAAACACATTCTATAAATTGATGGTCCCCAAAACAGAATAGTTCTCAAAATTATTTGTTGAAAGAATGACTAAAATTTTTGTTTCTTTTTTTCATATCTTCTAATGGTATACTTTCCACTTTGTTAATATTTTTACAATATAATTTTATTCTAACCTCATAACAAAGCTACAACTTACATTATAAAAATTCATCTCTAAATCATATATAAATAATCTACTACAAAGAGTTTATACACTTGTGTAGAATTAGTCAGACAGTTCTTAATCCTATCTGTCTAAATCCATATTACTAAATCTATGTTGCATAATTTGATGAAAATATAAATAACATTTTACTTTTGAAATTTGTAGAAAATCCATCTGAACTTTTTCACTCTTGAATGGTGTAAAAAAAAAAAAAAAAGGTTCTACATTTACCAAGTTTCTTTCTTCCTTTTTTTCTCAGCATTTAAAACTGATTCATTAAAAAGACTATTGAGTGCTACCCTGAATTAACACTGGAGATAGAACAGTATGAAATGCATGGGATTTATTCTTAAGAATTTTGTTATCTCTGTTAGACAAACTGAAGGCCTATGTCTTCAGTCATGAGCATGTTCAAAATAACTACTTATGTGTTAAATGTTTGCAAGATCCTTTTGTTTTAAATCACTAAAAACTGTCTTTTGAATGCTTTTCCCAGAGATAAAGGATGACCTGTTAAATTTTCATAAAAATGCAGGAAAGCAGGCAATGTGAAAAGCAATGAAATCAAGAACTACTAAGGTCAGAATGAAGAAAGGATTAAGGTGAATCCAGTGAGATTTGGGAGCAGGTGTTAAATACACAAAGATCTACCAACTCTGGAACAACAATGCAATGTGTCCCTGGTTCCTTCACTATTTATATTCCCATTCTTTTCATATTTCTTTTATGTTTCTAACCTCCCATTATTCAAGTTTTTCCCACTTCTGAATACTCCTTGACTTTGATTATAGGATATTTTCTAGAAATTATATGGTAGACATAGATACTAATAGGAGGTTCCCACTATTTTTAGGCGAAAGCTTGTTGCTCTCTTTTTTGGGTACAAATCTTTGACCTTCCTTTAACTGCACTGATTGTCTCTATCCCTGCTTGCCTTCTCTGTACCCATTGTCTTCTTGGCCAGTGCACTGCAGCTGTCTCATTTATATAATTCGGCAAGTGTTCAGAGGCAGAACTGTGAACCCAATTGTTTCTAGCTGTAAATAGAAGCGAGTTGCATTGTGTGTTTCTGAGCAATTTCAACTGTGCTTTCATTCAGATACCCTCACGAATGTTCTCGTCTCAGAAAAAATGTACTTCTTTCCTCTATTGCCCCTGACTCACTAAAGTGTATGTGATCCATAAACTTGGCAAAAACTTTTATTTAAGTTTGCTAATTCTAGCTCTGCAACCTAGCCACTTCATGTTATGCACACCATCTTTCCATACTATCTCTAGAAGTGAGCTAAAGAATTTAAACCTAGCAGGCTGCAAATTACAAAGGAACTGTGTACTTCTGAAGGTCAGACGTATCTTATTCAATCTGGTAACTGCATCGTTCTAGATGCTAGAAAATTGCATGAGTAAATTCCTGTGAATTAGGTAATGGTATTTAAAAATCCTTATCAAAGAATGGACAAAATGCACATTGCGGTCTGAGGCCTTTTCTTTTCTTGATGTTAGTTTGTCTAACCACCTCTCAGATGTCACTTTCAAGTTTTCACCTGCCTGGTGCAACCTAGCCCTATAACTTTGAGCAATAAGCTTTTCTGAATATACTATTAACCAAATTAATGACATATAAATTGATGAGAATATAAAGTGGGATGAAATTCCCTGGCAGTCCAGTGGTAAAGACTCCACACTTCCACTGCAGGTGGCACATATTCACTCCCTGGTCTGGGAAGTAAGATTTGGCATGCCATATGGTGCAGGCAAAAAAAAAAAAAAATATATATATATATATATACACACACACATAGGGCTTCCCTGGTGATTCAGAAGGTACAGAATCTGCCTGCAATGCAGAAGACCTGCATTCTATCCCTGGGTTGGGAAGATCCCCTGGAGAAGGCAATGGTTACCCACTCCAGTATTCTTCCCTAGAGAATTCCATGGACAGAGGAACCTGGTGGTCTTCTGTCCATGAGGTCATAAAGATTCAGACTCGGCTGAGCAGCTGACATCTGTGTGTGTGTGTGTGTGTGTGTGTGTGTGTGTGTGTGTGTAGAATTGTTGAGAAATATTTAAAGTGCTAATTACAAGCAGTTAAATGATAATGACTACCAACTAGCTAGTAAATAATTTTTTTCCTGTGGCAGTAGTGCTTCTCTGGGTTTCCCTTGTGGCTCAGATGGTAAAGAATCCACCTGCAAAGTGGGAGACCTGGGTTCGATCCCTGGGTTGGGAAGATCCCCTGGAGAAAGGTATGGCAACCCACTCCAGTATTCTTGCCTGGAGAATCCCCATGGACAGAGGAGCCTGGTGGGCTACAGTCCATGGGATCACAAAGAGTTGGACACACTGAGTGACTGAGCACAGCACACAGTGCTACTTTACATGCAGTATTTTATTTAATCCTCAAGACAGCTCAGTTTTGAATATAATTTGAGGAGAGGTTTAGGCTAAAGAAATTGCCAGAGTGATAAAAAAAAAAATGCAGTAGAGTTTTATCCTAAGGTATATCCCAATCAGAGCCTTTCCCTCTTCACTCTAAGCCATACTTTTTCAAAAGATAGTACATTAAGGTCGATGCCCTTGGGGACCTTCATAGGCTAGGTAAAATGCATACAAATCCCAGGTTGGACTGGGCAATTCAATTCAACAAATTCTGTTTTGAAAATTTGTGTAGGACACAAAATTTTCTAGGGAACTCACAGATAATCAGGACTCAGTCTCTTTCCATATGAAGGTGAAAAAAACTTAGACAAGCACAAAGCTCCAGTACAAGGCTGATGATGGAAAATTTGATTAAGGATGTTTGCAGTGCTTTGAGGATGTCTAAAGAAGGAAAGAGCATATTCTGTTGAGAGTGCAAGTTGGTAGGGGACAGAAAGAGAGAAAACAATGTCCTTGTTAAATGTGTTTCAGTGTCTTACAAATGGGCAGGAGTCCAACATAGGTGATGAGAAAGGAAAGAGAGAAAGGCATTCCTTAAAGAAGAAGGCGGATGAAATGAGGTGCAGAAATCAGTTTACAAATCTCTCAAAGTAGAAACCGGATGGGAGACTGAAGAGAGTTTGGAGTCTAAGTTTTAAAAAGAAAGACTCATATCTCATTGAATAATTAAAAAAAATAGCCTAAAGAAGAAACTCTCAAATACAAACACAATAGCCACATGCTGTGTGTAGCCAGTGATAGAGGGCACAGGGGGATGCAGGTACTGAGAGGAATATAGAATGACTCAGAAGTGATGCTGGTTTTCTTAAAGCACACAATGTTAACTATTAAATAGTATTCAGTTAATACCGATTTGATTGATGTTTATTAACTTTATTCAATGCCAGTGGTATGGAAGTCTCTCATAGTAAGTTATGCCGGGGTTAACAACAATACAACTGTCCCACCAGTCACATTTAAAAATCTAGAACCAGTAGAAAGTAGGGCTCCTGAAAGGAAGGAGGTAAGCACCCTGCTCCACCTGTATGCTGCAGCCACTCAGGGACTGCATAGATGGTGACTCTTTTCAGTGTCTGAGGTTGTCCTTTGATTGACAGTCAGAGAATCATTCCTGTTTCGTACTTCCCTTGAGTCCAGAATCCCACCTCCAGAATACTGATTTAAGCAGAATACAGGAAACAGGGGTCATAGAGCCAGGATAAAGCAGAAAGGTGCCATTCTTTTAGGAATTTTTGAAAGTGAACTTGTAAGAGAATCTTTAGAGCATAATTTACAGAAATATCTTAATTTTGGGTTGTTTGGTAAGTCAAAGCATGTTGTGTTAAAATATTTTTCTCAAACAACTATGCATCTCTTCAATGAATTCTGTTTCACATCTCTGTTAACTCCATACTCACAAGGGAACTCTATAAATATTATTCTAAATAGAAAATCGTTAACATATATTTCTTTAAGAGACTGAGGCTTTTATTAATTCTTCATGTGATGCAAGCTAGCTGTGAAATGATAGAAATAAGAAGATTCATGGCATCATTGACTCCAGGTCATTTACATAATATAGACTATCAGTATTTTCTTGGGCAATTAAGAGATGTAGACTGAACAGCTATTTTGTGTAGAGCACTTTACAAGTGACAGTGGGGAAGGGGGAGTAGAATAAAACACAAGTTCTACCCCAGAGAAACTTATAAAGTAGCATAACAGAGAAATGTGCTTCTGTGCTTAAAATATGACCAACCAACCTTCTCTAAGAGATATGTTAGATTCAAGGTTGGCACCTTCCCTGCTTCCATTTTAAGCTGTCGAGACCCAAAGTGATCTGCACAAACTTTCAAGTGTTCTAGTCAATTATTTTTAATGAAAACAAAAATTGTATTTATTCATTTACTGACAAGAAAACAATTTAATAAGGATTATTCTCCTCTTAGAAGACTGCATCTTTTCTCTTTAATCCTTAATTGATTATAAGTAGAGAATGTTAATTAGTCCATTTTATTCTTCTATCAATATTTTCCCTTTTATAAGTGCATTGTTTCCTCTACCACAGTATTTGGGTTAAAACTGCACAACTGCACAAAAACTGAACGACAACACACACATTCAACTAAGTAAACACAACTGTTGACTCCCTGATGGACAAGCATGTGTAGGGAGGTATGCAGACTGCTACTGCAGTGTTGTAGTCTGTTCTGTTTAATCATTTCTAATACTACTCTTTAAAAAACTCATCCTTTCCAGGTTCAGTAAAGAAAGTAAGAAAGAAATGGATAATTTTATTCTGAAACCTTAGCAGCATTGGTTTACAATTGTTGCTCATCCAAAATGCTAAATAGCACTGACATAACTTGTGGCAGATAAAGTGAGATACTGTTTCACATCAGGCATCCTTATCATAGTTGGAATTATTTCTCTGGTTTTTAATGTTAAGAATTCTATTAAACTGACACAGAGTTAAGCAACTTAAAGAACTTGTACCTGTTAAAAAAAACTTGTGACATAACAGTGTCAGTTGCCAGGAAAAATAAAACCTTCATGCATTGCAACTGGTTAACCATTCATCTCTGAACTATAGTAAGTTTGTAAATACACCTTTGTAGGATGTCAAATAACCACTTATTGCTAGGTGACATTGAATGTTCCCAATAACCAGGTAGGGACAGTTACCCCCAAATCCTGCCTCAAAACCTGTTCATCAAAATTTCTCTCCATAATTTGAAGTTGCACTGACAGACCTTCTCTATCAACCTCCATCTATATGTATTTGCTCTGTGTGTACCACCTCCCTTCAGTTACCATTACAATACTAAAAACTGATTCACCTCAAATTAGTTTGTACCAGAGCACTTGGGAACACAGATCACCACTTGTCACCTGTGTGACCTTAGCAGCTTCTATAATTGCTTTTGACCTTAATTTCTTTATCTATGAAATGAAAATGATATTATATATTCATAGTGTAGTTGTTGAGTAGATTAAAAGATAGAATTCATGTAAATGTATTGGTTATATGACTGTATGTCACATAAGTGCTTGTATTGGGTGATGGTTTTCTTAAGTTTTCATTTAATTCATTTTTATCTTAATAAATGTTTATCAAACTGTTATATTTTTAATATTAATATTTATATTTATTTATTTGACTGTGCTGGGTCTTGGTTGTGGCATGGAGGATCTAATTCCTTGACCAGGGATTGAACCTGGATCCCCTGCATTGAGAGTGTGACAGTCCAAGCCAAGGGACCATCAGGGAAGTCCCTAGGTTATTATCTTCATAAATGTTTACCAAGTGGATGAGGCTGCAGGTTCTATCCGAGGTGTTCAAAGAGGTGGTGAGAATGAGCAGATTCCAAGTGGTTATCCCTTAATGGAGAATACACTCTAAGGGAGAAACAAGTGACAAGGGCTAATGTGTGCTATAACAGGAGGCGCAAAGCATTATGATAGCTCAGAGAATACAAATTCCTTTTGTAAGATGCAGAAACAGAAAACAGACATGTGGACACAGCAGGGGAAAGGGAGGGTGGGACAAACTGAAGAGTAGCATTAACATATGCACACTCCCATGTGTAAAATGGACAGCTGGTGGAAAGCTGCTATATAGCACAGGGAGCTCAGCTCAGTGCTCTGTGGTGATCTAGAGGCGTGGGATGGGGGTAGGGTAGGAGGGAGGCTCAAGAGGGAGGGCTTATATGTATACTTACAGCTGATTTCACTTTGTACAGCAGAATTGAACACGATATTGTAAAGCAATTATACTCCAATAATAAAATGAAAGGTAATAACAAAATACATTTTAAAAAAGAAATCAAATTCCTAAAGATGTATTCCTATCATCTTCTTTGGCTTGTATGTCAACACTTCTCGAATCTCAGCAAACACATTCACAAAATATCTTCCAAACTGTGCTCTCTCCCTAGGGAAAACATCACCACACATGAAATATTCTCAGGGTATCATATCCAGAGGCACATGTGTTCATTTTTCCTTATTAGTGATGTTAATTTTGATCATTATATGAAGGCTCATTTTCTCCACTGACTAGTTATCATGTATTCACCAGGAATGATCTCTATCTGGTATTTTCAAATACTGGGCTAATGGTCCTTTACTGTGTCAGTTCCCTATTGCTATGATAGGTGGCAAATGTGTAAGAGCAAGAAAGACCCACGAGGCAAAACCATCTGCAAGACTCTGCTTAAATCATTCTTGTTAGTGCTAACTAACTAAAGCAAGTCCCATAAGGGTGCAGAGCCAGTTTAGCAGGCACTACAAAGATACGTGACAGAGGGAAGGAGTAGATGAAGGAAAAAGAATTAGGGCCACCGATGCAATCAATCTGCTATGTATAATGCTAAATTAAGTCTTAATCAGTGTAGATGCTGGGCTTCCCTGGTGGCTCAGGCAGTGAAAATCCACCTGCAATGCAGGTTTAATGCCTGGGGTGGGAAGATCCCCTGGAGGAGGGCGTGGCAGCCCACTCCAGTGTTCTTGCCTGGAGAATCCTGTGGACAGAGGAGCCTGACAGGCTACAGTCCATGGGGTCGCAAAGAGTCGGACACAACTGAGCCACTAAGCACAGCACAGCACCACATAAATGCTAAGGGAAATCTTGATATAAATATTCTAAGATAAACAAACTAATGTATTCATACTCTGCAACTGTTGCCTTGATAGTTACAATACAATATAAAATACACAATTTAGGGACAGGTGCATTGTTTCATTCCGATTCTTTTTGGTTTTTGGAATTGCAATGGAGCAGGACGCTGTGGTTCTTCCCCTTACCCCATCCCATTCCTCTGCCGCCATTTTTCTGTGGAAAAACTTTAGCCAAAGATTAAGTTTAATCAGAGAAATGAGAACAGGCAAAAATGAAGGAAAACAAAGGAGACCAAATAATAATAGTTTAGTCATTAAGCATAGTCAAGGATCTTTAGTTCCTTCTCAAGGAACATATATTCTGAGCCATATCCTGTGAGCTGTCTTATAGATACTGAAACACTCGGTGAAGAAGTTAAGTATATGGTGACCAGACTGTAGCCGTGACACAAGCAGCCACAATTTCAAGAACTGGCCTTAAGGAAACAGAAACAGACAGACCCTGGAACTGAATGTTAACTGTACCTATAACAATCACGATGACGCTGGTCAGACCACCAGTGACCATTTCAAGGTGACTGTTGGAGCAGACTGTGCTGTTTCTGCATGTGACCCCCTCCCTCAGCCTTTCAAAGCTCTTGCCTGCTGACCATCAGTGGGGGGCTGTCAGCCTTTGGACAGGTGTCTATCTCTGCCCCCCACACCACCACCTCCCACTATTGCAGGATACAAATGAAAGCAAACTTTCCACCAACCTTGCCTCTTTAATAAATTTTGAGTGGTGAAGAGCCAGTCCCTGGTTTGGTAACAGATCCATTTAATCATTTATTAGTCTTTTCAAACACTAGATGCTAAATTTCTGGTGTGAGATTGACTACACTGATGGAGCAGATACAAATTAATCATTTCAGAATTTATGCTTGCACTCAGAAATGTCCACTGAACTATTGTTTATATGGGGTTCTATATAAAACAACAGTTACAATATAATAGACTGTGATAGATCAACTTCCATAAAACATGATCATTATACCCCTTTTAGAAGCTGTGACTTTGATGTCTCATGGTAAATTATAAGAAGACAAACTTTATAAACCAACTTTATAGACATCATCCTTGTGCAAAATGCCACAAAATGAGCTATGCAACTTATTTCCTCAAAATATTCTAAAAACCTTTCATTTGGGATCAAAATTTAAATAGCTTACAGGGACATCCTTTCCTCCAACAGAACTCTTGTCATTGCTTCACCTTTCACTGAATAAATCGATAGGAATGACCTAGATCACTGGAACTGAAACCCTGCTTATAATATCAATGCCTCACAAAAACTCTGCTCAAATGAAGATTTGATAAGAACTGATGGAAACTGACTGGCTGCCCTTGGGCATTCACTCCCCACATTCTTTTCTGAGAAAAGGTAAAACTTTGAGACTGCTTTCAGCTACTGTTTCTTTACCTTGAGGGTTTATCCTCTCAAGGGCTTATAATCCTTACCACAGAAATTATCTGAAAGAGTGATAGCAATTAAAGTTGACAACAGGCATGCTGAGGTGTCAGGCTCTCCCCACTGGGGTTCATTTCCCTTCCTCTATTTAAATTGGCTTTGGGGCATGACAGGGGTTTGGGATTAAGAGACAGGAGCAACTATGTGCAAAATAAATGTGCAGCAAGGATATACTGTACAGCATAGGGGGAAAGAGCCATTGTTTTGTAATAATTTTAAATAGAGTATAATCTATGAAAACATTGAATCACTATGTTGTATACTGGAAACTAATAATTGTAAATCAACTATATTTCAATAAAAGTAAACTAATATATATGTATATATGGGCTTTTCTCCAATGTAAGTGTGTGCTAAGTCGCTTCAGTTGTATCCAACCCTTTGCAACCCTTGAGACTGTAGCACCCTGGCTCTTCTCTGCATGGGATTCCCCAGGCAAGAATACTGAAGTGGGTTGTCATGCCCTCCTCCTGCGGATGTTCCTTACCTAGGGATTGAACCCACATCTCTTATTGTCTCCTGCATTGGCAGGTGGTTCTTTACCATTGGCACCACCTGGGAAGCCCTTTTTTCCAATCTGTAATAACAAATAGTACAGAATATCTACACTCCCTTGCCCCCGCAGATCATAAACTCAAAGGCCAATAGAATTTCAATAGAGAGTGAAAGACTAGAGATCTCTTTAAGAAAATTAGACATACCAAGGGAAGGTTTCATGCAAATATGGGCACAATAAAGGACAGACATGGTATGGCCCTAACAGAAGCAGAAGATATTAAGAAGAGGTGGCAAGCATATACAGAAGAGCTTTACAAAAAAGATCTTCATGACCCAGGTAACTATGATGGTGTGATCACTCAGCTAGAGTCTGACATCCTGGAGTGTGAAGTCAAATGGGCCTTAGGAAACATTGCTAAGAACAAAGCTAGTGGAAGTGATGGAATTCCAGGTGAGCTATTTCAAATCCTAAAAGATGATGCTGTAAAAGTGCTGCACTCAATATGCCAGAAAAATTGGAAGCCTCAATAATGGCCACAGGATTGGAAAAGGTCAGTTTTTATTCCAATCCCAAAGAAAGGCAATACCAAAGAATGTTCAGACTACCACACAATTGAACTCATTTCACATGCTAGCAAGTAATGCTCAAGATCCTTCAAGTTAGGCTTCCACAGTATGTGAACTGAGAACTTCCAGATGTACAAGCTGAATGTAGAAAAGGCAGAGGAACAATAGATGAAATTGCCAACATCCACTGGATCACAGAAAAAGCAAGAGAATTCCAGAAAAACATCTACTTCTGCTTCATTGACTACACTAAAGCCTTTGACTATGTAGATCACAACAAACAGTGGAAGATTCTTAAGGAGATGGGAATAACAGACCACCTTACCTGCCTCCTGTGAAACCTGTATGCAGGTCAAGAAGCAACAGTTAGAACTGGACATAGAACAATGGACTGGTTCAAAATTGACAAAAGAGTTTGTCAAGTTGCATATTGTTATCCTGCTTATTTAACTTATATGCAGGGTACATCATGCAAAATGCCAGACTGGATGAAGCACAAACTGGAATCAGGATTGCAGGGAGAAATACCAATAACATCAGGTATGCAGATGACACCATGCTTATGGCAGAAAGTGAGAGAAATTTAAGAACCTCTTGATGAAGGTGAAACAGGAGAGTGAAGAAGTTGGCTTAAACCTCAACATTCATAAACTAAGATCATGGCATCTGGCCCTATTATTTCATGGTAAATAGATGGGGAAACAATGGAAACAGTGACAGACTTTATTTGGGCTCCAAAATCACTACAGATGGTGACTTCAGCCATGAAATTAAAAGATGCTTGCTCCCTGGAAGAAAAGCTATGACAAACCTAGACAGCGTTTTAAAAAGCAGAGATATTCCTTTGAGGACAAAGGTCCATATAGTCAGAGTTACAGTTTTACCAGTAGTCTTGTACAGATGTGAGAGCTGGACTATAAAAAAGTCTGACCCGAAGAATTGATGCTTTTGAACTGTGGTACTGGAGAAGATTCTTGAGAGTCCCTTGGACAGCAATGAGATGAAACCAGTCAATCCTAAAGGAAATCAACCCTGAATATTTATTGGAAGGACTGATGCTGAAGCTGAAGCTCTCATACTTTGGTCACCTGATGAGAAGAGCTGATTAATTGGAACAGACCCTGATGCTGGGAAACATTGAAGGCAGTAGGAAAAGGGGCTGACAGAGGATGAAATGGTTGGATGGCCTCACTGACTCAATGGACAGAAGTTTAAGCAATCTCTGGGTGATGGTGAAGGACAGGGAAGCCTGGTGTGCTGCAGATCATGGGGTCACAAAAAATCAGACAGGAATGAGGGACTGAATAACTTCAACAACAAAAGAAGTGAGACAATGCCTATATCAGTCAGAATTGGAAAGGTTTTGCTGGGATGATAAAAACTGCAGAAATCTCCTTCATGCAAAAGCATTAAATGCTACTGGTCACTCATGTTACATGAGGAGCATATGTTGGTGGGGGCAGGGGGAGGAGAGAGGCTCTTTCCCTCTTGTTCACAGTCTTAGGCTGATGAAGTCATCTTCCATTTGCACCAGTTAAAACACAGGGTATCTTGGTCACTAAAGAAGACAAAAACAGGACTGGATAATGAAGTAATGGCAATCATCCTGAAATAGACATATGTACCTTCTACTCATTTCATTGTCCAGCATTAAATACATGGTTCTGTCTACCTTTAATGGTGTGGAAAAATGTGAATTCCTCAACATGTAGAAAAAGAAGAGAGTTAAATGTAGGAAAACGCTGCTAATATTTACCACAAACTCATTCAAATAAAGACTTTAAGAACTGACAGATCAAACTTTAAAAATAAGTAAACCAAACACACACAAAGAAGATAAGAAAAAAATTAAGATTATGACAAAGAATACCAGAAAAAAAACTTAATATTATGATACAAGAAAATCATAAATAAATGAACTGTGTGAAACATCAAGTGTGAGAAATTTCATAGTTGAAATAAAAATGCTGTAAATGAGATAAATGGTAGCTTGATATGTAACTACTGTGTTAGAAGACCAGATCAAGGACTTTGTTTAAAAAGTGTCATGGGAGGAATACATAGACCAAAATAAATGAGGCCTTGCTAAGGACTTGTCTTATTAGGAGGAATATAAAGATATTGATAACTCTAAATAATCAATAAACTCACTTATGGGTTTTAAATTATAAGCCACTACTGTAAGAACTAAAATATAATATACAACTTTTAAACAAGCAACATATTAAATAATTCATCAGAGAGAAAACAGAAATAAAGAAATAATGAAGTTAATATTATTAAATGAAATGTGAATGACATAACTTTGTATAACAATATCTGTAATAAAAATTAGCAGCTTAAACTCACCAGTTAAAACACAAAGATCCTTAGGCCAGCTTAAAATATATAAGAACCAACAGAGACACACAAAGGGGCAAAAACACAGGTTGAAGCAAGAACAAAACTGGAATATTGGTGGCAAGAAGTCTTCATGAAATAACATAAAGACTGAGACTGAATGGCCACAGGGTATGAGACTTGTACCTTGTACTAACATTTCCCCGAGATGTTTCAAATGCAGAGGTGGCTCTCAGTCATCATATTATGAGATGCCTGTTAAGGCTCTTTCCCCATGAACAACATGCATCTGGTGAAAGTGAGAGAAATTAGCTGTTGTAAACTCAACTCTGTGATGTATGTATGTGCCTGGCTGATTAGCTTTGCTGTACAGCAGAAGGTGACACAACATTGTAAATCAACTGTATGCCAATAAAAATAAACTAAAACAAGAACAGAAACTTAACTCCATGGACTTTCCTTCACCAAAGATGAACAGGCTACCATCGTTATTGATTTGCAATCTGCAAAGAGCAGAGACAAATGCTGAGCCCCTAGCATCACACTTAGTAGTGACCAGTCTCCCACTTGAGGGCAAGGTGCTTATATGGGGTGAAGGGGAAAACAGTTTTCCTTCCCAAAGGGGAGAATGTGTTCCCCTACTTCAAGTTTCACTACTTCTAGATATGGAATTGCTTTGCTTTACCAACAGTAACTTTGCTGATATCACTATCTGCAGATTAACTGAATTCCTTATTCACCATCACGTCTCACACAATTCTGACTAAGGAATTCATTTTATGAAGAAATAAATGAGACAACTGGTTAATAACCCTGGGATTCACTGATCTTCTCAAGTCTTATAAGCAGGAAACAGTTGAACTAATTGAGTATTTAGTTTTTTCAAGTTGTGGTGCTGTTCTACAAGACAAAATATATGCTTATATAAGCAACTTACTATTTCTTTTCAGTAACAGTAAGTTGCATGTGACAGAAAGTGAAAAGGAACTAAAGAGCCTCTTGATGAAGGTGAAAGAGGAGAGTGAAAAAAGCTGGCTTAAAACTCAACATTCAGAAAACAAAGATCATGGCATCCGGTCCTATCTCTTCATGGCAAATAGATGGGCAAACAATGGAAACAGTGACAGACTTTATTTTCTTGGGCTCCAGAATCACTGCAGATGGTGACTGCAGCCATGAATGAAAATATGTTTCCTCCTTGGAAGAAAAGCTCTGACAAACCTAGATGGCATATTCAAAAACAGGAACATCATTCTGCTGACAAAAGTCCATACAGTCAAAGCTATGGTTTCTGCATGGATGTGAGAGCTGGACCATAAAGAATACTGAGTGCCAGTGCAGAAGAATTGATGCCTTTCAACTGTGATGCTGGAGAAGACTCTTGAGAGTCCCTTGGACAGCAAGGAGATAAAAACAGTCAATCCTAAAGGTAATCAACCCTGAATATTCATTGGAAGGACTGATGCTGAAGCTGAAGTTCCCATACTCTGCCCACTTGATGCAAAAATCTGACTCATTGGAAAAGACTCTGATGCTGGGAAAGATTGAAGGCAATAGGAGAAGGGGACAACAGAGGATAAGATGATTGGATGGCATCATGGACTCAATGGACATGAGTTTGAGAAAACTTCAACAGATGGTAAAAGACAGGGAAGAATGGTGTGCTGTAGTCCATGCGGTCACAAACAGCTGAACATGGCTTAGCAACTGAACAACAACAGAAGTTGTACAGCAACAAAAGCTTCATGCAAAGAGCATACACTGAACTCATGGGTTCTTGTTAAGAGCACACACTACCCAGAAACTGAAGGTTGGGTGTAGAAGTGACAAGTTTCCTTTTTATACATCTTGAGAAGCTCATAAAATTTTTCCTTTTTTATCCTATTAATTTGGACTAAATTCCAAGGGAAAAAAAAAACCTTCCACTGCAGGATATAAAACAGTTGCACTGAATTGGAGATTAAGACCACTACCTGGATATTTTGACACCTTATGTCACTAAATCAATAGATACAGTGATTACTATTTTGGCAGGGACTATTACCTCTGAATATCAAGGGGAAACTGCCACTATACAATGGGCACAGTGAAAAGAATGAAGTTATCCTCTAGAATCCCTTCTGATATTTCTATGTCCAGCGGGCAGAGTATGTTGTTAGTCGTTCAGTTGTGTCTGATTCTTTACGAGCCCATGGACTGTATCCTGCCAGGCTCCTCTGTCCATGGGGATTCTCCAGGCAAGAATACTAGAGTGGCTTGTCATGTCCACTTCCAGGGGGTCTTCCCAACCAAGGATCAAACCCAGGTCTCCTACATTGCCAGCAGATTCTTTACCATCTGAGCCATCAGGAAAGCCCAAAGTTTAATAGTAGCCCACAGCAGTCTAGTAGCAGAACCACTACAGACTCAGGCTCTTCAACAATAAAAACCTGGGTTACCCCACAAAGGAAAGATCTTTAACCAATTGAGAGGTAGGCTAAAGCCAAGGGAACATAGATTGGGTAACAGAGGAGTAAAGTTATAACCAATTATCTTCTCTTTACCAGTAACAGAAGTGAGAATTACAAATAACTAGTTAGACTTATTTCCTTGCTTTGATTAAAAAAATAAAATATAGTTTGATTTATTTATAAATTTCTGAGTATCTACTGTGTGACTGACAGTATTCCAGGAATTGGAGATATAGCTCAGAGCACAGTAAAATCTCCCTTCATGACACTTAATTCTAGTGAGACTGACAAACTATTGGGCTTCCCTGGTGGCTCAGATGGTAAAGAATCTGCCTGCAATGCAGGAGACCTGGGTTCAACCCCTGCATCAGGGAATATCTCCTGGAGAAGAGAATGGAAACTCATTCCAGTATTCTTGCCTGGAGAATTTCATGGACAGAGGAGCCTGGAGGGCTATAGTCTGTGGAATCGCAGAGAGTCTGACACAACTGAGCGACTAACACTTTGACAATATATAACCGACCAAACAAATGGATACAAAATTTACCATCAGGTAGTGACATGTGCCAGGAAAGGAAGAAACTGTTTTTACTGATCTGTGTTTCTCTGTTTAACTGCTCCTTAAGTTGTTTTATCAATAAGAAAACACTGAAGATTTTATGAGTTTCTGTGATTCACCAAGAAGAATAAATGAATGATTATCTGCACACACTCACACACATATACACACACGACTCTTTAAAGATTTCTTAAAATGTAAATTATTTCAATCATTTGATGCCTTCAAACTCTTTAAGAAGCCAGTCTCAAACAGGCAATAAGGAAGCCATCAATCTGCAGTCATGAAACTCATTAAGTAATTCATTTTGTTTTATGCTCTTATACATCAATCTTCTCTGAAGATCCATTAAGATTTAATCCAAAAATTCATTCTCAAAGGAAGGTATATGGACTTCAGAGCACAGAAAATATCAAGGTTACCATTAGGAAAATATATCATCTCTAAAATATGGAGCTTTGTTAATTTGGCATTTTAAATCTTTCTTTTATCCATCAGTATTGAAATGAGTTTGAAGGGCTGGAATGTGCACTGCACTAAACCATTGGATTTTTAAACTCCAATATATCTCACTGGACTTTTAACTAGTTCACTTTTATATTGAACAATTTTCCCACCCTCATTGCCAGGTATATCTCCATTCATTGATTTCTTTTTGGTTTTGGACTCCATCTTTTCTAAGTCATCAGAAGTAATTCAACAAATGGAGAAAGTAGCATCGATAAATATACACTATCTTCTATAAAATAGATAACTGGTGATAAGTTGCTATATAACACAGCAACTTATAATATATCCTGGTGCTCTGTGATGACCTAGAGGGGTGACTCGGGGGAGGGGAGGGAAGCTGAGGAGGGAGGTGATATATGTGTAATTATGGCTGAATTTCATTGTTGTATGGCAGAAATCAACACAATATTGTAAAGCAATTTGCCTCCAATTAAAGAGTAAATTTAAAAAATAAGTAATTAAATGAGGTGCTATGGCACTTTAAGAATAACAGGTTGAATGTATATCTATTGCTATTTTCTTCCAGGAAACTTTTCAAAAGTAAATTTTAAAGAATGTGTAAAGTGAAGTGAAAGTGAAAGTGGCTCAGTCCTGTCTGACTCTTTGCTACCCCATGGACTATACAGTCCATGGAATTCTCCAGGCTGGAATATTGGTGTGGGTAGCCATTCCTTTCTCCAGGAGATCTTCCTAACCCAGGGATCAAACCCAGGTCTCCCACGTTGCAGGCAGATTTTTTACCAGCTGAGCTACAAGGGAAGCCTAAAGAAAGGATAGGCAAAGAAAACCTACAGCATGTGCTTCCTTAAACCTCTTCTTTACAAGAGGAAGTATAATTTTGTTGAGTAGCTTAACAGTTTTTTGAAAAACGTGGGTGGACTGAGGAACTTTTGTTAAATCTACTGATGTTGATTATTCTTACTAATGTTTGAACTCAATTTTTTTGCTATACAATTATAGCAGGGTATACAGTTGAAGAATGATCTCTGAATATGACAGCGAATGAAGAAATGCAGATTAAACTTTCTGATAATAATTTTTATTTCATTTGCTTTTCTTTTATTTTTCTTTCTCAAATTTCAAACTATAGTTTCTAAAGAAGTAAGCAACAATGGAAAAAAATGGTCATTTCTAATTACCTATGGAGAAGAAAAGATCGTCCAATGCACATAAACTTCTCACAACAGGCTTCAAATATTTTGACCAAGAATTGAATTTTGAATCACTACTCAGAAACCTGATGAAAAGTAAGCACACTTCAACTAGGCATTCAAAATTGACAAAGTACAGTTCAGTTCAGTTGCTCAGTCCTGTCCAACTCTTTGCGACCCCATGGACTGCAGCACTTCAGGTTTCCCTGTCCATCACCAACTCCTGGAGCTTACTCAAACTCACATCCATGAGTCAGTGATGCCATCCAACCATCTCATCCTCTGTTGTCCCCTTCTCCTGCTGCCTTCAATCTTTCCCAGCATCAGGGTCTTTTCCAATGAGTCAGTTCTTCACATCAGGTGGCCAAAGCATTGGAGTTTCAGCTTCATCATCTGTCCTTCCGATGGATATTAAGGACTGATTTCCTTTAGGGTGGACTGGTTGTATCTCCTTGCAGTCCAAGGGACTCTCAAGAGTCTTCTTCAACATTACCGTTCAAAAGCATCAATTCTTTGGCGTTCAGCTTTCTGTAGAGTCCAACTCTCACATCCATACATGATTACTGGAAAAACCATAGCTTTGACTAGATGGACCTTTGTTTGCAAAGTAATATTTCTGTTTTTTAACATGCTGTCTAGGTGGGTCATAACTTTTCTTCCAAGGAGCAAGTATCTTTTAATTTCATGGCTGAAGTCACCATCCGCAATGATTTTGGAGCCTCCAAAATAAAGTCTGTCACTGTTTCCATTGTTTCCCCATCTATTGGCCACGAAGTGGAATTCCATGAAGATGGGAAATCTGTATGCAGGTCAAGAAGCAACAGTTAGACCTGGACATGGAACAATAGACTGATTTCAAATCAGGAAAGTAGTACATCAAGGCTGTATATTGCCACCCTGCTTATTAAACTGATATGCAGAATACATCATAAGAAATGCTGGGCTGGATGAAGCACAAGCTAGAATCAAGATTGCTGGGAGAAATATCAATAACCTCAGATATGCAGATGACACCACCCTTACGGCAGAAAGTGAAGAAGAACTAAAGAGCCTCTTGATGAAAGTGAAAGAGGAGAGTGAAAAAGTTGGCTTAAACCTCAGCATTCATAAACTAAGATCATGGCATCCAGTCCCATCACTTCATGGTAAATATGAGGAAACAATGGAAACAGTGACAGATTTTATTTTCTTGAGCTCCAAAATCACTGCAGATGGTGACTGCAGCCATGGCAAAGCACAAGGGAAGATAAAAGCAACCAACAGTTCCTAGGCACTAGAGGGTGCTGTTAAAGTCAACAGAAGTCACTGTGGACTCTATCAAAGCTTATTGTCTTCTTATTTACCCTTGAATCCTTCTCATGCCTTTTTTTTTTATTCGAGATCATTTGATTTTACACTTCATATCCATGTTCCTATACTGGTCATGTTGTTGTAGGTAACTGGCAGCGTTGGGTCTGGAAGAGAATCTCACACTTGTTTACAGCTTAGATTTGGCAGTCAGCAATACTAGCCTTCTGCAAAATTGAAGCAGTAATCTTGTGTTTTCCCAATTTATGCCATATTTTTCTTCTTCTTTCTCTTTTCTCCCTTTCCATTTGTCAATGAGTATTTGCTATTCTTCTGTTCCCTTTGTTATTTCCCAGCTATCCAAAATCTTATTAAAGCATCCATACTCATTTCTTTGCTCCAAAATCACTCCCTATTTTACCTTATCACTTCATTGAAAGAAGAATAATTCAATATATTATTTACAGAAAACTATATGGCTAAATTACATGTCATTAAAATGTGAAAGAATTTCAGTTAGATTTGCGGTAATGAGTTTTGAGGAGTACCTATTATGCACAGAATATCTCACTATATAAGGAAATTAAATTGAGGCATGAGCATATTTCTGTAACATTTTCACAATGTTAAATCAGAAACAAGGCAGTGGATTCCTTCACCTGTAAGTCAAATTCAATCTACTTCTGAAGCATAAAAATATATTTATTGGACACTCATTAGAAACCAAGCAATAGACGCAAAATTTGTGAATTTTTCAAGAAAAATTTGCTTTGAATTTCTCTTTGAATTTTTCAGATGACAGAGTAGATAGGAATCTGAATCTATATCCTTGGGTGTGTGCAATAAATAGGGATTTCCTTTTTTTTTTTTTTTTAAAGTTCAACTTATCTCAGATTTTCAGGCTTCATCTTTCACTGATGAACCTGTACTGTCAGGAAATTCAGTCTTACTCAATTCACTCTGTTCTTCAATATTTGTTCATCACTGAGGTCATGACCTATAGCACTGGACACTTGAGAGGACACTGGTGTGGTCTGAAGAAACCTAGTCCCACCATGCCTTGAATTTACCCAAAGCCTTGAGGTCATCTGCTTCCTGGCCACCACTGGGGAAGATAAATCTTTGGTGGGACTGGTGGCATGTGTGTTAGGTTGCAGTCTCCCTAAGAGCACTACACAGGCATTCTTGCTAGAGGTCATTACATTACCATTGCCTGGGCTCAGGATGGGGAAGAAGATATATAAAAATAAGGGGATTATGTTCGAGGTTATAAAAAAGTCTTACTGAAAGCAATTGAAGTCGGTATGGAGAATATTTTCAGAACATCACTGAATCAAATAAAATGTCAATAAACAAAAGATATGTCAAAATCACAAATATTTTCAAACAAATTTATAAATAATGGATTAAAGACAAAATATAGCAAGGAAATTTATAAAAATAATTTGAACTAAATAATAGTCAAAGTAAAACATATCAAAATGTTGAGGATGCAGCAAAAGTGGGAACTTCAGAGAAATTTATAACAAAAATTTATACTTTAAGAGAAGACAAACCCAAAATCAATAGCATAAGGTTATATTTGAAGCAGCTAGAGGGGAAAAAAAAGGAGAAAATAAATACAAAGTAATTTGAAGAAAGGGAATATAAAGATAACAAATCAACAAAATAAGGAACAGAGAAATTAAGCAAATAGCTGATTTTTAAAAAGAGAAATAAAGTGGATAAATCTCTAGATGCACTGATGAAGAAAAGAAAGAGGGTATAAATCATCACCTTAGGTAAAAGAGAGTTATCACCCAATATCCTTCATGAATAGAGTAATGAAGAATATCGTGAAAAATTTTATGCCAACGCTGGCAAACCTTGGTGAAACAAATTGCCTGAAAAACACACTTAACCAAAATTGACATAAGATGCAACAAATTTGAAGAGCTCTATGTCTATTAAAGAAAGCGAATTTGTTACACACCTCCACTAAAGAAAATGTTATACTCCAACAATATCATTAGTATATTTTATCAGTCAAGAAAAACAACAAAAACAAGTAAAACTCTTGTAATCAAGTAAAAACTCTTTCAAAAAATAAAGGAAGAAAGAACTCTGCTGAGCTCATTTTAAGAACCCAACATATCCTGATATTGAACATTGACAAAACAATAAAGACTTCTACTCACAGAAGTATAGGATTCCCAGGTGGCGCTGCCAACGCAGTGGATGTAGAAGATGCAGGTCCAATTCCTGGGTCAGGAAGAACCCCTGGAGGAGGGCATGACAACCCACTCCAGTATTCTTGCCTGGAGAATCCCATAGATAGAGGAGCCTGGTGGTTTATAGTCCACAGGTTCCCAGAGGTGGATACAACTGAAGCAACTTAGCATACGTGCACACAGAAGTAGACTCTCAAGGAGTTCTAGGAAATTTTAGTGAGTGATGATGTAATGGGGAAGAACAAATCTGACTCCATATTAGATCTGTTTCTTTTACTTTAATCTTTGCATTCTGTTGCTTTTCCTACAAGTTAAGAATACTGGCTACAGTCTGAGATACATAGGATAGCTCCTTCTCAAGGCTCATCATGAAAGGTATAGCACTTTTCCATTCATATAGAAATAAAAAGTTTCAGAACAGAGAGTAACACTCATTGGAGGTTTGCAGAAACATCATGACTTGACCTACTTAGATAGCTACAAGAGCAAAGGATTCTGACACCAAGACATTTGCATCCACAACTCCTCCCCTTGTATATATAAAAAAAGCCTGAATTCTGATTCAAGCAAGATGATTCTTGGGGATACATGAGTTCACCCTGTTCTTCATCTGCTGACTTTCTGAATAAAGTCACTATTCCTTGCTCCAGGCTGTCTTGCAGTGAGAAGTAGAAGATTTCATGCCGGGAAGTGGTAACAATTAAATTATTCTTCTTTGATGGTGGGGAGAGTTGACTGGGGGATGCAGAGAACTCAGGTGTACACATTTGTCAAATCAAAATGTTTTATATGGTCTTCTAAGTGTATCAAATTATTAAAAATGAAAAAACATAAAAGCAAAAATTTGTGCAAATATAAAAACATAAAAAATAAGTGGTTCCAAAAAAATCATATTGAATTGCATAGTTTAAACAACTACAGCTATTCATGTATTTATACCTCGATAAAGTTGAATTTTTTAATTCAAAAGAAGAGGATGGGAATTAAAATGGCACATTTGGGCTGGAAATGTAAAGCAAAGAATTTAGTTATATTTTCGCAATTGAAACAGAAATAACAATGAAACTGATAATGAAGGAGTCAGTTGCCTCTTTGAATCATCTGTGGTTCTGTAGGTATTATAATCAGTGCTGTCTTTATCCAGGTTGCTGCATGCATGCACCATAAGCCATTTTAGATTGCCTCCTCAGTAGAATATTATTGGCAACCTACCAGTTGTTCTGTGGAGCGGACAACCCTTCTGAATCAGATTACAAGGTGATGAGAGTCAATCAAATGTCTCTCACATGGTTTCTTTCATTATTGTTTTCTAAACACCACATGCACCTGTAGATAGTAGAGTGGGAATCAGAACACCGCAGACTGAATGCAACAGTAAAGACAGAAGAAGTAGGAACTGATCTTAGCCTTTCAATTGTGAAATTTAATCTCCTGGGAAAAACACATAACTATTCTGCTGGGAGCCGTCAGGATGCCCCCTTGCTCGGATGACAAGGTCACGAGACTAAGAAAGAAATTGCAAAGCTGACTTTCTTTATCGGGGCATCCTGGGTTAGGCCCCCCCCCCCCCCCCCCGCCCCTGGTATTTTTCTTGGGAGTTCTGTCCATGCTCGGAACATTGACTCATCTCAGAGGTCAGTCCCAGTTGGAAAGAATTCGTCCTGAGATAATTCCTCCAGACCTTATCGACCAGAGGATCTGGGAAGGTGGATTGCCTTCCCCGGGGGCTAAGGAGGAATGAAAGGGACATTTAAATAGATTACTACTCCTTACTGGGGAGTTTACCAAGAGTTCTCTGGGGGTCATGGCAAGGCCACCACCAGAAGGGCTCGTACTTGGGTCACCTTTCCACCTCCCACTCTCCCAACCACTCCACAAAGGAGGCGCTCTTCCTTGAAGAAACCAGGCTGGAATGGGACTTAGGAATGCTCATAACTGTGGCCAGCATAGTTGGAGATATTGACTGCTTTAGGATAGTGTAGACATAGGAATTCATTATAGTAGCTATAAGGTTAATAGGGTTTTATTGCTAAAGCAGTGCTGCTAGACTGTCTCTTAGTCCTCTTTCGTCTTTCTAAACTGTCTCTTTGTCCTCTTTCCTCTTTTCTCGTAAGAACTGGAGTAGGTTACTAGAATAAAACAGTTTCAAGCTTTAGCCCTTCCCTCTAACTTCTACATAGTTGTACCTGATAAGAGAAATGTAACCTTTCTACTTAGATTGATGTACTTATCATGATTGAATGAAATATGCTGGAGACATTCAAATGGTAAACATACTATTGTTAAATCTAATTACATAAAAATCTGACTTCTGCAAGGGGAATGTTTCATGGTAGATTGGGGAATGAGCTCAATGATAAGGTTGCTATGGAAGGTAGAAAACAAAAAATTGTATAGAATGATAGGTGTTGTAATGATGTAATGGGGATGTCTTTTGGCTATAAAACAGTAAACCAACAATAAACGAGAGAGACTGCTCCATCACCACACATCAACTCAGCTCAGTTCTTCCACCAACGCCACTCATCCCTCAAGACCCCCTGGACCCGCTGGAGCTGGACCCTGGCGCTATTCCCTAAGAGATCGCTTTTCAAAGAAGACATTTACATGGAAGATTTTGAAACTGAAATGCTAGCAATGTCCATAATACTCCTGCAAATGTTCAGTGAGTAATTCCCTAAAGCAGGAATCTAGAGTACTTGTACCCACAATCACAAACTTCTTAAAGCATCGTCATCCAGTAGTCCTTTAGCAACTTGGTTCTTGTTCATTTTGCTCACAATAATAACTTTATTGGCAGGTCTCTGCAAGGTTGCACAAGGGCAGCTGTACTCTTCAAATCTGTGTACATTTCTGTGTGGCAATTTTACATCAATTTAATAAAATTTTTTTCCAAATAATCCTAGTGGTTTGAGATATTTTTGTTTATTTCTCATGAAGGGCTTATGTGTACAATCCATATTTAGATCTCAAAATTTAAAAATCCCTTGAGTTTTTTGTCATGTTAGGTCATTGTTGAAAGTGACAAGGAGTAATATAATATTGTTACATCAGATTTGACAGTCCAGGTATGTTATAAAGTGAGGAAAGGAATAATAATACTTTTGCACCTCAAAGAGAGTAATGTCTCTAAAACCCTGGCATGGTTCTCAGAATCATTTGTCAAGAAATGTGGTGGTTTTGGTGTCCTCATGCCTGCATGCTCACTCTGTCGTGTCTGACTCTTTGCAACTCTGTGAGCTGCAGCCTGCCAGGCTTCTCTGTCCCTGGAATTATCTAGGCAAGAATACTGGAGGGGGTAGCCATTCTGGACTACCCAGGTTCAATTCCTGGGCAGGGAAATGAGATCTCTTTTCAGGACCTCTCACTGCTGTCTCTCTGAGGTCAATATTGAAGGCTTGTTCTATTCAGTCTGTGAGATAGCTAATGAAACAAGAGATTGTGCTCATGTTTTGTAGTTACCCTACCTACCTTTTGAGTCATTTATACTTACTGTGACAAATTCTTACACTTTTAAAATTATGGGCAACAAAGATGACTTGAAATATTCTGTAGGATTATAATTTGTTGATCTAAGCTCGATCTCATGCTAATGAAGGCAACACGCAAACTGCTTTGAATGTAGTCAGAGTCTGTTCACTTCATGGAGCAACTCAGACAAGCACACTGGTGAAACCCAGAACACCAAATTAAGGGTGAGAAAGTGGAGGCAGGGGTCCATCAGTTGGTGCTTCAAAACTGAAAAGACATTTCAACCTTGAAACTGGTCATTTCTATAGAAGACAGGAAAATGCTGAGGATTTTATTTACATAGAAAAAGGAAATTTGAAAGCTATAGATCTCTAGCACCTGAGGGGAGCAATTAAAGATGCCTGTGCTTTGTAGCAATTGCTTGAAGCAATGCCTGTGGCCTGACTGCCTGGGAGGCTACTGAAGTGAAGTCAGTTATTTTGGCTTTCCTATTTTGGAACTTTCTTATATTTTCTCTTGAAGGGCAAGGAGACAATATTTGATATATGTAATAAATGTATTTATTTATTTAACAGATTACCTGTCATAAATTTATCTTTAAAACTGAGCTTCTCTCATTAGAAACAGATCAATTTTTTTTTTCTCCGTTTGGGAACAGAAAGACTCGGCATTACTGCAGCAAAGCTATGGATTGACTTTTGCTGCTGCTGCTGCTGCTAAGTTGCTTCAGTCGTGTCCAACTCTGTGCAACCCCATAGACGGCAGCCCACCAGGCTCCTCCATCCCTGGGATTCTCCAGGCAAGAACACTGGAGTGGGTTGCTACGTCCTCCTCCAGGGGATCTTACCAACCTAAGGGTCAAACCCTGTGGCTCCTGCATTGCATGCGGATTCATTACCACTGAGTCACCAGGGAGGCCCAAATTATATGTATACACACACATGTTTTTTCAGTAACTACAAAACAATGAAAAAATAATGTTTAATTTTTCAGCTTTGTGATATAACTGACATATCACATTACAGTTTAATGTTAAATATCTATATTTAAACTCAAAGTTATATTTACTTAACAAATTATGTATGTGTGTGTGTAGACATAAGATATGGAATATGAGGGAGAGTGTTTAATCAGTTGGAGCTGGCATGTGTTCCTCACATTAAGAGAAAAGGAAGAAACTGTCTAAACTGAAAAGATGTAGGCCAAAAAGTAAATTTGAGCCTGTGGGTTTTGGGAATTTACTTTGACAGAATTTTTTTTCTAATAACCTTGTCATCAAAACTGATTTGGTGTAATTAAAATAGAGAGCAAGTATTGTTTAAATCTTCTTGTCTATCAATTTAAAACACAGGAAAATTTGTATAATTTAATAAACATAAAAGGGAATGATAAAAGGAACTCAATTAAGAGAATGAATGCTCTTCAACCATTGGCATGTATTTCTGAGATAATTGAATAATTCTAGAGAGAATGAATGGCAAATTTTAAATAGCAAATCACTTAATGGCATTGCAGAAGGATTGGCAACTGAAAGGAAATTGAGATGAGAGTTATTTGAATGTTTACAAAACTATAAAGTTAACTTCTGGGAAAGGGAATTCACAAGAACAGAAAAATATAGACATGTTGCTTCATTCAGTCAGTTCAGTTGCTTAGTCATGTGTGACTCTTTGTGACTTCATGAACTGTAGCATGCCAGGCTTCTCTGTCCATCATCAACTCCCAGAGCTTATTCAAACTCATGTCCATCACGTCAGTGATGCTATCCAACCATCTCATTCTCTGTTAACCCCTTCTCCTCCTGCCTTCAATCTTTCCCAGCATCAGGGTCTTTTCCAATGAGTCGGTTCTTCGAATCAGGTGGCCAAAGTATTGGAGCTTCAGTTTCAGCATCAGTCCTTCCAATGAACACCCAGGACTGATCTCCTTTAGGATGAACTGGTTGGATCTCCTTGCAGTCCAAGGGACTCTCAAGAGTCTTCTCCAACACCACAGTTTGAAAGCATCTATTCTTCAGCGCTCAGCTTTTTTATAGTCCAACTTTCACATCCATACATGACTACTGGAAAAACCATAGCTTCGACTAGACAGACCTTTGCTGGCAAAATAATGTCTTTGCTTTTTAGTATGCTGTCTAGGTTGCTTCAGTGAATATGAACAACATAACACAATAGGTACAGGGTAGGTTTATTCTAATCATTAAGGCCACACCCCATTTAGCTCCAACTAATATGTTGATTTCCATTTTGTTCTGCTTTGCTTGAGTACTCAGTATTGATTTTTCATTTTCTTTTTTTTTCTTTTTTTAGTGTTTTTGCCATACATTGTCATGATATCACCATGGGTTTACATATGCTTCCCCTCCAGAACCCCCCTCCCTCCTCCCTCCCCCCGGGGAAATCTCGCTGCACCAGCCCCGAGCATCAATCCTGGGCTGGCGATTGATTAGACACATGACAATTAACATGCTTCAATGCCCTTCTCCCATATCATCCCACCCTTACCCTCATCCACAAAGTCCACGAGTCTATTCTATACATCTGCGTTCCTTTTGCTGTCTCGTATGTTGGGTTCTCGTTACCGTCTTTCTAAATTCCATATATATGCGTTAATATACTGTATTGTTGTTTTTGCTTCTGGCTTACTTCACTCTGGATAATGGGCTCCAGTTTCGTCCATCTGAGTAGAATTGCTTCAAATGAATTTTTTTTTAATGCTGAGTAATATTCCATTGTGTATCATTTTCTTTTCTTCATCAAATGTATGTGAAACAACTGATCTTGTGTTCCCTGTGATTTCCTGCTTTCTGACTTTTTACCTATCTTCATTTTACCTGTCAAATTTCATGCACTCCTGGTGTCATGCTACATTTCCCCCATATATTTTCTCATGTATTTCAGCTCTTCCTTCAGTGTGTACATTTTTAGTGAGACAATTATGTATAAGACATAATCAGTTCATTTTACATTTGTTTTACCGAAGTTTAAATATCAAAATATTTCCTTAAATTCTCCAGATATTCTCTTCCTTGTTGCCTTTTCTTGGTGAAAAAAATAAAAATCTCTCATTTGCACATCCAATGATTAAATTCCATTTTAAAGAAAGCCCTTGGAGGGTTTCCCATATATCAACATGGATTTGTTCACAACTAATGGCAGAAAGGTAAATCTTTGATGTATTTCATAGAGGATAAGAAAGCATACGGGGACACACTGCCCAAGTCTAATCAAGAATTGCAATTATAATGTGATCTGTGTACCTCTACATGCCAGTATAACTCAGTGCTCTTATTCCCATAAGATCAGAGCAATTCTGATTGTTTTCAGTTCATTGCTCTGACACACTTGGTTAGCACATAAATAATTTTGTTCTATTTATCAACTTGAATCTTTGTTCTTCATCATTAAAGCCCCATATTTAATTATAGACTAGCTATTAAAAGAAAGCCAAGAATATAAAATTCTCTATAGACTTTTAATGAAATAGCCTATTAAAACAATTTCAAGCTAAAGTGGCTCTCTCTGCTGGACAGCTGAAATTCAATATTCAACCCACAATTCTAATCATAAACATCAAAATATAAGTGTGTGTGTGTGTGTGTGTGTAGTAATAATGCCTTGCTGTTTTGGCTTTGTGTCATTACACAGCAGTAATCATACACTTTAAAAGTTTGAATGTAACCTTATTAAGAATTGCTTGATTCAATATCCTTCCTTTACAACCCAAACTAGTTTTTAAAAATCTTAAAAATGTGCAGACTTGGAAAACATTTTAAGTAGAAAATACTAGTAGTTAATAAAGAGTATAATGGAACTATAAGAAAAAAACATAACCATTAGAGGAGACTGAGTTTATGGTATGTTTTAGCTGACTCTGTGTCTCTTAACACAGATATGAACATAGATCTTTACTAAAAACTATAGTCATATTGACAGATTTCATTCCTTCAATCTGCAAACGTGTCAGGGACCTATTACCTACTTATATTCTAGGGGGGTTACACATCATAACCACATCAGCCCATTATGAATAAACTGATTTGTCGGTAAAATGTGATGGTGGTTTTTCTCACTGGTTAAGTCCATGACTGACATTTAGTAGATTCTCAATGCATGTATATTAAATGAATGGATCTAGTGTATTTTGTGGTAAATCAAATGCAAGCTCCGTATATGTGAAATTCACCAGCTTTTTCTTACAGTTGGAATAAGAAATTTACATTTTATAAAAATTCACCCTGATTGTTAATAATCTTGGCAACATAAAGTGAAACTAAGAGGGAGAAAATTTTACATAAAAAGCATATTTAAATTGGCAATAAAGCATAATTTACTGTTGCACTCTTAAGAAGATTTTAGAGCCTCAAGACAAAACTTCAGTTGCAAAGTCAAAATGGACTGTAGCTTTTATATCACTAGCGTAAAAACAGTATATCATACCTACCTAGCTTATTAACAAATACTTTTTATACTTAAATATAAAGTGACAATATTTTGCATCCAAAGAGCATATATCTAATTCTTTTTAAGTTAACCAAAAATAAACTAAAAAAAAAGCAAAAAAGAAATACTCATCACTTGGCAACCAAATGAAAGATTATAAGAGATTCATTGCTCCTTGCTATCTATCTTTGTTGGTTTTGATATCCATTTTTATTCATGTTATTGGATTCATTACTGCTAAGAGATATATAATTCATTAAAACACACGATTAAAGACTGACTCTCTTGTAGTTCCATTTGTAATGCAACTTCTAGCCCCATTTTAATTGCTTATAAAACTTTAAGTTAACAAAAAATTCCAAAAAATTCTTTTCTTTCAAGTCACTGATAATATGAATTCTTAGTGTAAATGTCAGTTATTTAATGACAAGCAAAACAGCAGAATGCTAAACCAGATCACAATCATCAGCCAGTATCTAGTGCTGCCTCTATTAAAGCTTTTTAAAAATGAAAAATAATTGATTGGAAAAGATTTTCAGAGGCTGAAAATTTGAGAAAGAATATTTGAATATGGAAATGCATGGATGACCTTTTATGCAGCTGTTTTTCATGAACTAGTTGGCCATGAATTTTATGTTCATTTGATAATTTGGCCAAATAATTTCAAAGTTAGCAAAAATTATTTTAATTCACTATATGATACATTTCCAAATTGCTGGTAATCATGCCATTGCTGGTTGCTTCAACCATAAAAAGTGAAGATGTTAAGTCATGTAAAATGTAAGAGATGGGAAATCTAAGTACACAAAAATATATTTAAGGTCAAATATAGGATATACTTTATACTTTGAAATTCTTAAGAGATGAATTTCTAAAAGTTATGATTTATTTAAATTTAAACTTCTTAACTATGGTCTTATTCTAAAGCAGATTTGCAAGCAATTTTCAAACACCATTATTTGTGCAAATATTAGTAGTATTTATATTCACAATATTGTGCAATGAATATCTGGAATGTTTTCATTTTGCAAAACTGAAGCTCTGCTCCACTAACCACATACTGCCCTCCACCCTTGGCACCCATGGTTTTAATTTCTGTTTCTACTAACTGGCCACTTGAAGGACTTCACATAAATGGAACCATACAGCAAAAAATAAAAATCCAAAATATTTACTAGGTTTGACTTGCTGTTTGCTCTCTTTAACTCAGTTTACCACTTATCTCTATTTCTTTGCATCTATTTGTATTTTCACTTTGAAGGATTTATTTGAAAAAAAGAGACCACAAAGTTTTAAAATTTATGCTGAAATCTTAAAATATTAGCATTATATAAAGCTGTTGTTGTTTTGTTGCTATATAAAATTCAATAAATATTTATTGAATTGGAAGAAATGTGAGGTAAATTGTGGTTTAGATTTTGGGAAACATATATGAGAATAGTAGAAAAATGTTTAATCAGCTCAAGACTTCCTCCATCTTGAATTCACCACGTGACCCTCTAACACACACCTTAATGTCTATGTAAAATGAAAATATTTGATGAAATTATTTCCATTGTTGAAATTTTATTACTCATCTTTATTACTAATATGAAAATTCAATTTGAAAAATGTTTGAGAATATGACATAACTTTTGTGTTCTATAACAAAAATTTTGTCTCAAGGTAAAACTAAGATTGTACAAAAATGATAAAAAATAAAAGTGGAAACATAATCATTAAAGAAATAGTTATACTTAAAATGCTTGGACAAACAGAAAATGTTCAAATACCAACTACCTAGCATATCAACTATTCCTTTATAATTACAAAGCATTAAAATACCTGTAGTAGACTGCATTAAAAATATAGCTCTAAGTTTTGGTTTCACACTTTCTCACATGGATGGCAATCACTGCAGCCAAATGTGTATTTGCTTAAGGAGCTTAATGTTCAGAGAGAAACTAACTCCTTTCCAAATTTTTGAGCTTTGGCATATCCACAATAGTAACCAAGAGAAGGAAAATCAACATTTTATGTGTGTCAATCTCAATTAATTGAAATTCACAATTCAATGGGAAAGAGGGTACTTTCCTTTCTAGTCCAAGCTCAAACTTGTGAGATAGGCAAATACATAAAAATGGTAAATCCCATAAATTTGGGCTTTACTAATTAAATTAATTAGTAATTTGCTAATTAAATAATATACCATCTAAAGAGGGGATATAAAACAAATATAAATCATAAATTAAAAGACTGCATCTCATAACTGAATACATTATTTTCAAGTATTTTAGAAAAAAATTTATTATTTCAGTATAAGCAAAAGATAACATCACTGACTCAATGGTGGTGAGTTTGAGCAAACTCAAGGAGATAGTGAAGAACAGGAAAGCCTGTTGTGCTGCAGTTCATGGGGTTGCAGAGTCAGACACGACCTAGCAACTGAACCACAAAATACTCATTAGCTTCACAATTTCATATTTTAATTTTAAATTAAATATGCTGCTGCTGCTAAGTAGTTTCAGTCGTGTCCCACTCTGTGCGACCCCATAGACGGCAGCCCACCAGGCTCCGCCGTTCCTGGGATTCTCCAGGCAAGAACACTGGAGTGGGTTGCCATTTCCTTCTCCAATGCCTGAAAGTGAAAAGTGAAAGTGAAGTCGCTCAGTCGTGTCCGACTCTTGGTGACCCCATGGACTGCAGCCTACCAGGCTCCTCCATTCATGGCATTTTCCAGGCAAGAGTATTGGAGTGGGGTACCATTGCCTTATTCGAAACTAAGTATATGTATTTTTAATAATCACAGAAGCAATGAGTTTAGTTCAAGATATCCAATTTACATGAAAATTTGTAGATAGTAGGGCTTCCCTGGTAGCTCAATGGTAAAGAATCTGCCTGCCAGTACAGGAGACATAAATTTGATCCTTGGGTTGGGAGGATCCCCTGGAGAAGGAAATGGCAATCCACTCCAGTATTCTTGCCTGAGAAATCTCATGGACAGAGGTGCCTCGTGGCCTACAGTCCATGGGGACACTAAAGAGTTGGATGGACGTCACTTAGTGACTAAACAATAACAACTATGTAGATATTATGTAATAAAGTAAAAAAAGTCCTATATCTTTTCATACAGTAGATTGGGAAGAGGACACAATTAAGAAAAAAAAACACCTGAATAAATAGCTTACTTAAAAAAAAATAATATGTTTTGAAAACATATGCTGGTGCCCATTGTTCTCCCTTGCTGTTCAAATGTTAAAGGAAAATGTACTAGATCTTATCTGTATAGATTTCCATCTTTGAGCCAAGATCTCATCCAGGAAACAACAACAACAACAAAGAATTAAGAGAGCAAGTATGTTATTATCTCAAGAAAATTAGATAAATCCTGGAAATGAAAACTAAAAAGATCAAAGATAGTACAAGGTACATCTTCCAATAGTAAAACATCAGCCAAAGTAAAGAAATACAAGAAAGTTCGGAATTTATTACTGTTCAAAGTTCATAAGTGTTAAATCAACTCTTCCTAAAATAAAATTCAGTGACTCTGGGGACACATACAATCAAAGGTATCCCTGGTATACACTCAAGAGATGAAATAGCATTTCCACACAAAACTCAGATACAAAGAAACAGACTTTAAAATCATTTTATCTTTTATCTGGCCCTGATTTTTTTCTGCGACATGGAAATTATTTACTAACTTTCTATATTCAATTATGCTAGTATTTTTATGTAGTTTGCTTAAAAAAAGAAAGTTAATGAGACTTTCAGGTCAAATTCAAAACTAGGAAAATAAGAGTTTGAATATTATCCTTCAAATAGCCTGAAGCAGGAATAATATTAATCAAAATATATTTATGTATTACTAAATTTTTGACTTGCCCCAAAATGAAAACCTCTATAATAAATGTACTAAATAAATTTATACTTTGAATATTTTATCTATACTTGTATGTTATTATTACATATCAGTCAACTATGGGTTAATAGCAAGTTTACTGGAATAATGTGAATGGAATCAGATGCTGAATATAAAATAAATGTATGACTTGAAGGAATCACCTTTTATATTCTATCAAGGTAATAATGCCACTTTTACCAGAACCACTAAAAATTGAGAATAATAATTTTCAATTAGGCCAAGAAAGATGAGTATTTTCTGGAAAATAAGTTAATAGATACTGAAGCTGCTGAACTGTTATTAACAGCATTTCTCAGCAAGCAATGCTACTGAGATGTTTTATGTAAGAAAACACTTCCTAACAGCTGAACATCTTCATAGTTGCCTGTAAAGCCTGCTCTTTATTCTATGGATCCTATGGGAGTAGGAGTATGGAGGGAAGAGATAATGTGAAAGTATTATGAGTGGTACAAAGGAAATAAATTCAGCTGGACTTGGTTCAGTTTAGCAATAATCAGGCTGCATGGGGTACTTTCTTGGTGAGAGGAAGGACTGCCCAGGGAACAAATCCTTTTCAAATGCTGGTAAGTGAGAAACATTTCCATGCTACAAAGCTGCCACTGAAATATTTACTGGCAAGGAAAGCAACTTATCTAATACTACACTCAAGCAAGAAACAGTTTTCTTATTGTAGAAAACAAGCATTAAATTACCTTGTACTCTATGGTTAGTTGAACATCTAGAATTAGCCTTGTTTAGGTTGATCAGAGATTATTTGTTTCTCCAGGTGATTAACTCAAAGGCTAGAAAATGCCTATTACTACCAATGTCTGAGAGCATCAGAATGGTATATTTATACCTGTATCTACAAACAGATATGTTCCTAGTTAGATTTGTTATACATCTAAAAGAGTCATTATTGAGTTTTAGGTATTTTAAACACCAACGAAAGCTCATTAGTTCAGTACAGTTCAGTTGCTCAGTCGTGTCCGACCTTTTGTGACCCCATGGACTGCATGCAGCATGCCAGGCCTCCCGGTCGATCACCAGCTCCCAGAGCTTGCTCAAACTCATCCATCTAGTCAGTGATGCCTTTCAACCATCTTATCCTCTGTCATCCCTGTCTCCTCCTGCCTTCAGTCTTTCCCAACATCAGGGTGTTTTCCAGTGAGTCAGTTCTTCGTATCAGGTGGCCAAAGTATTTCAGCTTCAGCGTCAGCATCAGTCCTTCCAATGAATATGCAGGACTGATTTCCTTTACGATTGACTGGTTGGATCTCCTTGCAGTCCAAGGACTCTCAAGAATCTTCTCCAGCACCACAGTTCAAAACCACCAATTCTTCGGCCCCCAGCTCTCTTTACAATACAACTCTCACATCCATACGTCAGTTCAGTTCAGTTCAGTCGCTCAGTCGTGTCCACTCTTTGCGACCTCATGGACTGCAGTACGCCAGTGTTGCCTGTACAACACCAACTCCCAGAGCTTGCTCACACTCATGTCCATTGAGCTGGTGATGCCATCCAGCCATCTCATCCTTTGATATCCCCATCTCCTCCTGCCTTCAGTCTTTCCCAGCATCAGGGTCTTTTCCAGTGAGTCAGCTCTTCACTTCAAGTGGCCAGAGTATTGGAGTTTCAGCTTCAGCATCAGCCCTTCCAATGAATATTCAGGACTGATTTCCTTTAGGATGGACTGGATGGATCTCCTTGCAGTCCAAATGACACTCAAGAGTCTTCTCCAACACCACAGTTCAAAATCATCAATTCTTTAGTGCTCAGCTTTCTTTGTGATCCAACTCTCACATCCATACATGACTACTGGAAAAACCATAGCTTTGACTAGACAGATCTTTGTTGGCAAATTAATGTCTCTCCTTTTTAATATGCTGTCTAGGTTGGTCATAGCTTTTCTTCCAAGGAGCAAGCGTCTTTTAATTCCATGGCTTCAGTCACCATCTGCAGTGATTTTGGAGCCCATAAAAAAGAAAGTCTCTTACTGTTTCCATTGTTTCCCAATCTATTTAGATTATTTTTTTCAATTCAAATATGTCTAAGTCTCAATTGAGAATTGCTTCTAAGACCCTTCTCTGTGGGTGTTCCTCCAGATTACCTGCTACAGATGCCAAAGATGCCAAATACCTAGTCCTTCGGTTATGAAGATAGGGCTGAGGTACAGCTTTGCCTCCAGGAATTAGAAGAATTGAATGTGTGTGAATTTTGTGAAGTTCAAACAGGAAAGCAGGGACTTCCCTGGTGGTCCAGTCATTAAGAAACTGCCTTCCAATGTGGGGGACACAGATTTTATCCTTAGTCAGAGAACTAAGGTCCCACATGCTGCAGGGCAACTAAGCCAGCTTTCCGCCACTAGAAAGCCCACATGTCACAACTAGAGAAAGCCCATGCACCACAACAAAGACCCAGTGAAGCCAGAATAGAAAAACAAGAAAGGAAACCAGAAAGAGGAAAGGAAGTCCTAAAGAACTTCTGTCTTCAGTATTGCAAACCAGGATTTCAAAAAACTTAGAGGAGAAAAATTAGGCTTGGCTTGATTTTCAGTTGTCCTTTTAAAAATGTTTTATTCCTGATCATTTATGGATAATAAATATTCTTCCCTTGGCTCTGGTCTGAATTTATCCAATGAAGATAGAAGTAGGAGGTGATATCACAAAGACAGATCATTCCTGACTTTCTTCCCTCTCACAAGAGCAACCAACAACTTCTCAAGAGCATGTACCACTGAGAACCATAGAACACAGGAATGAGACTGGACCGTGCCCTTGTACCTCAGAGATCAAGGCAAACTGTATTAGAAGGGTAAGAGAAGAAGCTACACAGTAACCTCACTGTTCCTCAGGCCAATGTGGCACCACATGGAGAGGTCTCTCCTTAGCCTCTCATTCTTTCTGTGAAAAAGAGAACCCAGAGGGGACAACCAAATTCTCACCAGCATTGTGGATTGCTTTTATGGGAGCGCCTACTCTGATCTCTCACTATGGATATGGCACTATGTGGGGCTCAGTCACTGAGAATCCCTCAGTAGTGGAGAAGGGGAGAGAGGCTTACAGCAACCAGCACAGGGATCTTGGCAGATAGAGCTCATAACTGCAGTGCCCAAGTAGTAATCCCAATCAGAAACTTCGTCACCTGCAGAACCACTCGGAGGTGGACTCTGACCAGGGATCCCAACAGGGTACAGATCTGTCTAATTCAGATCCTCACATGAGGAGTTATACTGATGCTAGAGCCTAGTTTGCCCATACCCAGGCAAGGTGCTGAGTCACAGCACACGCACACACACACACACGCACACACACACACCCGCCCCTGCCCGCCCCGTGAAGAGTGCCTTCCAGCCCCATCTGAGCAGAAGGTCAATGAATAGAGCAGAGGAACTTCTTTACATGCAATGGTCACATTAAAGGAACTACTACACTGATAACTAAAGGATGATTCATGTGAAATTTGGGGAAAAGGATATTATAGGATGATCCCCTGGAGAAGGGAAAGGCTACCCACTCCGGTATTCTGGTCTGGAGAATTCCATGGACTGTATGGTCCATGGGGTCACAAAGTGTCGGACACGACTAAGCGACTTTCATTTAAATCACTGAAGTCATTGTTAATAGTGTGTACGAAGATCCTAAACAAAGATCCTGAACTGAACAAAACATGGCACATTCAAGCAACAGAAAGAAGCCCAAAGTGTGTGAAGGATTGTGGCATATTATGGGGGACCAGTGAGGCCATCGGATATGAGGCTTAACAGGGCCCTCTTGACTGGAAAAGTATTTCAGTCTACTGGAGGGCTTTACTTAGTGCAATGTTATCATCTTATTTAGATTTTTTCAGAATGATAATCTTGTTATTGGGTAAACAAGGGCAGAACCCAATCATGGAAGTTGTGGGATTGAATAAGAAGAGACTTAGAACAATCCCTGAAGAGTGACATCATTAGTGATTGGGTGGAAGAAGAAAACAAAGAAGAATCTGAAAACACAGGGAAAGAAAGTGACACTATACCCAAAAACACAGGAATATTTCAAGGAAAAAAATATAACATTATCTCTGGAATGTTATGCTGAAGTCACATTATCTTAAGACAAAAAATTACATCATAAGAAGCATTGATTATACGGAAAAAATTCCCAAGAGTTGGGGTGTTGAGGAGTGAAGGTTATTACCCACTATCAACAGGATGGGGTCCTCTCTACCAGCTCTGCAGGACACAATCTGCTTCCCAAATACCATTTTACCACTTGTTTTCTTGGCCCACTCCTGATACTGTGTGATGTATTCTCTGGAAAGTAGCTGAAGTGGAGTTAGGGTTGCAAAAGGTGTACTGTAGATTCAGAGCTTCACCCTCAAATCCTAAACTAAAGGGATTATTTTACTGAGGAATTTATAATCAATAAGAAGAGAAAAAAACTAGGTCAGTTTTCTGCCATTGGCATAGTCAAAGTTTTATTTCTTCACCAGTGACTCATCTCCAAATGCCAACAAATACTGTAATTTCAACTAATACATATGCATGCATGCATGCTAAATCACTTCAGATGTGTCTGACTCTGTGTGACCCAATGGACTGTAGCACACCAGGCTGCTCTATCCATGGGATTCTCCAGGCAAGAATACTAGAGTGGATTGCCTGCAGGGGATTTTCCCGGCCCAGGGATTGAAACCTCCTCTCTTAAGTCTCCTACATTGGCAGGTACTTTTTTTACCGCCAGCCCCACATGTGAAGTCCATATATGTATATTTTATATTTTACATTTGGCCCCACATATATAGCTGACCCTTGAATAATACACAAATTAATCTGCCTATAGCTTATAGTTGGGCTTCCTTAACTGGAGTTCCTTCACATCCACAGGCTCTGTTGTTCCAGGGTCAACAGGACCTCGTTTCCACCACATTTCTCTTTACTTCCCTTTGGCAAAATGCTTTTGCATGTGTCTCATTTTTGTGATTTTTCTTGAATCTCCATATTTTCTTTTGCTGGTTCTTCCTCCTCTTCCATTTTTCTAAACTTGATCTGTCCAGGAGCATATATATCTAATTAGATGTCAACTAATTAAAATAAACATAATTAAGATGAAATTCCCTCAGTCACATGCGAGTCACATTTCTAATGCTTAGTAACCACAGGTGGTAATAGGTACTCTATTAGTCATTTCTGTTATCACACAAAGTTCTGCTGAACAGCGGAGAATACAACTTACTCAAAAATCTTCACTTTTGTCTATGAAGTTTCCAACTCCCAATACATCAAAATCAGAATTATGTTTACCTCCTTTAACCTGATTTTCAAATCTCAGTCTATCTCAATAAATGGCACCAACCCAGTTACCCAAGCCAAAAATGTAGGTGTAATTTTGAATTCCATTTGCCTGCTTACCACCTGATATTAAATTTCTCAGTCAGTCCTGTGAGCTTACCTCAAAAATGCTTCCAGCAATCAACTGCATCTCACTGCCAAATTTCTAGATTAATTTATTGTCATTCTCATCTACTGAAATTTTAATTTGTATTCATCCTTCTGCTCTTCCCTTCTACACTCAGTGTTATACAGAACAGCAGAGTGATCTTTTAAAAATGTAAATCAGACTACATCACTGCTTCAAAATCCTCAATGGCTTGCCAGCACATTTGGAATGCAACCCAAACTTTTGGTACAGCTTATAAATTCTGTGTGAAATTATCCTTTCCTAAATCTCAGACATCTTATGCTGTGTGTAGCCTTTCTGCCTCCCACCCACTGAGATCCCTTCTGCCCAGCCCCACATTAGCTGTTCTCAGCCTCTGAACTCTCTTCCTCAAGACTGAGTTTATTTTTTTACTTCAGTTGGGTCTCTGTGTAAATATTGTTCCCTTGCTGAGTAGGGGGTATTCCTTGAAGACACTATATAAAATAGCCTTTTCTCCACATTAGTAGGTTACTTCTTGTTGATTTATCTGTTTTATTTTTTCCTCTGAGCACTAATCAATGTCTTGAGTTGTATCTCTCCAGCTAGACTGTCAACTCAGGGAACTCTGGATCCTTCTTTTTCTTATTCACAGTGTTGGCATATAGTGTGTGCCAATAAATATTTGTGGAATTGATAAGTGAAAGTATTATCAAAAGATATCAAAGGATTTCAGAGATAAAAATAAAAAGGAATATAGTCCAAGGTGCCTTGTACCTTTGGTGTTTTGTTAGACCAGTGACATGAATGAAAGAAGGACTTACTCTGATTAACACTACAAAAGACAAAATCCAGTTTCTATCCTGTTTGCTTGGTACGCATTTGTGTTTCTCATTCTAAGTCAAAGGTGCCTATGCTCTGGGCCCAGGGCTGTATAAAAAGTGTTGGATATGAACAGTTGTTATAAATAACAGTCAGTGAACATTATATTTCTCACTGGTATCATAAGACCAGAAATAAAAGTATATCTATGTTTGATCATTTCAAGCAATACTTGACTGCTTTACCCAGGAACAATAGCCTAGGTGGATCTCTCAGTAGACAGCAGAAATTCTAAGAAGTGAAAAACTGCTGAAATTATAGTGAGCTACTTCAAAAACCATTTTATTTCCTAGGGATAATTATGATGATAATGGTGATGATGTCTACACACAATTTTAAATATGTGTTATGAATTGTTTAATATTGTGTTTTGTGTTGTGTGCACTTAATAGTCAAGTTAGTTATTTTAAATGGTACAAATAATCAAAAACCACATAATTAGATGGAGTTCTGTATTGTATTGTGTTGTATTGGGCTCAGTTGGTAAAGAATCCTTCTGAAATGCAAGAGACCTGATTGGATTCCTGGGTTGGGAAGATCCACTGGAGAAGGGATAGGCTACCCACTCCAGTACTCTTGGGCTTGCCTTTTGGCTCAGCTGGCAAAGAATTCGCCTGCATTGTGGGAGACTTGGGTTTGGTCCCTGGGTTGGGAAGAGCCCTTGGAGAATGGAATACTCCAGTATTCTGGCCTGGAAAGTTCCATGGACTATATATTCCATGGGGTCGCAAAGAGTCAGACACAACTGAGTGACTTGCACTTATACTTTCTGTATTGTGTCATCTATAGGAAGGTTAATTATATTCATTCTTTTCACATATATTTTATTATCTGTGATAAGACAGATAGACAAGGGAGATAGACAAGGGAAGTTGAATTGTAATAGATAAACAATTACTAACAATGTAGATGAAGTAAGTGAGATTTATACTTTCATTTGAACTTTCTCCTCTCCTCCTATTTTCCCTAGTTTCAGAATTCTAGAATAGTTCATTTTCCTTCAATTGCATTATTATAAAAGAAAATAAGTTTTAGTAACCATTTATAGTTACAAGGATCATTCAGTAGATAAAGATTTTTTTAAACTATAATAAAATTCCATTCCACAACAAAAGAAAACAAAATATTAAGAAAACCTAGAGATCCTATAATGTTAATTTTTGTAAGCAAGTTTGCAAAATACTTTTGTATTTATACCCTCATTACTACTTGTTCAATATGTATGAACTTTTACTCCATATGAAAGTAGTCATTTATTTAGTTTAGAACTGATTTAATATAGGGCTTTCACACTCTACCTCATGATACAACTAAAGGAAATAAACCACTTAATTATTTTTTCTGAGAAAATAATATTCAAATACAGGGCAAGAAGCATCTTAGCTTTGAAATTTAAGATTGAGAAATTAGGATGTTTCTTTTTATTTCAAAGGGCAATAGTTTAGAGCATCAATATGCTAAGAGATGACTCACTACTGTAGCAATTGGTTCTCAATTTTCCTCCTCAGAATTACATGTCTTGAAATGTACTACGAGTTTTATGACTCCCGGTGTTTTAGTGTTTGTTTTTAGTTATAGTCTCCTTGGAATATAGAGTTGCATGCATGCTAAGTTGCCTCAGTCATGTCTGACTCTTTGCAACCCCGTGGACTGTAACCCACCAGGCTCCTCTGTCCACGGAATTCCCCAGGCAAGAATACTGGAGTGGGTTGCCATTCCCTCCTCCAGGGGATCTTCCTAACCCAGGCATCCAACCCTCATCTCTTATGTTTCTTGCATTAGCAGATGAGTTCTTTACTGCTGAGCCACCAAGAAAGACAATATAGTTATTAGGGTCCAAAATATGAATTTTGAGGACTAAATCCTTACAGGACATCATTGTCTGTGGTTTACTTTCTAGCCACCCATGTTTGTAGTAAGAACAATCTCTTTACCTGCTTAACCCTTTTATTTAAGCTTCAAAAACTTAGTTATAATGTACTGAAGAAGCATAGAAATAAAGCACCATGAGAATATAGAGTATGCTAGAACTCATTGTGATTCCTAGGTGGTCCAATGGTAATGCAGGAGACTCCTGTCAGTGCAGGAGACTGGAGACATGGGTTCAGGAAGATCCCCTGGGGGAGGAAAAGGCAACCCACTCCAGTATTCTTTCCTGGAGAATCCCATGAACAGATGAGCCTGGTGGACCACAGCACATAAGGTTGCAAAGAGTCGGACACAACTGAGCACACACATAGAACTCTACTGTAAAGCTTTTTTCATCCTTAATCCTACATGAAATTCATTAATTTTTAAAATTTTTATACAAATGAGGTACTTTGCGTAGAATCCTAAAGGCAAGTCAGGAACCCTCAAGTTCAATTCCATTCCTGCTTTTGAAAGGCTGGGCATCTTGGTAACATATTACTTGGTAACATATTACTCTTGCCATAAACTTTCACATGAGAAAAATGTAGGAGATGACAAAGTTTCTTCAAAGATTGCAGTGGTTTTTGGAGTTTAGTGTGTAAAGTTTTCTGAGCCTGAAGCTGTGTCTGTATTGTCAGGAACATATATGGTGGAAAGAAGAAAATGAAAACAATCAAGGAGATTTTCTTCTGTGAAGCAAAATTTTTTCCCACACAAGGAAAGAGACAGATGATGATTATAAGGTGCGTGTTCTATCAAGTTCATGCATGGTCTAGTAAGTCTGCTTGAACCTTATCAAAATCCACTGTGACAGTCGATTTGGCCAAAAATCTTCAGCCAAATACATCATCCAAAGTTAGAATTTAATCTGTGAAAATTGATAAGATGCTGTAACTTCATGACTTGCAAGAAGTGGGCCAGGCTTCTAACTAATTTAGCATATTAGTTAAGCAACCCCTTTAAAACTATGTAAATCTCTATTCTTTAAGTGCTTCTTAAAACAGATCCTTAATCAACCTGTTGATTCATTCATTAATAAGTTAAATAAAATACTGACATGCAAAAATGTCCTTTGAGAACTGCACTATAATATTCTTGTTCTACTTTGTGTTAAATGCCTTTTAGGTTTCAGTCACCAAATAAGTTAATCCATTTTTTCGTATAATGATGCTTTGGTGTGCTGGCATTTGGCTTATCTTAAAGTTTTTTTCAAAGTATATACCTGTGTTAAAATATTTCAGAAAGTCTAAATATTGATCCCTAGACACATCAGCATAGCTCAGATGTCAGGGCCACTGCTGTGATTCCCTTAGGGTATGGATGTGCATTGTTTCATGCAAAGCTACTTCTTTAGTGTAGGGAACTTGTCCTCAGCGGTGGACCATGGTGCTGAGATGTGGCAGCATCTAACTTGCAAATGGTATTAGTCTTGATTCTATTTTACAGTGTAGCTGGAGAGGGACTGAGGCACAGAACTGAAGCAAATTCCTCCTACATAAGGTGACGAAGTTAGCTTAGCTTATGACAGTTCACACCCCTGCAGTGCTCAGACATCTGTGAAAAGCATTCTTTTATTCGGTTATGAAGTGTACATTTATTATCTGCCTGCCCGCTGCATGCCAGTGATTCAAGTGCTTTCTAGTAGTAATATGGAGAAGGAATGTTTTGCTTATAATTTTGGACTCTTCACATTGGTTTCTGCCCAATAGAGTCAGAGTTGGCAGCCCCATTTCATGAAGGGGAGTGCACCAGGCCATGCTGGAATATAACATCTCATTAGAAACATGTGTTATCCTGGCTTCCTTAAGGACTGATTGGAATTGCCATATGGTCATTGTGACAGACTGAGTGATCATTGAATATTGATGGGGCCTTGGCTACGGAATCCACCATGCCATTGCCAGTTGAGTGTCCTTCTAATGACACAATGTTCAAATGTATTTCCAGGCCAATCGATTTGGTCTTATCTGTAATTACATGGCTATTTAAAATATCCAGTAAGTGTTCTAGATGAAGCTTCCTATTTTTTCTGTCTTATTTCTTTCTACCACCAATGTTGATTCATCATTCAAGCAAAAATGCTTACGCTATCCTAAATATGACAAGTTTTTTTCTTTTTCCTTTATGTCTGCTATTACAGGGATACAGTACAACTTAGGCTGTATCCCTAGTATCAAGCTCAGTGCATGGCACACACTGTGTACTTGATAAGTATGAATTAATGTGAAATTTATTTCTCTTTTCTATACAAATTGTCTCTATTTCCTCATTTCAAAATATACTTCAAGTCAGGTTTATCTATTTATCCTCTTCCCATCTCATGTCTCTTTACCTACATACTATCTATAAAGGCTACAACTTTGGAAATGTTTTATTATTCTTTACTTGTTTCTGTATTCTATATTTACAGATATATTACAAAGCTTTGTGCATTGTATAATGGTCATTATTGTATGGAATGTGTGGGGTAATAGTTATTCTATTTATTCTCTGATTACCTGATATGCCAGCCACTAAATTAATGCCAATAAAACATAATCTAACCCAACAAGAAATCAAGCTGATGTTGAAGATTTTATATATTCTAACTGAAAAAATGGAGGGACTTTTTCACTTCCATTTTTTTTTCTGATTGATTTTCAATGAATAAGACCCTCCCAATTACCAGGTAATTTCTGCAGCTGTGGACTTTTAGTGAAAATCATGCCTTTCTGAACAGGCTTAATTTAATATGACTAAAGCAGCATGATTAACTGCGGAATACACTGCTTTGTATTCAGTTGTTTAATGAGTTTAGGTTTTCAATGCAGAGGAATAGCGCCAGCAAGAACACTTGAGGGAAAGTCATGCTTTTTTATTTGCTGGTTTCCACTCATTTCTCAGAATAGGGCATCTTCCTGTAATCCTTACTGCAGAGTCGAAGTGGATTGGCATTCCATAGTTTACTTATTTCAAATTGTGAATTTGCTGTTAAGTTTGAAAGCATGCTCTGTGTTATTTTAAAAATGAATCAGAATCTTTGATGCGCCAACATTCCTATGTTTTGAAGTTGCTAGAAACTTGATAACATGCCACTTCTGTAACTTTTGGCAGTCAATGTTTCTAGAATTCAGTGTGATATTGACAAACACAGCCATTTAACATTCTAACACTTTGTAGCTGACTGAAAGGAGAAGATCAGATTTTGCAAGGAAAAACCCAGAAAACACATTGCACATCAGAGGATAAACAAGGGCAAGCTGAAAGCATTCCATTATTTTTTAATGGAAAAGTTAGAAGCAGAACTACTGAACCGATCTTTCAAAATAGATTTCTAAGTTACAAAATGCCAAGGATTAACACTGTGTGGAATATGAGATTTATTTTGTGTGAACATGGTAGCTCAGAGCTCAAACTCTATACTAATATGAATTTTGCAAAGAAAAAATTATTTGGGGAGCTTTTTGTATGTTGTCACCTGTAGACCCTTGTTCCTTTCTAGCATGTACACATGTGCTGTCTGGTCATCCCACAGACAATTAAAAAAATCTCCTCCCAGATAAGCTACAGAAATGAGCACCAGCCAGGAGTGATATGAGAGTTCTAGTTCTGCCTGTAGTCTGGATAATTCTCTATATCTGCCAGATTTCTAGCATATGTGTAGAAAGAAAAACTTTAGACAAAAAGCCAAAAAGTCAAACTGTTTTCTAATCCAAGAAATCGATAGCACTTTAAAAGCAATAGAGAGACAGATAAAAACAACAGAGAGGCAAGAGAGAGAGAGAAAGAGAGACAAAAAGAGACAGAGAGAGTTAGTTAAAAGCTTCCATAAGATAATGAGATAGTACTGACACTTCCAAAGAGCCTGGCAGATGTGAATGCTTCTTATTCCTCATTCAGCTATGAGAGATTATGTTCCTTCAACGTTGTTAATTTCCCTTGAATCTCCTTTGTCTGTTTCCTGACACATGTAGATATTAATGCAGATATGTTATCCACAACAGAACTAGCAAATTAAAAATTGCTAATACATAAAAGCTATAACTAGGTAGAGAAAATTATGTAACAGTTTACTTTGGCAATGATTAAATTAAAATTTCCACTCAAGTTTATATCCAGAGTAAAAATATGAGATGACCTGCCTAGGTTTTCAAATTTATGGCATAGTCAACAAATTGATTTTTGCATAATTAATAGAGCATTTTGGTGTCATATTAACTGAATATTAATTCAAATGTAACATTTGGGCATTGATGTGAATGTAACACTGAATTCAGTATCTCAAAGTATGAACAGCAACATAGATATTCTAATTCCTCTTAGATTCTTCTTCTTATTATTATTATTACTATAAAAATTTAACAAGAGTATAAGTACTCATACTGTTGGGAATATATCACCACATTGTTCTCCTGAGTGATATTAAAAAAATCCTTGTATTGATTGTGATAATCTTAGAGGCCTACAGTAACTTAATATTAAAGTTTTGAGAGAAGTAAGTTTTGCTAATAGATTCTTAATTAAATGATTTCAGGCACAAATGAGAATTTTAAAAATGCATTAAGCTTAAAATTTAAGCTTCATCTACTTAGTGGAGAGAAAAAAAAGCAAACACCCTTCCAAAATACTCAATACATATCAGTTCCCTGATTAACTTGTAACGCTTCTTGTGTTCCATTTATTATTTATCTAATGGATGGGAATCACTGCAATGTTGAGGTGCCTTATTACAATTATAGTAGCCAAATATCTCTGGGTCCATGATGATTTTTTTTCCTTACAGTCTTCAAATAGCTTCCCGGAAAAGAATAAAAACCCAGTGAAATGTCTGACAGATGGAAACACAGATGCAAAGCCAAGTCACAGGGGAGTCAAGATTTTAGTGGAGATGAATTGGGTTATACTCCTGGGGATAGAGATTAAACCACTCAACCATAATGCTGAGTGCCCAGACGAAGGAATCAGATTAATTACAGGTCCACAGAGATGGAAGCAAAAGTCAGAATCTGCCAAATAGGCTAAAAACTGATGAAGAAATCAGATGTAAATTTATATGCCAAATGCTCAAAATACCTAACTACGAAATTTAAATTTGTTTCCATTATAATGTACAAAAAATGTGTTGGTATCATTGTTCTCAAAGGAAAGTAAACATTCAAAATACATTCATTTAAATAATTTTTTCTGATCATTCTCTACTCCATCAATTTTGAGATATCTTTCCAATTTATTTGTTCAATGATTTACAGGGGAAAGTGACAAGAATTACAGTATCAGTATCCTCACCAAAGCTCTTTCAATTTCAAGTTGAAACAAATATTGATTTTTATCATTTAATAGTAACTGAATAATTTCTTTTTGTGTGAGAAAACTTTCATAAATTCTATTTTCTATTTTTTTAAGAAAATAATTCCAAAAGTAAAACTTACTTGGGGTATTAAATTGATAACAAGGTGCATCATTTGTTGACATTTCAACATAATGAAGTATATACTTAGTAATAAATATTGAGCCAAATTTTTGAGTGCCTATTTTAAACTAGGAATAAAAAGTAGAGTCCTACAATGTTTTCATTTAGCTGCATTTGTGAAGTATTTAATGAGGTGAAGATTTCAGAGGTGAAGAAACACCTGGTTTCCTTAATTCAATGTTAGTTTTAAATACAACTTGAATAAACACAAGTTCTGAATAAATATACACATTTTAGACGCTTATCTCAGATCCTACTATGCTATAATAGATATGTAATCATGGTATGTGCTCATTAAAAGTAAAATGATCTAGAAGGAAGGCAAAGATGAGAGGACTGTCAACTAGGAAAATACTTTGTACAGAAATGCTTGGCTTGTGAACATCTTTCCAATTGACAAAGCATTTCAGACAGCTATCTAAAACTAATGGTCACTTAATCAGCTCAAAAAAAATGGATGCTCTATCTGTAGTTATGGAAGTTTATGCTCATATGTGTAATATATATTAAACTTAAATGTTCTGCCCACCCTGTTGGTATGAAGATATTTTAAGCAAGTTGTGAACAAGAGACAAAATCATGCTTTGTTAGCAAAATGACTTATTATGTTGTTATTGGTGTTCAGTCGCTCAGTCATGTCTGACTCTTTGTGATCTCATGGATCGCAGCACACCAGGCTTTCCTTTCCTTTGCCATCTCCTGGAGCTTGCTCAAACTCGTGTCCATTGAGTTGGTGATGCCATCCAACCATCTTGTCCTCTGCCATCCCCTTCTCCTCCTGTCTTCCGTCTTTCCCAGCATCAGGGTCTTTTCTAATGAGTTGGCTCTTTGCATCAGGTGGCCAAAGTATTGGTGCTTCAACATGAGTCCTTCTAATGAATAGTCAGGATGGATTCCTTTAGGATTGACTGATCTTATCTCTTTGCAGTCCAATGGACTCTCAAGAGTCTTCTCCAGCATCACAGTTCAAAAGCATCAATTCTTTGGCGCACAGCCTTTTTTATGGTCCAACTCTCACATCCATACATGACTACTGGAAAAACCTTAGTTTTGACTAGATGGGCCTTTTTTGGCAAAGTAATGTCTATTTATGTACTTAGTCACTATTAAAATCCTGCTATTTTCATACAGATTTCAAAAATTCAGTAACTTTAGAAATATGTTTTTGACATTGAATAGAAATGATATTTAGATATTAAATATATTTTATGTTTTAGAAACAATTGATGTCACAGGAGACATCCTAGTTTTCTATATGCACTGTACAAATTTTTCATTCATTTTGTTCCTTGTCATTTGTTGTGTCTAATGCTAGCTGTATAGTTTTATAACATCAAATAAACATCTTCTGTGGACCAGGAAAAAAAAATCTTTCTCTGTTGAGAGTGTGTATGTGTAAAAAACAATTATCTAATTGTGCATACAATTATATGAAAAGGATAATTAAAACTTTATATACATGTATTATCCTAAATAATAGGGATAGCTTCCATTTCATGGTTTTATACTGTACAGATATTCTTTTATCTATCACTATTTTATCTAATTTCTGTCAAAATTAAGCTGATTTCCAATATAACTTGTTTATGTAAAATTTTTATGTAACACTTTAATGAAGATTTCCAATCATGTCTCTAGGGCCATCTGATTATTTTTGTTTAATAAATTCCTTTATAAAATATATACAATAAATGAATCTTAATTAAATATTATAGAATGTTCATATAAAATTACACCACCACAAGAATATAGCAGTGCCATTTAACTATGGACACTTTAATACTGTATATTTTTAAAAACTATCTGAACTCTATGATATTAATATATTATTTTCCATTTACTTGACTAGCTGTTGCTGCTGCTGCTAAGTCGGGTCAGTTGTGTCCGACGCTGTGCAACCCCATAGGCAGCAGCCCACCAGGCTCCTCTGTCCCTGGGATTCTCCAGGCAAGAACATTGGACTGGGTTGCCATTTCCTTCTCCAATACATGAAAGTGAGAAGTGAAAGTGAAGTCACTCAGTCGGTCCGGCTCTTCACAACCCCTTGGACTGTATGTAGCCTACCAGGCTACTCTGTCCATGGGATTTCCCAGGCAAGAGTACTGGAGTGGGGTCCCATTGCGTTCTCCACTTGACAAGTTGTATGGTAAAGTATTTTAAATGTATACATATTTTTTAAATACACATTTTTAATCTTTGGTTTACAGGGCATGGATGATTATTCCATCCATGGGCTTTTCTAAATGCTCCTTAAAGATCTTTTACTACTTTTGTACTAATTTGAAGAAACACATTATATTTAAGATGAAACTAAAATTGTAATAAGTAATATTTTATTATGTTGTATGCCTTAAAGATAGTATATTTTATAATAAAATTGCATGTTACACATAACTTTTATATAATTTAGTTTAATGCATTTATATATCATAAAATAATATATTTATGAAATAGTTGTTATCTAGCTTATATGTTGTATTTTAATGTAGTACTAAATAAATAGTATATTATGTATATATTGGTAGGTTTATATTATATATTTCATAGTTTATGAGTATTATTAATTTTATATGATATACACTACATAAAATATTTGGCTTTAAAAATTTTGCAAAGAATTGTTTGCTCCTTCAATTGGTGTTTAATTAATTCATGGTGTTTTTTAATACCCATTTTCAATTTTTATATACTTAAACATATCATTTTATTCTTCCGTTGAATTTATTCTTTAAAGTAATTCCAACTCAAGTAGCAGATAAATGTTATAACTTTCTTTGAGTTATATTTGAGTTATATTAACAATTGAGTTAATTGTTATATTGTTGATTCAGTTTTCAAAATGCTTTGGAAATGATTTGACTTATATTAGATAGAGAATAATTTCCCCCAATTATTATAATCATTAATCAAATTGTTATTACAACACTATTTATAAGGAGTTTACCCTCACTATAATAAAATCTTCTTGATTATATTTTTAAAAATATTTTTTGATGTGGACCATTTTTAAAGTCTTTATTAGTTTTGCTATAGTATTGCTTCTGTTTTGTCTTGGTTTCTTGGCTGTGAGACATATGGGATCTTAGCTCCCCAACCAGCGATTGGAAAGGGAAGTCTTAATAACTGGATAGCCAGGGAAGTTTCTTCTTTTATTATATATTTGTTCCCATACTTGGGATTTTTTTCTTATTCCATTTCACTATCTGTGCTGTAGCTCTGTAGTATGGGTCAATTCAGTTCAGTTCAGTTTACTCGCTCAGTTGTGTCCAGCTCTTTGTGACCACATGGACTGCAGCATGCCAGGCTTCCCTGTCCATCACCCACTCCCGGCGTTTACCCAAACTCATGTCCATTGAGTCGGTGATGCCATCCAACCATCTCATCCTCTGTTATCCCCTTCTCCATCCTTGAATCTTTCCCAGCATCAGAGTCTTTTCAAATGAGTCAACTCTTTGCATGAGGTGGCCAAAGTGTTGGAGTTTCAGCTTCAACATCAGTCCTTCCAATGAACACTTAGGACTGATCTCCTTTAGGATGGACTGATTGGATCTCCTTATAGTCCAAGGGACTCTCAAGAGTATTCTCCAGCTCCACAGTTCAAGTGCCTTTCTCACTTCATTAAGTGCCTTTCTCATGTTGTATTAGAAATATTTCTGCAGTATTTATTCCTTGAGATCTCAGCAGATATATATTTCTAGGTATAGGCTGGTATTTTCTGGAATATATATTCTACAGTTAGAATTTTATTTGCTGCGAGAGGATGTGGAGAAAAGGGAACCCTCTTACACTGTTGGTGGAAATGCAAACTAGTACAGCCACTATGGAGAACAGTGTGGAGATTCCTTAAAAAACTGAAAATAGAACTGCCATATGACCCAGCAATCCCACTGCTGGGCATACACACTGAGAAAACCAGAATTGAAAGAGACACGTGTACCCCAATGTTCATCGCCGCATTGTTTACAATAGACAGGACATGGAAGCAACCTAGATGTCCATCAGCAGACGAATGGATAAGAAAGCTGTGGTACATATACACAATGGAATATTACTCAGCCATTAAAAAGAATTCATTTGAATCAGTTCTACTCAGGTGGACGGAACTGGAGCCTATTATACAGAGTGAAGTAAGCCAGAAGGAAAAACAAAAATACAGTATACTAACGCATATATATGGAATTTAGAAAGATGGTAATGAGAACCCTGTATGCGAGACAGCAAAAGAAACGCAGATGTATAGAACAGTCTCATGGACTCTGTGGAAGAGGGCAAGGGTGGGATGATATAGGAGAATGGCATTGAAACATGTTTATTATCATGTGTGAAATCAATCACCAGCCCAGGTTTGATGCTCAGGGCTGGTGCACCGGGATGATCCAGAGAGAGGGAATCAGGAGGGAGGAGGGAGGGGGGTTCTGGAAGGGAAACATATGTATACCCATGGCAGATTCATGTCTATGTATGACAAAACTAACACAATAAAGTAAAGAAAATTAAAATAAATAAGAAAGAAAGAAATAAAGAATTTTATTTGGAGCTAATTTTAGCCAAGATTGGGAAGCAAATGAACTTTCTCCTTCTAAGTCTCCTAATAAAAAGATTTAATTGGAAATCCTTCAAGTATTATTCTGTTATTCTTCAGGTACCCTCAGTTAGTCGTCTTTGTGAAATTCTGTGGAGTTCAATGGACAGAAAATCTAAGAATATAAAAACTTGACGTGAACCATGGTTATCATTTTTTTTTTAATGTTTCAAAAGAGATTTGTGAGCAAGCAGCAATAGCAAGGAGAAATTCTCTTTCCAGCATATTGGCTGGTATGCTTAACTTCCAAAGATCGTATCTGTTACTGTGGTTGGAAGAGACACAGTGAGACTGCAGTGGTATATAAAGCTGAGAAACAGAGAGAGGAAGAAAGAAGAGGGAAAAGGAAGAGAGAAACAGAGAGACAGAAGGAGAGGCAAAGACAGAACGTTAAGAACAAGAGAGAGTAACTAGAATCGGAGTTACTTGGTGAGATGAAGCAGAAAAGGTGTTAGTCAGCGGTCATACTCAAGGCTTTTAGCACAGTGCTCATCACTTAGAATCAGAGGAACATTCTCTTGAGGTGAAGCCTCGAGTAGAATGAGAAAAACCTTACTGATTTTTGCTCTTTCCTAGGTGTCCAGAAAGGCCTGTTGACGATTATTCAGATGCTAAGATTTTAAAAAGTGTCTCAGGGGCTCTATGTCTACATATGGTAAATTTTTCCTTAAAAAACTAAAAACAGAGTTACTGTATGAGACAGCAATCCTATTCCTGGGTGTATATCCTAAGAAAACTATAATTCAGAAGGATACATACACCCAAATATTCATAGTATCATTATTTACAATAGCCAAAACGTGGAAATAACCTAAGTGTCCATTGACAGATGAACATATAAAGTAGATACACCATTTGCAGCAGTATGAATGGATCTAGAGATTATCATACTAAGTGAAGTAAATCAGACAAAGACAAATATCATATTATATCACTTATATGTGGAATCTAAAAATATGATACAAATGAACTTAATTACAAAACAGAAATAGAGTCACAGATATAGAAATCAAATTTATAGTTACCAAGGGCAAAAAGGGAGGAGGAATATTTGATATAGGAGTTTGATATTAAAATATGTATAGTACTATATGTAAAATAGAAAACCAACAAAGACCTACTATATAGCACAGGGAATTATACTCAATATCTTTTAATACCTGTAATGGAAAAGAATCTAAAAGGAATATATATATATATATATATATATATATATATTTATATATATACACATACATCTATCTGAATAATTTTACTGTAAATCTGAAACTAATACAACATTGTAAATCAACTATATTTCTATAAATTAAAAAATATGGTGACTAAATATGGTACACTAAAAACTTGTGATGAAATAATATTGGTAAGAAAATTTCATTTTTTAAAAAAACAGATTTCCTTATGTTAAAAAATCTAGTTTTGAAGTATCATTATTCACCTGAGATCATTTCTAATTTTCAGCTAGCAGTCAGTATATTCTACATCCACTAAGTTGTCAACAAGGGAATAATTTCTGCAAGCATTGTGGACAATTATGTGGATGCATGAGTGTATTGTACTGTGCAGGGGAGCAAATAGAATTTGGAAAGAGAAAAAAAAATGTTTTGTCACTTTCTTCTTAGGGTTGGTTTTCCCAAAGATAAAGAAAATATGAAAGACTTACCTCCTTGAAAGTCTGGTATTATCTCCCTGGAAATTATCTTTGCATTTAAATAGTTGATTATGCCTTGGTGACTTAACTTTACTTCAGCTTGGAAAAAATTAAATTTCTTGAAATAAAAAAAAAAAAAGAGTGAGCTTGTTTTACAAAAGTTAGAAAATTTTATTTAAAAACCTAATTTTACGAGTTAATAATTTTATAAAGCATAAAGTAATCATTAATTGTGGTGTGCCTGTCCCTTTTCCCCTTATTTCTGAAAATAGGCTTACATTCAAATATAAGTAATTTTGCTATATTTCATGAATGACAAAACATGAATTTTAACAAATCTATGTTGAACACAAAGATATTAATTTTGTCTAATCATAAAGTTAACTTTGCATTGATTCAAGACCATCTGGTATAATGATTTTATGGAAATTTTAAAACTGGAAATTTATATTGCCAAGCTACATGGGGGTTCTAATTCAGCAGAAAGATAATGTTTTTCTGATAGATAAATGAACCAATTTGGCTAATGTACATCTCTGAATCTATCAGTTTGGCCAAAGGATTAGAAATTTTAATGAATGCCCAGCTCTAGATCTACGGGTAGAATTAATAAATTCATATGCCATGGGAAAAAGTGTGAGAAGGAAGATATAATCAAAGAAACTCATGTGTGCTATTATCAGAGTATGTTAAAATGAGTAGTAGATAGCAAATAAAGCAAATATTCTAGTAAATGCATTAATAAAAAAATCTTTCCATTTGTCTTTGCCAAAATCAGCAAAAAAAAAAAAAGAAGAAGAAGAAGAAGAAGAAGCCACAGTGCCCCATCCCCCCCCAAAAAAAACCCCTCATATTTCTTTGTTTGCTGTGGCATGTGGGTAAGGAAAGCTTGCCAAAAAAAAAAAAAAAAGTCACAATATGTGAGTTAACCTTGATCTGAAATACAGTGCCAAATATATAAGTAATCAGTGAAAAGCCAGCATTTCTGATGAGTGACAAAAGAATATCCAAACCTTCTTTTCACATTTCTGTTATATTAGCTACTTTTATTTTACTCTTCTTCAGTGCGAGATCATAAATATTTATGTCAACAAGTTGGTACATATTCCTACCAACAAAGATGGTTCATTCATTAATCTACTGCTTATGATTCAACTGAAGAGAAATCTATACATGAGAAAAATGTAGTTTTTCATGAAAGTAAAGAATGGAGATTGCTCAAAATAAGACTTCAGGTCCTAGGCGATCATTTAAATGATTTGAATAGCTTTTTGTTCACCGAAGACTAGTGTTCCAACAGTTTTAATATTGAGAGAAGGCTTTGAAATAAAGTGACAATTAATTGGCAAACTATTTGGGAATGCATATCTGAGTATCCTGAGCAAAAACATAAACTTTTGTTTTATAAAATAAAGGTTAAGAATGTTAAATTAGATAAATTCTTTTTTAATGATCATTAATTATTTTTTTTAAATTATCCAGCATCTTTCCATCTGCATTGGCAAGACTTCTCTAATTTTCATTGTCCATTCTATTATAAATAATATTCACCCTCTGTATTTTGGGCTTCCCTGGTGGCTCAGATGGTAGAGTCTGCCTGCAATGAGGGAGACCTGGGTTCCATCCCTGGGTTGAGAAGATCCCTTGGAGAAGGAAATGGCAATCCACTCCAGTATTCTTGCCTGGGAAATCCCACGGACGGAAGAGTCTGGCAGACTACAGTCCATGGTTTGCAGAGTCGGACATGACTTAGTGATTTCATTTCACTTCTGCTACTATGGTCTGGAGCTCGGGTAACAACTGAATAGAGCTATCCATATAAACAACATCCAGAACAAGAAGCCAGAGGAAGTTGATGAAATCAAAATAGCAGGGCAGAGATAAATGAAGTCAAGAATTAAAAATACAATAGAAATAATCAATAAGCATAAGATAGATTCTTTATAAATAATAATAAAACAAAGAAACCCCAAGAATTTCTGATTCTAAGATGAGTGAATACATGCAATTAACATGTTCTATGAACAAACACCTGGGGGCTTCCTATGTGGCGTTAGTGGAAAGAAACTGCCCACCAATGCAGGAGACTAAGAGATGCCAGTTTGATCCCTTAGTTGGGAAGATCCCCTAGAGGAGGGCATGGCAACCCACTCCAGTATTTTTGCCTGGAAAGTTCCATGGACAAAAAAGCCTGGTGGGATACAGTTCATGGGTTGCAAAGAGTCTAACACAATTAACACACACACACCAGCTCCCAAATGCCTAGATTTCTCCTGGCCTGCATTAAAATATCATATCCAGCTGCTTCCTAAACACCTAAATTTTAACAACACCACAAATAATTTTCTTCTTATAAAGACTATCATTGCTCAGTCATCCTAATCTTATGTGTCTTCCTCAGTCTGTTCAGCTTCTCATTGTTAGTCTTCTCATCTTCCCAAATACCTAAATGTTCATGAAATATTTTAAGTACTTTACCTAAAATATCTCCAAAACCTAACACTATGTCTCCATCCTTACTGTCATTAAATTATACCCTACACATTTTAGGTATGAATGTTTATATATATATATATATATATATATATATATATATATATATATATATATATTATATATATATTTCATTTTTTTCCTTTGCTTTGGCAAGGGAGAAAAGGAAATATATACCCATTTGAATTCAGAGTTCCAAAAAATAGCAAGGAGAGATAAGAAAGACTTCCTAAGTGATCAGTGCAAAGAAATAGAGAAAACAATAGAATGGGAAAGACTAGAGATCTCTTCAAGAAAACTAGACACCAAGGGAACATTTCATGCAAAGATGGGCACAATAAAGGACAGAAATGGTACGGACCTAATGGAGCAGAAGATATTAAAAAGAGGTGGCAAGAATACATAGAAGAACTGTACAAAAATGATCTTCATAACCCAGAAAACCACGATAGTGTGATCACATACCTAGTGCAAAGATCCTAGAATGTGAAGTCAAGTGGGCTTTAGGAAGCATCACTATGAACAAATCTAGTGGAAGTGATGGAATTCCAGTTGAGCTATTTCAAATCCTAAAAGATGATGCTGTCAAAGTGCTACACTCAATATGCCAGCAAATTTGGAAAACTGAGCAGTGGCACAGGACTGGAAAATGTCAGTTTTCATTCCAATCCCAAAGAAAGGCAATGACAAAGAATGCTCAAACTACTGCACAATTGCACTCATCCCACACACTAGCAAAGTAATGCTTAAAATTCTCCAAGCCAGGCTTCAGCAATAAGTGAACTGTAAACTTCCAGATGCTCAAGCAGGGTATAGAAAAGGCAGAGGAAATTGAAGTGAAAGTGAAGTCGCCCAGTCGTGTCCAACTCTTTGCGACCCCCTGGACTATAGCCAATCAGGCTCCTACATCCATGGGATTTTCCAGGCAAGAATACTGGTGTGGGTTGCCATTTCCTTCTTCAGGGCGTTTTCCTGACCCAGGGATCAAACCCAATTCTCTCGCGTTGCAGGCAGATGCTTTACTCTGAGCCACCAGGGAAGCCCAAAGGCAGAGGAACCAGAGATCAAATTGCAAATATCTGTAGGATCATTGAAAAAGCAAAAGAGTTCCAGAAAAACATATACTTCTGCTTTACTGATTATGCCAAAGCCTTTGTGTGGATCACAATAAACTGTGGAAAATTCTTAAAGAGATGGCAATTCCAGATCATGTTACTTGCATCCTGAGAAATCTGTATGCAGGTGAAGAAGAAACATTTAGAACTGGACATGGAAAAACAGACTGGTTCCAAATAGAAAAAGAGCACTTCAAGGCTGTATACTTATTTAACTTATATGCAGAGTACATCATGTGAAATGCCAGGCTGGATGAAGCCCAAGCTGGAATCAAGATTGCTGGAAGAAGTTATCAGTAACCTCAGATATGCAGATGATACTACCCTTATGACAGAAAACAAAGAGATAAAGGGCCTCTTGATGAAACCGTAAGAGGAGAGTGATAAAGTTGGCTTAAACCTCAACATTCAGAAAACTAAGATCATGGCATCCAGTCCCATCATTTCATGGCAAATAAATGGGAAACAATGGAAACAGTGACAGACTTCATTTTGGGGGAGTTCAAAAATCACTGCAGTTGGTGACTGCAGCCAAGAAATTAAAATACACTTGTTCCTTGGAAGAAAAGCTATGACCAACCTAGACAGCATATTAAAAAGCAGAGACATTACTTTGCCAGGAAATGTTTGTCTAGTCAAAGCTATGATTTTTCCAGTAGTCATGTATGGATGTGAGAGTTGGACTATAAAGAAATCTGAACGCTGAAGAACTGATGCTTTTGAACTGTGGTGTTGGAGAGGACTCTTGAGAGTCCCTTGGACTGCAAGGAGATCAAATCAGTCCTGAATATTCATTGAAAGGACTGATGTTGAAGCTGAAGCTCCAACTTTGGCCACTTGAGTGAAGAACTGACTCACTGGAAAAGACCCTGATGCTGGGAAAGATTGAAGGAAGGAGGAGAAGGGGACGACAGAGGATGAGATGGTTGGATCACATCACGATTAGATGGACATGAGTTTGAGGAAGCTCTGGAATTGGTGATGAACAGGGAGGCCTGGTGCTGCAGTCAATGGGGTCACAAAGTGTTAGACATGACTGGGTGACTGAAATGAACTGGTGTATGTTTCAACTATCTCTCTTTTAAATATAAAATTACATTATCATTATTATAAAAACCACATGTATTCACTAAACATTTTTAAACTAAGCATTATAAGAAGCACAAACAAGGCAAACTTCTATTCCCCAATCCTCAAAATTCTAATAGCAGAAACATTTCAGACTTTTATATGACATAATTATTAGTATATTTCTAAGTATATATACACACACGTATATATATTGGCCGGTGGATTCTGGGGGTAAATTATCTGGCTACCAAGAAGGAGATGTAGTCTGGATCTCTGGGTCAGGAAGATCCCTGAAGAAGAAAATGGCAACCTACTCCAGTATTTTTGCCTGAGAAATCACATGAACAGAGGAGCCTGGCAGGCTACAGTCCATGTTGTCACAAAAAGTTGGACCCGGCTTAGTGACTAAATAACAACAATGACAAAATTATGAGAACATTAAGAATATGAACTCTTTAGGTGTTTTTAACTACAATTTTAAACAACATCTATTAATTTCTGTTTTCCCATTGCATATATAGTTGTTTTAAATATTTTAGGGATTGTATCATGCATTCTCTAATTTTTAAAACTTGAAGCATTTTCAAAGTTTATATTTAAATTGATTCTATGTTTACCACTATTGAGCATTCTTCACTTCTGAGTGTTTTTACTTGGTGTTATGGCTTTTTGGACAGCATCTTACTGTTCAGAAGCTTTATGTTTCAAATCTATTTCTTCTACTTCTCCATAAATAATAATCTGTGTATATTTGATCTTATTTGTCATATGTATTTTCCCCAATTTCTTTTTTAATCTTTTTTCCATTGCGTCTGTGTAGCTTCCTGAAGCAAATAAAATATATTTTGTTGCTAAAAATATGTTTCATCTCTGCAATGTTTTTATTTTGCCTTTCAGTGTTATCCTGAAATTTCCCAAGACTTTAAAAAATTTCCTTGAGTCGCTTTATAATTTCTTCTCTAAATCCTTATATTTCTTCCTTCAATCTTTTTTTTTTTTTTTTTTTTTGCTTTTTGGTAGGAGACTCAGTCTGCTGTCTGTACAATTTTTGAAATTATGGATAACTATTTGTTGAAACTATGCCCTCCACTTTGTCTGAATTATGTATAACTTCTCTACTCATTCCTTTCTTAATAACATTCATTGTGGGATGGGATCAAACTGGTGTCTCCTTCATTGGAAGGCAGATTCTTCACCACTTGAGCCACTGGGGAATCCCTGTGGAATGGGATGCTGTTGTCCAGTCACTAAATTACACCCCACTTTTTGTGACTCCATGGACTGCAGCACGCCAGGCTTTCCTGTCCTTCAGTATCTCCCAGAGTGTGCTCAAACTGATGTCCATTGTGTGCATGATGACATCCAATTATCTCATCCTCTGTCAGTCCCTTCTCTTCCTGCCTTCAATCTTTCCCAACATTAGGGTCTTTTTAATCAGTAGGCTTTTTGCATCAGGTGGCCAAAGCATTGGAGCTTCAGCTTCAGCATCAGTCCTTCCAATGAATATTCAGGATTGATTTCCTTTAGGATTGACTTGCTTGATCTTCTTGCAGTCCAAGGGACTCTCAAGAGTCTTTTCCAGCATCACAATTCAAAAGCATCAATTCTTTGGTGTTCAACATATGGTCCAACTCTCACATCCATATATGACTACTAGAAAAAAACATAGCTTTGATTATATGGATCTTTGTGAAATGGGATAGGTCTTTGCTAAACTCTGGGCTGAGGAGTTAGCAAGGAGTAACCTGAGGCAGGCTCCAGCACTAAATCCAATTCCCCATCTCCACCAAGTGCTGAAATCTCTCTCATTAACTTGATGCTCTTTTACTGCCAGTCATAGTTTCTTTCAGGTTTGAACTCATAGGGTAGTTTTCAGAAGCCCGTAAGTATGGTATTTTTTACTTTATTATCCATCCTTTAATCTGTTTCTTTAGATTGTAGAAGATTTCTCTTTTTAATGTTGCAGTTTAATGTATGCAGTTTTAATATTGCAGTACTAAATGCCCTAGGCTCTAGGGTTGAACAGACTATACAGATAGCACTTCACATCTTCCAGAGCCTGTTGATATCTGTCTTTTAATAATCACAGAGATCTTGACAGGCTTTCAAGAATTATACCTTTCTTCTTGGTCAAATATGCTTTTGCCTGAGGCCTATGATGTGTCTCAGTCTCTTGCTTCATTTTGGTTCAGAGATGACAGTTTTTTGGGGGAAATGCTTCATAGTTAATGGTTTGAAGTTGTGCCTTCAGCTTTGTTTCATTGAAGATGCAATTAGCCTCTATTTTTCATTTGTTTAGCTGTTTCCTGTGACTTTTTAGGAAAGATAGGCCCCAGAAATCCACAGCAATAATCTCTCAGTTGTCTCTGTGTCAACAATTGATTTCCATTACAGAACTCTCCTTGTTTTCTGAACTTGTATATCAGCTCTGTTTTCACTTCTGTGAAGTCTTCCCTGGCCTTCTCTGTTGGTGACATGTTTTATCACTTTAAGTTTTATTTGGCTTTGTTATTTTAGTTGAATGTAGTTCAATGATAGTTTATCTACAAAATTTTCTGCATTCGCTGGTAAACTTTCCCATTTTCGCTTGGGATTCATTTGCCTCTTTAGGAGCTAGTGTAATGCCTAAAAAATAGGATGTCTATAGCAAGCACTCAATGCATTTATGAATTATTTGAATGAATAAATTTAATTATGGGGATGGCCTTGAGAACATAATCATTTAACTTTGCAGCAAATATTTCATGAGTGACAATTTTGGGAAGGTTATTCTAGGGCATAGGGTTCAAGTAGTGATCAGGACAAAATTAGTACCTGCCATCATACAAGTTGAATTCTATGTAAGTGTAAGAAAAAATTGTAACATTTACACTTAATATAAAAATTCTGGTGTGGGAGAGAAGGTGGAATGGAAGTTCAACAAGAAGGGGATATATGTATACCCATGGCTGATTCATGTTGATCTATGGCAGAAATCAACAATATTATGCAGCTATTATCCTCAACTAAAAATAAATAAATTAAAAAAAAAATCAAGGGATATAAATCTCTTAAGACAGGGATTATTATTTTATTTTGCTCACTGATAGATGTAAAATACTTAGGACAGTAGATGCAGTAAGTGGCCAACAAAAATTTGTTGAAAGACTATTTAGGGAATAAAAAACATCAGTAGTAAGTGGCAGATAATTTAAATGGGATGATATGAGAGTGAATTGGAGGGTGTTTTGTATTATCATTAGTGAATACATTTCTGTTGAGCTCTCATGTCAATGCTCTCAAAGCATTTATTATTTGAAACTGAATTTCCCATAAGATTTTAAAAGAAAAATTAAAATTTATATATAAGCATTAGGCTTGTTGGTCTATGGGTCCTATTACTTCATGGCAAATAGATATGGAAACAGTGACAGACTTTCTTTTCTTGGGCTCCAAAATCACTGCAGATGGTGACTGCAGCCATGAAATTAAAAGACTCTTGCTCCTTGGAAGAATAACTATGACAAACCTAGACTTCATATTAAAAAGCAGAGACATTTCTTTGCCAACAAAGGTCCATATAGTCAAAGCCATGGATTTTCCAGTAGTCATCTGTGGATGTGAGAGTTGGACCACAAAGAAGGCTGAATGCCAAAGAATTGATGCTTTTGAATCGTGGTGTTGGAGAAGACTCTTGAGAGTCCCTTGAACTGCAAGGATATCAAACCAGTCAATCCTAAAGGAAATCAGTCCTGACTATTCATTGGAAGGATAGATGCTGAAGCTGAAGCACCAATACTTTGGGCACATGATGTGAAGAACTGACTCCTTGGAAAAGACTCTGATGCTGGGAAAGATTGAAGGCAGGAGGAGAAGGGGACGGTGGAGGATGAGATGGTTGGACGGCATCATGACTCAATGGACATGAGTTTGAGCAAGGTCTGGCAGATGGTGAAGCACAGGGAATGTTGGTGTGCCATAGTCCATGAGGTTGCAAAGATTTGGACACAACTGAGCAACTGAACAACAAAATGACCTATAAATTCCCGCCTTTCCATGCATTTCACTACTACAAAAAGTAAAAACAAGGAATGCCATTTTAAAGTTCTTAAATTTAAGAGAAACTTGAATATTTAAATTTAAAGAAATTATTATACCTTGAACCAGGAAATAAGAGTTTCCAGTGTAAAACTCAACAAGATTTGATTTTTTTTCTTTCCCTTATAAACTTTAAAAGACCCTATTTTATATTTTTTAGTTGATAGATTCCTATATTTTCACTGAATCTTTGTAACTAAGAGTAGCCTTACTCATTTTTTCCCCCTTTGTCCGTGCAAATTACCCTAGATTACTATTTCAAAATCTGGTACTAAAATTTCTGTCTTGCTTACCACTGGGAAGCCCTTAATATTCAGAGTCTGATTTTGAACATAAACTATTCTGCCAACTGAAAAGACTAAGGCTGAATTTTCTAGGTGGTATTATAGCAAACGTTATACTTGTAAAACTAGATCTCCTTGGAGGCTCATGAAGCAATATTATGGTTGTGAAAAAGACAGGACCATCTGCTTTATTCACTGAACTGATGTAATGACCCTAGTTATGTTCTACAGAGTCAGTCTTGTAATCCAGCAACATGATTATCTTGTTTCTGATGGGTACAAACAGATATTTATGATTGACTTTTAGATGACATTCTCAAAAACTAGAGATATGTGTCAAATAATTATTTAAATTTTATGTAGATTTAGTTTCCATTTGGGTTCCAAGTCATTTCAAGTTTACCATCAAAATAACTGTGTGTGTGTGTGTGTGTGTGTGTGTGTGTGTGTGTGTGTGTGTGTATGCTTAGTCGTTCAGTCATGTCCGGCTCTTGTGACCCCATAGAATGTAACCTGGCAGTGTCTTCTGTCCATGGGATTCTCCAGGCAAGAATACTGGAGTGGGTTGCCATTTCTTTCTCCAGGGAATCTTCCCAAACCGGGAATCAAAACCTGGATCTCCTGCATTGCAGGCAGATTCTTTACAGACTGAGCTATGAGGGAAGTTAATATATATTATATTAACTTCACATATTATATGTTATATTATTTCCCTTGAACCGCAAGGAGATCCAACCAGTCCATTCTAAAGGACAGCAGTCCTGGGTGTTCATCGGAAGGACTGATGTTGAAGCTGAAATTCCAATACTTTGGCCACCTCATGCATAGAGTTGACTCATTGGAAAAGACCCTGATGCTGGGAAGGATGGGGGGCAGGAGGATAAGGGGAAGACAGAGGATGAGATGGCTGGATGGTATCACCAACTTGAAGGACATAGATTTGGGTGGACTCTGGGAGTTGGTGATGGACAGGGAGGCCTGGCGTGCTGCGGTTCATGGGGTCGCAGAGAGTCGGACACGACTGAGCGACTGAACTGAACTGAACTGAATGTTAAGATTCAATATGTCAAAAGTTCCTCTTTTTACTTCTTCCTCTCTGTAAACTGACCTATTTCAAGCTTTAAGCTTTCCCTTCCTTTAAAAAAAAAAAAAACAAAACAGGCATTCTTCATGTACTTGGCTCTGCCCTAAGTGCTAACTACTCACTTAATGGTCACAAACAATCCAGAGGAAGTTCAGGTTTTACCTTAAGGTTGCAAGTGGAGAACCTGAAGAACAGAAAGATGAGAAAATATGACTAAGGATATCCAACTAGGAAGCAGTGAGACCTGCAGTATTAAGCCTTCCTATCCTCTTATGACTCTATCTTAGAAATAGCTGTACAAATATCCATATTCTTCTCACCTACTCTCATGACTCATAGCCTTTGCCATTTACAAAATCTTCTTGGCTGAAGAGTTCTGATTTTTATTTTGACTCACTTTATATGGAAACTTTTCCATTTATCATTTTAATTATCTTTTTCATTCTTTGAATTTTTATTTGTGTATTATTTCAGTTTTGTGTTAGAAAAGTATGCTTGGATTACATATATATAAGGCTTTAGTCATAAATCTGAATATGAAATAAAAATATTTTCCACTTAAGTTTTCATATAAAACCTCATATTGTCTAAATTTTTTTTCTGTGAAATAATATATTTGCTTAATGTGTTTAGACAATTTCCTGATACTCTCATATTGGTAACTTATACTGGCAGCTTACATTCAGGTTTAATATGGGTTTATTGATGTAATGTGGTTCATTTTCCTCATACCTTCACTGTGGTAATCCTTTTACCCATTTATTTACTGCATAATTATTTTTATAGACATCACTGACAACTTGGCATTCTTAATACACAATAACAGTTATATTTGTTTTATTTCTTAGAAGAATTCTTTCTCTTTCCCAGTAAGCTCAATTTCCTACTCTTTATTAACTTTATTTATTTATCATCCAATCCAATCACCCTCTGAACTTTCAAGAGAGAAATTTAGATGAGGCAATATACTTGAATGAATAAATATACAGTTAATTAGCATTTGTACGGCAATGCCAAAGAATGCTCAAACTATTGCACAATTCCACTCATCTCACACACTAATAAAGTAATGCTCAAAATTCTCCAAGACAGGCTTCATAGTACATGAGCAATGAATTTCCAGATGATCAAGCTGGTTTTAGAAAAGGCAGAGGAACCAGAGATCAAATTGCCAACATCCAATGGATCATCAAAAAAGCAAGAGAGTTCCAGAAAAACATCTATTTCTGCTTTATTGACTATGCCAAAGCATTTTACTGTGTGGATCACCACAAACTGTGGAAAATTCCACCTGACCTGCCTCTTGAGACCCCTGTAAGCAGGTCAGGAAGCAACAGGTAGAACTGGACATGGAACAACAGACTGGTTCCAAAAAGGATAAGGAGTACATCAAGGCTGTATATTGTCATCCTGCTTATTTAACTTATATGCAGAGTACATCATGAGAAATGCTGGGCTGGAAGAAGCACAAGCTGGAATCAAGATGGCTTGGAGAAATATCAATAATCTCAGATATACAGATGACAGCATCCTTATGGTAGAAAGTGAAGAAGAACTAAAGAGCCTCTTGATGAAAGTGAAAGAGGAGAGTGCAAAAGTTGGCTAAAAGCTCAACATTCAGAAAATGAAGATCATGGCATCTGATCCCATCACTTCATGGCAAATAGATGGGGAAACAGTAGAAACAGTGTCAGACTTTATTTTCTTGGGCTCCAAAATCACTGCAGATGGTGACTGCAGCCATGAAATTAAAAGACGCCCCCTCCTTGGAAGAAAAGTTATGACCAACCTAAACAGCATATTAAAAAGCAGAGACATTACTTTGCCAACAAAAGCCCATCTAGTCAAGGTTATGATTTTCCCAGTAGTCATGTATGGATGTGAGACTTGGACTCTAAAGCAAGCTGAGCACTGAAGAATTGATGCTTTTGGACTGTGATGCTGGAGAAGACTCTTGAGAGTCCCTTGGAAAGCAAGTAGATCCAACCAGTCCATCCTAAAGGAGATCAGTCCTGGGTGTTCATTGGAAGAACTGATGTTGAAGCTGAAACTCCAGTACTTTGGCCACCTGATGAGAAGAACTGATTCATCTGAAAAGACCCTGATGCTCAGAAAGATTTAAGGTCAGAGGAGAAGGGGATGACAGAGGATGAGATGGTTGGATGGCATCACCAACCCAATGGACATGAGTTTGAGTAAACTCTGGGAGTTGATGATGGACAGGGAGACCTGACATGTTGCAGTCCATGGGGTCGTAAAGATTCAGACACGACTGAGCAACTGAACTGACTTACTGACTGTATCGCTCTATAATTTTGCAAACATATTAACTGGCATTTCTCTCTTGTTTTACTTAACACTGTGATGTCTCTGTATAGATGTTATCTTAATTTGTGGGTCAAAGTGTTTGAGTGACTTAAAGCCACATAATTACTAAAATATGGAATTAGAATGCTAGGCCAAATAATCTGTCTCTAACCCATATCACACATTTTTCTTTATATTTCCTTCTACCAACTAATTAAATACTTGAAGACTTCATTGTTCAACAATGTTAGAATAATGGTGAAACTAGATGCTAATTTGAGTTTATAACAGCATTTCTTCCCCTTGGAGTGGTAGACAAATAAATAGAAAATGTAACCATACAGGGAGAAGGGTCCTTGGGATCAGCCAGTCCAAAAATATCACTTTACAGATTAAAATAGACACACACACACACACACACACACACACACACACAATTCAGAAGAGCATGTTTTCAAACTACTGCAAACTGGCAAAAGCTATATATTTTTTCCCAAAGAAGAAACTAAATTAATATTCATTGAAAAAATAGAATATACTTTTCAGGCTTCCAAGATTTCTGAACTGCATCTAAAATTTAGATAATTGTCTGAGTTGACAAAGCCATACCAGGCTCTTTTAAGTGGCTTACAAATCAGAAAATGTATCCTTAGGCCAGAGTCAGCTTATAATGGAAATGAGCATCAAGTAACTGGGTTGTAGTCTATGCTCTAGCTGTTCACTAGATTTTCAGTTTTACAGGTAAGAACTAATCTTGCACTTTTACTTCAAACATTTCTGGAACTTGAAAAACGTTCATTTGGAGTCATGGCCTGAGAAATGACTGACCTGTGTTAGAGGAAGTGACCAGAACAAGCCACCATGGTGTGACTAGATAGTGTGGAATCCCAGGAAACTTCTAATTTAAAGTCATGAGCTTTCTACTTTTATTGAAATTATCTTAAAAAACAAAACACTTAATTGATTTGAAGAACAAGTCCACATATGTGTATGTTTTCTTGGGATGTCTCTGCCGGTCTAGTGTTTAGTATTTTGTGTTTCTAACACAGGGGGCACAGGTTTGATCACTGGTTGGCAACTAAGATCCCACAGGCCACATGTGCAGCCTAAATAAATAAATATGCATATGTTTCTTGTATAGAATATACAAATCCTTATCTCCAAAAGGTATGATAATAAATACCATGAAATAAATCCATTCATTATAAATCCCAGAACCACAAAGAGCAGTGGAGAAAAAGCTTTCAGTTGTTGGTTGTAGTTTGTTATCAAAATTCTGGATTAGATGTGCCTCTCAGGTAAACTGGCCAAAATCTGGAAGGCTCTGGGCAACTACAAGCACTTGGTATCAAGAGTCAGTGAGAAAAGGGATATGGTTACAAGGAAAGGTACCAATAAGTAGATCTAGGTGATGTCATAATCATGATAGTCAATAATAGCTTTAGATGTGATTTTCACCCTGGTATATATGTGCTACATGAACTGAAGGAAGTTGAACATTTGTGGGTTTTTATTATTTTTGAGTAATCCATAAGGTAACTGACTATAGTAACTTGTAATATTCCCGAGTCAAGATTTCAAACAAAGTGATTGAAAATCGAATTGAGACGTTTAGAGAGTAACTTAAAAAAAAAAAATCTGGATAGATATCCTGCATTCTCATTTAAGGGTTGTCACCATTTTCCTTCACTATCTTTTGAGCATTAATCCTTCCAAAATGATATTGAGATAGTAGTCAAGAAAAAGAAAAAACAATTAAAGTGGTGGTTCTTATCTAGGACAAAGAAGTACTGAGTAAGTTAAGAAAGGCTCTGCAGAGGTGATTCAGATCTGTTTGGTGAATTAAGCCAATGTATGCTCCAGAATGAAAGAATGAATTTTTTTTTAAATGCAAAGAATTATGATTAGAGCAAAGTTTGCTGAAAGTTAAATAACATATTTGCTTTTGATATTAGGATTTATGTGGGAAACATGACTACTGACAGAAATGTAACTGCACACAAGTGACTAATATAGAGAAAGTCCTTTGGAGATATTCTTGGACAAAGGTCCAAATTATGTCTATTTCTATGTCAAACTATGTTTTTTGGAATGTCTTTGTACTCAATAAGTCCATTTGTGACAATGAATACAAGAATGATTTCAAATTTGTAGGTAGAAAATAGTTATTGTCTTATCTTGAGCTGGAATGAAAATAGCTTTGGCCAAAATAGTGCTGGTAATGTTAATTCTTAGTGTTTAGTTCAATGGAAGGGGATAGAATATGGCTTCTGAAAATCAGAAGCTCTTTCTACTCTTCTCCACTAAGTCGAGATGCACATCCTAAACACTGTTCTCAATGCAAAATTATACCCTGAGGGAAGAAAATAATGCTGTGGAAAGGGGGGTGGTGGTGGCATATTATGTTTTGAAACACTCAGAAGTCACTGCAATCTTATTTATCTCCCCTCCACTTATTTCACAGAAAATAAGCTGAGCAACTCTCTCTATGGCAGCTTAAACTCAATGATGATTAAATCACAAGAACTAGAAAAGTAAATCAAATCCTTCTCTAGTCAGAGCAAAACCATCCTGAGCAAAAGACAAGTCACCTACTAAATTAACAGTGAGATTATTTATGCCAAATGCAAAACCCTAAATTATTTACAAGTATGACACTTTCTAAATACAAAATAAAGAGCTAATAAATTCCTAAGTGACATGGTTTTGCTCCAACTTAATTTTTGCTATTAATTTTTCAAGCTAACACAATATCTTGTTAATTTCCTTTTTCTTAACAAAAGTTTACATTAGAAACTCTTTTATCCTAGTTCTTATTCTAGTTCTCAACATATGGAAAGCTTTAATCTTTGACAATAGCACTTTAAAGAATGTTTTACTTTTACAAACATTGCTTTTGCCACTAAGACTCTCTTATTCCTTGAATTGTAAACACTGGTATTTGATTTCTTTTTCTCTGTTGAAACATGCTTGAAAGGAGTTTATGTAAAATGAGGTTTGAGGGATGAACTATTACCAATATACTGCTTTTCACTTAGCATAAAACTGAATAATGATTAGACAAGCAAATGCAATATGGTTTTCCCTATTATCTTTTTTCTCTTAACTGTTACTGTGATTCTTTATTTAAATATATAGTTTGTTTCTAAAATTCTTCTTTTCCCTGTCTACCCCATGTCAGTCAATTCAGTTCATTCGCTTAGTCATGTCCAACTCTTTGCTACCCCATGGACTGCAGCATGCCAGGCTTCCCTGTCCATCACCAATTTCTGGAGCTTGCTCAAACTCATGTCCATTGAGTCAGTGATGCCATCCAGCCATCTCTTCCTCTGTTGTCCCCTTCTCCTCCCGCCTTCAATCTTTCCCAGCATCAGTGTCTTTTCAAATGAGTCAGTCCTTCACATCATGTAGCCAAAGTATTGGAATTTCAGCTTCAGCTTCAGTCCTTCCAATGAATATTCAGGACTGATTTCCTTTAGGATGGACTGGTTGGATCTTGAAGTCCAAGGGACTCTCAAGAGTCTTCCCCAACACCACAGTAATGTGGTATAATTAATAGAATGTGAGGAAATTACTCTTTAATGTTGTTTAAGAAAACTTAAAAAGTTGAATAACTAAAATGTATGCAATAAATATCTTATTTTCCTCTTTAACCCAATATTAATTAATCTAAGAATAGTTTCTCAGTGAGATAATTAAATATTAAACAAATATTCTTGAAATCTCTTTACATTTCAATTTTAGAAATAAATAATATTTAAAAATAGGATATTTCATGAAAAGTAACAGAATATACATTCTTTTTTAATACACAGGAACCATTATCCAGGCTATATCACATGCTTGGCACAAAATAGGTGTCAGTGAATTTAAGAAATCATATCAAGGATCTTTTCCAATTATAATGTATGAGACCAGATCAACTACAAGAAGAAAAAAAAAACCTCACAAACATACGTAAGATAAAGAATATGCTACTGAACAGTCAATGGGTTACTGAAGAAGTCAAAGAGGAAATCAGACAATACCTAGAGACAAATGAAAACGAAAACATAATGATTCAAAAATCTATGGGACACAGCCAAAGCAGTACTGGGGAAGTTTGTAATGATACATATCTACCTTAAGAAACAAGAAAAGTCTGAAATAAATAGCCTTATCTTATACCTAAAGGAACTAGAAAACGAACAAACAAAATCCAAAGTTAGTAAAAGGAAAGAAATCATAAAGATCTCAAAAGAAATAAATGAAATAGAGACTAAAAAAGCAATAAAGCAGAACACCGTAAATCAACTATACTTCAGTAAAAAGACACTAAATTTTAAAAAAGTAATCGAAGAGATCAATGAAGGTATGAATAGTTTCCTTGAAAAGATAAGCAAAATTGTTAAATTCTTTGCCCGACTGTCAAGAAAAAAAGACAGAGGGCTCAAAACAATAAAATCAGAAATGAAAAAGGAGCAGTTATCACTGTCATCGTTGAAATAGAAAGTATCATGAAAGATTCCTACAATTATATGTCTTAAAATGTTCAAGCTAGAAGAAATGAGCAAATTATTAGAAAAGTACTATTTCTTAAGACTGAACCAGGAAGAAACAGAAAATATAATTAGACTGATTGCCGAGGTCCAGCCTCGGCGGGGTCCGGGGGTCTTGAGGGATGAGTGGCATCGGCGGAAGAAGAAGTGAGCTGAGTCAATGTGTGGTGATGGAGCAGTCTCTCTCTTTATTGTTGTTGGTTTACAGTTTTTATACCCAAGAAACACACCCATTACATCACATGTAATTCTATAAATCTTGTTTTCTGCCTATCATCAACAACTTTAACCTTAAGCTCATTTTCCTTGCAAAAGTTGGATTTCTGTATAATTAGATTTAACATTAGTATGTTTACCATTTGATTGTTTCCAGCATACTTTGGATAAGTACATCAATCTAAGTAGAAAGAAACTCCCCAGTAAAGAGTAGGAGGTGTAGTAATCTATTTAAATGTCCCTTATTCCTCCTTTGTCCCCAGGGAAGGGAATCTGCCTTCCCCAGTTGCCTGGGGGAAATAAGGTCTGAAGGAATTATCTCAGGATGAATTATTTCTAACTGGGACTGACCTACCGAGATGAGCTAATGTTCAGAGCATAAACAGAACTTCCCAAGAAAAATACCAGGAGGGGCCTTGCCTTGGGATGCCCCAAGGAAAATCCGCTGTGCAGTTTCTTTCTCAGTCTTGTGACTTTGTCATCCGAGTGAGGGGGCATCCTGACGGCTCCCGGCAACTGATTACCAGTAATGAAATTGAATTAGTAACAAAAAATATTCACAACAAAAAATTCAAACACCAGACAGCTTCAGAGGTAAACTATACCAAACATTAGAGAAGAATTAGCATCTATTTCTCTCAAACTATTTTTAAAAAATTGCAAAGGAAAGAATCCTTCCAAATTTATTCTGCATGGTCAACATGACCCTGATACCAAAACCAGAAGATATCACACACAAAAAGAAAATTGCAAGCCAATAGCAGTGCATTGATTTATATAAGATAAGAAAGACATTGGTTGTTACTGGATCATTAATTTAGGGGGTTAGATGTCAGTGGTAAAACTAGAGGCATAAACAGGGCCCAGATTATTCAAGTTCTTACAAACCACATTGAATACTTTGGGGCTATCCCTAAGAGAAGTGGGGCAGTTATCAAATGAAGTTTGAAACAGAATGGATATCATCCAATTTGCATTTTAGTAAGATCCTCATGCTAGCACCAAGAGATGCTAAGACAGGAAGTAGCAAGTACATCTGTATAGTGGACAGGGCTGTGTTAGCAATCTAGGTGAAGTAGGATGCAGGGAGAGATAAATAGTGATGCAGAAGAACTGGCAGCACTCTGTGAGTTGTTGTTCAGTTGCTCAGTCGTGTCGGACTGTTTGCAGCCCTATGAATTGCAGCACACCACGCTTCCCTGTCCTTCACCATCTCCTGGAGATTGCTCAAACTCATGTGCATTGAATCTGTGAAGCCATTCAACTATCTTATCCTCTTCAGCCTGTTCTCCTCCTGCCCTCAACCTTTCCCAGAATCAAGGTCTTTTCTAATGAGTAGGCTCCTGACATCAGGTGGCCAAAGTATTGGATCTTCTACATCAGTCCTTCCAATGAATATTCAGGGTTGACTTCCTTCAGGAGTGACTTTAGGATTTGATCTCCTTGCTGTCCAAGGGACTCTCAAGCATCTTCTCCAACACCACTGTTTGAAAGCATCTGTGTCATTCAGCCTTCTTTATGGTTTAACTCTCACATCCATACATGACTACCGGAAAACCTACAGCTTTGACTATATGGATCATTGTCAGCAAAGTGATGTCTCTGCCTTTTAATACACTGTCTAGGTTTGTCATAGTTTTTACAGACTTACTAGCAGGATATTATAGATGTGCCAATTAACCAACTTCCAAGGTCAGGTAATTTGTCTTAATTCAACTTCTGATTGCTGTCATCTAAAATGAAACATACATTAAAAGTATTATAAGATAAGTTCTAGGGGTGCAACGTACAGTATGATAGACTAGTGACCAAAGCAAAAGAAAGTATTCTGTAAATATTTCACAGAGAAACCCTGCAAGTATTTTTAATGAAAAATAGAGACCCTGTGAGAGGTCTAGAGTGTTGTCTGATAAAGAAGAAATGGATTGAAGTTTCAACATATTGTTCTCACTAATCTTTTCTACCACCTATTCAAATCAGAAGTTAGTGCCAGTCTTTTAACTCCCTAAAAAGTAGTTATATTATTTTTTATTATTTTAGTTTGCTCTAGTCACTTTTTATTCTGTTCCAAAACCATTCTGACATGGATATTTAAATGTCTGGATCTACTCAGAATATTTCTTAAAATATTTTCTTTAAATGTTTCTTAAAATATAAGCTCTCTTTTAGATATGATTATTAAATATAATGATGTATTTTGTGAGAATGTTTTGGTTTGGTAGTTCATCTTCTCACTCAAAAAATCTCAAAATAACTTTTATTTGTTTTGTGGATGGGGTATGTATATAGAGAGCTCAGCTGGTAAAGAATCCACCTGCAATGCAGGAGAGTTTTTTTCCTCCTGCTCCTGGGATTAGTTTTCTGTCAGTGTTCATTGTACTCATGCTATTTAGAATTTCCTTTTTCTCTATCTAAAGAGTCTATTTCTGTTGATGATAATAGCTGGTCTATGGTGATTGTAGTACATGGATGTGCAAAGAGCTGAAGTACAGGGTGTGCCCGTGGACACTTTATTGTGTGGAGCCCCACAGACACTTCTTTTTAATACAGTCACATGCCACATGCCTTGGTGTAACTGGATCAGGTTGTTCTGAGCGGGAAAAGTGGGAGTTGGGTAGATATATTTGGTGGTGGGAATATTGAGAGCTCCCCCTAATGCTTCTCTTGTCAAGGAGATATGGCACAGTTATCAGCTGAGAGTGAGGGTGAGAGGTAGGGTTGGGGCTCTAAGAAGAAAAGAAACTGTTAATTTTTTATAAAGTTCAGAGAACATGGAAATAACAACTGTAATGTATACAGCACTGTCTATATGCAGAACACTTATAAATGCTTTTCCACTCACAATGAGTCTGTGGCAAATTCTGCTTTTATCATCCCTATTTTGAGATGAAAATACGATATAAAAGTTGTTCAGGTAGCTCAAGTATAAGCAGAATCTCTGACTTCAATCAATAGATCATACTGTGGTATATTGTTGAGTATGCAGTTGAAAACTAGTCATGAATTTTGAGTGAAGCTTGTCAGCAGACCAGTGTTTTTTGTTTTTGCTCTTCAGCTGCTTTTTTTATGTGAAGGCATTCTTCAGGGTTGGGTTTTGTGTAAGCACAATGGAAATGAAGACTTTAAAATATTTGTCCTTGAATTCTTGTTGGAATGTGAGGGTAAAGGGGTGTGATAGTAAGAACATGCTACTGGTGTTAATGCCCTGAATGTCTCAATGAAAAAAGGTTGGTGACAGTGTGCAATGTGTCAGGATAAGAGATGGTAAACAGAAAGAAAAGATTGGAAGTCAGGATTTCAGAAGCTCACAAAGATTTACAATGATGAATCTTCATAAGGAAAACAAAAACAAAAAACTTGGTAACATCTAAGATGTTTATTTCCAGGGAGATAATTGTAGAAATTTATTATAAAAGTTTATTTAGATACTAATGATTAGAAATACATGAGACTTTTAAAAAATCTACATAATTTTAGAGTTTTTTTAAAAAAAACTTCTGAAAAGTGTAATGAGGATAACATTCTCATAGAAAGATGATGGGAGGTTGCATTTTACCTGTGTATGAAGAATCTTAAGAATTCTTTGACCCAATGATATTAACAAGGATCTACTCTAAGGCAATAATGTATTTAATTTTGGAGGAAAATCTTAATGCTAAGCAATAAGAATACACAATTGTAATGTAGAACACACATTTTCTAAAAATTTACTGTTTTAATTATAGAATAGATAAAAGGTAAGATACAGTCACTTAGATCAGGATAAATTATTCCAGAAGTCAAAGAAGAAGGCTTTTTGTATTGGAAGTAATTGCTTAATGAAGCTTCAGACTATTTTTTTTCTCAAAATGTAGTACTTGTATTGGCCTTGTAGATCTAAGATGGATATACTGAAAATTCTCAAAGCACACTGTGCCTTAGTCTTTTAAGACTCCTGTGTGAAATATGAAGAGACAGAAACCCCCCAAATCCTATTTTTACTTGACTTTTTATTTATTAAAATATGAAATAATTCTTAATAATCCTGTTATCAGCCCCTAGAATATTAAGCATTGAAAATACACTTAATATATTAGAAGTATGGTGTAAAATACACTAGGTCTACACTATGACACAATGAATATTAATATCAACTAAGTACTATTTTGTCACAGACACTATGTATTATTTTGAACCTTTGTTTAAATTTGGCAAGGCCTCAGTAATATCTGTTTCAGTTGTATTCACCTACAAAAAATCATCAATTGAAGTGTAAATACCTTGTACACTTTTGGTTGAAAAATGTCTATATCCTAACAGATGGATTAATCATAGCATTTTTACTACTTGTTAGGTACTCTGTCACTCTTATCTAGACTTTCAATGTAGCGAAAATGATGGCAGACATGGAACAAACAAGTCAATGATTCATGATTCATATTTGTTAACTGTTAATGCTAGAGGCATGGCTAAATCAGTTTGGGGCTTATTCTAGTACGGACAGATGGATACATAGGAAGAAAATAGAGTCTGAAATCCTGAAGTAGCTAAATATTCTAAAGACTTTTGCTATTGACTAATTATTGCTTAACAACAGCAGCACCAACAAAAAAAAACCTTAAATTATCTTTTTAAAATTCTTTTTAAAATTGAGATATAATTGACATATAACACTATATTAGTTTTTAGGTGTGCAACCTAATGATTTAAAAATATATATATATATATATACATATATATATATATGATGAAAAATGATCACTAGACTAAGTTTCATTAACATCCATCACCTTATACAACAATAATTTTTTTCTTGTGGTGAGAACGTTTAAGATCTATTTCCTTAGCATGTATAATAACAGTTTACTATTGTCACCTTGTTATGCATTACATCTTAGGGCTTAGTTATCTTATATTTAAGCACAAGCTGGAATCAAGATTGCCAGAAGAAATATCAATAACCTCAGATACGCAGATGACACCACCCTTAGGGCAGAAAGTGAAGAGGAACTAAAAAGCTTCTTGATGAAAGTGAAAGAGGAGAGTGAAAAAGTTGGCTTAAATCTCAATATTCAGAAAACTAAGATCATGGCATCTAGTCTCATCAATTCATGGGACATAGATGGGGAAACAGTATCAGACTTTATTTTTTGGGGCTCCAAAATCGCTGCAGATGGTGAATGCAGACATGAAATTAAAAGACGCTTGTTCCTTGGAAGGAAAGTTATGGCCAACCTATTTAGCATGTTGAAAAGCAGAGACATTACTTTGCCAACAAAGGTCCATCTAGTCAAGGCTATGGTTTTTCCAGAAGTCATGTATGGATGTGATATTTGGATGGTGAAGAAAGCTGAGCGCCGAAGAATTGATGTTTTTTATTGTGGTTTTGGAGGAGACTCTTGAGAGTCCCTTGGACTGCAGGAAGATCCAACCAGTCCATCCTAAAGGAAATCAGTCCTGGGTGTTCACTGGAAGGACTGATGTTGAAACTGGAAACTCCAATATTTTGGCCACCTCATGCGAAGAGTTGACTCATTGGAAAAGACCCTAATGCTAGGAAGGATAGGGGGCAGGAGGAGAAGGGGACCACAGAGGATAAGATGGGTAGATGGCATCACTGACTCGATGGACATAGGTTTGGGTAGACTCCAGGAATTGGTGATGGACAGGGAGGCCTGGCGTGCTGTGATTCATGGGGTTGCAAAGTGTTGGACACAACTGAGCAACTGAACTGAACTGAACTGAACCTTTTCATCATCTTTTTTTAAATTAGACTTTTTTCTACTTAAAATAGCCCCAAAAGTTTTATTTTTCAGAGCATCAGTGATTACAATGTATGTTCACAAGCATTAAAAATTTTTTGTTTTATTGAAGTATAGTTTATTTACAATGTTGTGCTGTCTTCTGCTGTATAGCAAAGTGATTCAGTTATATATATATATACACATACACACACACACACACACACTTATACACACACACACAGGTTTTCTAGTAGTAATATGGTATATCAAGTTATTCACCAGTTCTTTCACAGAAAATAATAAAAACTGGTCAATGAAATATTTCTAAATATTGTTAAATCATCAAAAATCAGACAAACTTGTTTAGATGAGAAATCATCATTCCTCAATGCAGGTTAGGGCTAGAGATCCTAGAAGACTAACATCACTGAACTGAATTTGCCAACCTAACATTGGGAGTTGCTGGTGTCACTGAAGGCAAGTTCGGCTCAAGACAAATCCCATGCTTGTCCATGATGGACAGTGTGTCAGGAGACCATTGTCCCCCCATCTATTAATCCAAGAGCTACACCTTTAGGGTAAAAAGAGAGCCCAAGTTAATCCCCCCATTCATATCATCTAGGCAACAAAAGAGAAAGTTACCTTGGCATTGGACTGGACACGGAAATAAAATCCAATCTGTTTGCCTTTATGTGACTTCATGTCGCCCAGATCTTTCATGGCCTTAGATATCTGTCAGAACCAAATCCTGTCTGGAAGAATACAGATAATTTATCTTGGGTCTTAAAGATATCCTAAACTTAATTGTACGAGGAATTTGGTCAGTATAAATGCCGGTTAGGCCACCTGTGTCTGCCAGCTAGAAAACCCCAAAGTTAGGATTCCATACTCTTTTACAGAGACTGAGAAACAGAGGCCCCATCCATCCTGAATATTACATTCCAAAGAAAGGACTTTCAGGTCCTACAGGACACTCTTGAGTTACAGAAGGTACAATTCAAAGGGACAAAGGGAGAACTAACAGTTGTAAGCCCTTGGTAGAAAATGTTCTAAGAAATGTGAATAAGCTGTAAATCAAGGACAGTATAATATATTTTACCATGAACAAATAATGAGTTTTTAAAAAAAAATGAGTTTCAGACATTAAAATCCTGTTGTAATAAAAACTACATCACAAAGCATTACTAAATATTTTTACGAAAATGGTATCTCTCACTTACTCCTGGCCAGAATTATTTGGCTTTTAGCCTCTGTTTGAACAAGCTATGTGTTTCGCTGGTTTGAATGGATTTGATCTGCCTGCAGATCTCACTTGTAATAATTCTGCTGCAGGTGACAGGGTGACAGAGTGGAGAATTCACACATTTATCATTCTGTGTGCTTCCCCTGACACCTGCAACTACTCCTGATGATTCCAGTGCTAGAAAACAATTACAGTGAGAAACTATGTGGGGAAAATGACTTAGGTAAAATTCCAAGGAGACAGAGAAACGTGAGACGATGGACTGGAAGATCAGAGCAGAGCAGTGCAGCTGGGGAGAAGCTTTCTGGAAGTGATCTCTGTTATAGGCACACGGATCTTGTTAGCAATCACAGTTAAAGCAACATACACAAGACAGTTTCATATTAAGTTTGGAATAATAAAATTTCTTATATCTCTGAAAATGTTGTGTAGAAATTAAAAGTATCACAGAGAGTGAGAAGACCTCTGGAATAATCAGGAGATCATGAGTGCATGCTCAGTCGCATCTGACTCGTAACTCCGTGGACTGTGTGTAGACTGCTGGGCTCCTCTGTCCATAGGATTCTCCAGGCAAGAATAGTGAAGTGGGTAACCATGCCTTCCTCCAGGGGATCTTCCTGACTCAGGGATCGAATCTGCTCTCTCCGGCATTGCAGGCAGATTCCTTACCCACTGAGCCACCTGGGAAGTCCTAATTAGGAGAGCATTGCTTCATTAATATCATCAACACAGTTCTCTTTTTACGATCTGATTTGCTAAGAAACAATAGGACTGACTCTTCATATTTCTACTGTGTATGGATAAACTCTATGCCTCCTTAAGCCTTAATTTTGTCTTTAATAATATGGTGATAAATATTTTAATAATCGAAATAAATAGTTTAGTAGAAGAGTTTGCGGGTCATAAAATTTCCAAGCCATGGAGCTTCCTTTTGAGTTTCTGACTTATAATACGATTGAAGTTAAATGATTAAGTTGTACTTTCATTTTTGGAAGCAGCTCTGTAATGTACAGAATACACTCTGCTCTGTTTTACACACACACAGACACACACACTTACAAATTTACATCATGTATTCATAGATTTTATATTTGTAAAAGTCTTTAAACTTTTAGTTATAGGCATCAATCAACACATTCTAAGGAAAATTTACCATTCTGAAAAAAAAAATGTAATAGCCTTCTAGCTGATAAGATCTATCAAAATCAGAGATTTTCACCAAAAACACTAAGCAAGAATCAGCAGAAATAATAGAAGGCACTAAAACACTTCAATTTGGAATTTTGAGATATAATGTGCTTGTTTTAGTGACATGAGTTGAAGTTATAGACTTACTAATATAATCAGATGAGAAGAAAATAATAAGGAAAAGCAGGAACCCAGAAAGGCAGCCCATTCTCTTCAAAAGGCGGTAGGACAAAATACAAGAGACAAAAGAGTTAGGGAACAGAGACCCATCCTGAGGAGGGAGTTGTGAAGAAGTTTGCACACCGTAGGAAATCCTCTCATAAATGGGTCTTTGGGGAGTTTTGGAATCTCAGAGGGCAACATAATTGGCAGAGAAAAAACAACAACAACAACATAGCATATGAGCCCAACAGCAACTGCCAGTGAAGAAGTAGCCCAGACACTCACGCCACCAGCCAGTGGGGACTAGACAGGGAGACACGGGTTGCGCAATCAGTTCTTAGGGTAAGGACCAGGCCTGAATGCCCTGAGGACAAACTAAGGGAATTAAAGTGAGAAAGCAACCCAAACAATGGGATCACCAGCGAGAAAAAGGAGAACTTTCCCACGAAAGGCTCTAAAGAACAGCCTGGTCCATTCACAGAGCAAACAATTGAGCAAATGCCGAAGGAGAGCTAACCAGCTGCTTACAGGCCTCTCCCCCTTCTATCCCACCACTGGAGGCAGAGACAGGCATGCAACAGCCAGAGCCAGAAGGCAAGGGGCTGTGCCAGTCTTGGCCCCAGAGACTAGAATCCTCCACAAAGCTGTGAACAGGCTCCCAGTTGCTAATCATGTCTTCCTGGGATCCTGGATGGTTGACATCTGCCCAGAGAGTTGCAGCCTGAGATCAGGTCCCCAGAGGAGACCATGGCACACCTGAGACAGTGCTATCACGGCACACCTGGGAAACTGAGTGGTTGGTACCGGGGAGGTGATTAAGACATACGGCCCACATGGGACAGTGTGCACGCCAAGCACCTGGTCTCCTGAGCTGCTTGGACCTGGGGAGGGCACAAAACGCATGCCCAGCCGAGTCTGTGCCCTTGCAGAGTACCTGAGAACCTGAGCAGCTTGGACCTAGGAAGTGCAAGAAATGCAAGGCCTGCTTTGGACAGTGCTCCTGCAGAGCACCCTGGAGCCTGGGCAGTGTAGACCTGGGAAGCACACATCACCTCGAGCTGGGGCAAACCCAGTGGTACACTTTGAGCACTCCCCACACACACCAGCAATATTTGTTTGCAGTGTCCCTATCTCCCCACAACATAACTGAAAAAGTGAGCCTAAAGAAGTGGCCACCTTTGTCCCCTTGTGTCAGAGCAGAAATTAGACACTGAAGAGACTTGTAAACAGAGGAAGTCAAAATAAAGAAGAGGGAACTGCTCTGGAAATACAGGTGCAACAGATTAAAACCCTTTAGTTAACATTGATCAAGTATTGGAGGGGGGCTAAGACCTTGAGAAAGAGTGCAAGCTGCAACAAGGAACTATCTGAGACTGAACTGACCCCACGCCACCCACAACAGCTCCAGAGAAATTCCTAGATATATTTTCACTACCACTTTTTAATTTCTTTTATGTTCTTTATTCTTTAATTTTCATTTTTATAACCTAATAGATGGGGAAACAGTGGAAAGTGTCAGAATTTATTTTGGGGGGCTCCAAATTCACAGCAGATGGTGATTGTAGCCATGAAATCAAAAGATGCTTACTCCTTGGAAGGAAAGTTATGACCAACCTAGGCAGCATATTGAAAGGCAGAGACATTACTTTGCCAACAAAGGTCCATCTAGTCAAGGCTATGGTTTTTCCAGTAGTCATGTATGGATGTGAGAGTTGGACGGTGAAGAAAGCTGAGCACCAAAGAATTGATGCTTTTGAACTGTGGTGTTGGAGAAGACTCTTGAGAGTCCCTTGGACTGCAAGGAGATCCAACCAGTCCATCCTAAAGGAGATCAGTCCTGGGGTGTTCATTGAAAGCACAGATGTTGAAGCTGAAACTCTACTTTGGCCACCTGATGCAAAGAGTTGACTCATTGGAAAAGACCCTGATGTTGGGAAGGATTGAGGGCAGGAGAAGAAGGGGACGACAGAGGATGAGACGGCTGGGTGGCATCACCAATTCGACGAACATGGGTTTGGGTGGACTCCAGGAGTTGGTGATGGACAGGGAGGCCTGGCATGATGCGATTCATGGGGTCGCAAGGAGTCAGACACGACTGAGCGACTAAACTGAACTGAACTGATTACCTTGAAAAATAAAGATCCTATTTTAAAAGCAATTTTTTATATATATTTAATAATTTTTGTGATTGATTTTGTGCTGTATATTTAGTATTATATTTTTGATAGTCTTACCTCTACTCTAGATTTTTAATCTTTGAGTTTTGAAATTTGTTATCAATTTTGTACATTTAAAAATCTAATCTTTAGTATCCATTTTCACTTAAGGGTATGATCATTGGCTTGATTCCTCTCTTTCCTTTTGACTTTCCCTTTTGTTGCACAGTCACCTCTATCTCCTTCTGTCCCTTCTCTTCTCCACTTAATTCTGTGAATCTTTCTGGGTGTCCAGGCTGTGGATAACACTTAGGCAACTGATTACTGGCTGGATTGGTCTCTCCACTTTTGATTCCCCTCTTCTCCCCCTAGTCACCTCTATATCTCTCCTCTGTCTTCTCTTCTCCATGTAACCCTGTGAACCTCTCTTGGTGGCCCTTGTTGTGGAGAATTGTTTCACCATTTAATTAGATGTTTTATCATCTGTGCTGTATGGATGGAGATGTTCTTGAGGTTACTTTAAGAATAAGACTGAAAGCCAGAGTCAGGAGGTTTAACTCCAAAGCCTGAGAGCATCAGAGAACTCCTGATTCCAGGGAACATTAATCGACTAGAGTTCACCCAAAAGCCTCCATACCTACACTGAAACCAAGGCCAACCCAAGAGCCAACAAGTTCCAGAGCTAGACACACCATGCTAATTCTCCAGCAAAGCAATAACACAGCCTTGAGCATTAAAAGACAGGCTGCTGAAAGCCATGCCAAGCCCATAGATGCCCCCAAACTCACTACAGGACACTTCATTGCACTTCAGATAGAAGAGATCCGGCTCTACTCACAAGAACACAGACACAAGCTCCTCTAACCAGGAAACCTTGACAAGCCACTAGTACAACCCCACCCAAAGGGAGCACGCTCCACAGTAAAGAGGAACCATGAACTTTCAGCCTACAGAAAGGGCACCTCAAACACAGCAATCTAAATGAAATGAAAAGCAAGAGAAATATACAGCAGGTAAAGGAACATGATAAATGCCTACCAAACCAAACAAAAGAGGAGGAGATGGGGTTTACCTGAAAAATAATTCAGAATAATGATAGTAAAGATGATCCAATATTTTGAAAACGAAATGGAGTTACAGATAAATAGACTAGAGACAAGGATTGAGAAGATGCAAGAAATTTTTAACAAGGACCTAGAAGAAATACAGAAAAGTTAATCAGTAATGAATAATGCAATAACTGAGATCAAAATCACTCTGGAGGGAACCAACATTGAATAACAAGGCAGGATATAAGATAAGTGAGGTGAAAGATAGAATGGTGGAAATAAATGAAGCAGAGAGGAAAAAAGAAGAAAGAATTAAAAGAAATGAGGGCAACCTCAGAGACCTCTGGGATAATGTTAAGTGCCCCAACATTCGAATCACTGGAGACCCAGAAGAAGAAGACAAAAAGAAAGGGTGTGAGAAAATACTTGAGGAGATAATAGTTGAAAATTTCCCTAAAATGGGGAAGAAAATAGCCACCCAAGTCCAAGAAACCAAGAGGGTCTCAAACAGGATAAACCCACAGCGAAATACCCCAAGACACATATTAGTCAAATTAACAAATATCAAACACAAAGAGCAAATATTAAAAGCAAAAAGGGAAAAGCACAAATAACACACAGAGGGATTCCCATAATGATAAAAACTGATCTTTCAATGGAAACTTTTCACACCAGAAGGGAAAGGCAGGACATACATAAAGTGATGAAAAAGAAAATCCTACAACCCAGATTATACTCAGCAAGGATCTCATTCAAATATAAAGGAGAAATCAGAAGCTTTACAGACAAGCAAAAGTTGAGAGGATTCAGCACCAAACCAGCTCTTCAACAAATGCTAAAGGATCTTCTCTAGACAGGAAACACAAAAAAGGTTCATATACTAGAATCCAAAACAACAAAGTAAATGGCAATGGGATCATGCTTGTCAATAATTACCTTAAATGTAAATGGGTTGAATGCCCTAACCAAAAGACAAAGACTGGATGAATGAATACAAAAACAAGACCCCTATAAATGCTGTCTAAAAGATAACCACCTCAGACTAAGGGACACATAAAGACTGAAATTGAAGGGCTGGAAAAGGTATTTCATACAAAAGGAGACAAATAGAAAGTAGGAGTAGCAATACTCATATTAGATAAAACAGACTTTGAAATAAAGACAAGTAAGGACACTAAATAATGATTAAAGGATCAATCCAAGAAGAAGAGGAAACAATTGTAAATACATATGAATCCAATAGTATGGAAAAGGGAATTAACAGTAACACTATGACAGTGGGAGACTTTAATATCTCACTCACATTTATGGATAGATTAACCAAATAGAAAATTAGCAAGGAAACACAAACTTTAAATTATACAATGGACCAGTTAGGCCTAATTGATATCTTTAGGACATTTCACCCCAAACCAAATAGAAAATTAGCAAGGAAACACAAACTTTAAATTATACAATGGACCAGTTAGACCTAATTGATATCTTTAGGACTTTTCACCCCAAAATAATGAACTTCACCTTTTTCTTAAGTGCACATGGAACATTCTCTAGGATAGTTCACATCCTAGGCCATAAACCTAGCCTTGGTAATTTCAAAAAAATTTGAAATCATTTCAAGCATCTTTTCTGATCACAATGCAGTAAGATTAGATGTCAACTACAGGAAAACAACTGTTAAAAATACAAACATATGGAGGCTAAACAACACAGTTCTGAAAAGCCAATGAATCACAGAAGAAATAAAAATGGAAATCAAAATGTACGTAGAAACAGATGAAAATGAAAACACGACAATCCAAAACCTATGGGATTCAGTAAAAGCAGTGCTAAGAAGAAGGTTCATAGCAATACAATCTTACCTCAAGAAACAAGAGAAAAATCAAATAAATACACCTACAGCAACTAGAAAAAGAAGAAATGAAGAACCCCAGGGTTAGTAGAAGGGAAGAAATCATAAAAATTAGAGAAGAAACAAATGAAAAAGAAATAAAAGAGACTATAGCAAAACTTATCAAATCTAAAAGCTGGCTTTTTGAGAAGGTAAATAAAATAGTCAAACCATTAGCCAGTCTCATCAAGAAACAAAAGGAGAAGAATCAAATCAACCAAATTAGAAATGAAAATGGAGAAATCACAACAGACAACACAGAAATACAAAGGATCATAAGAGACTACTGTCAGCAACTATATAACAATAAAATGGACAACTTGGAAGAAATGGATGAATTCTTAGAAAAGTATAACTTTCCAAAACTGAACCAGGAAGAAATAGAAAATATTAACAGACCAATCACAAGCACAGAAATTGAATCTGTTATCAGAAATCTTCCAGCAAGCAAAAGCTGGAATTCTACCAAAAATTCAGAGAAGAGCTAACACCTATCCTACTCAAACTCTTCCAGATAATTGCAGAGGTCGGTAAATTGCCAAACTCATTCTATGAGGCCACCATTACCCCTAATACCAAAACCAGACAAAAATGCCACAAAAAAAGAAAACTACAGGCCAATATCACTGATGAACATAGATGCAAAAATCCTTAACAAAATTCTAGCAAACAGAATCCAACAGCATATTAAAAAGACCATACACCATGACCAAGTGGGCTTCATCCCAGGGATGCAAGGAGTTTTCAATATTTTCAAAACAATCAATGTGATACACAGCATAACAAATTGAAAGATAAAAGCCATATGATTAACTCAATAGATGCAGAGAAAGCCTTTGACAAAATTCAACACCCATTTATGAAGAAATCCCCCCAGAAAGAAGAAAAAAGAAAGAAGAAGAATAAAAAAAAACCCTCAATGGCTGCTATCAAAAAGTCTACAAACAATAAATGTTGGAGAGAGCATGGAGATAGAGGGAACCCTCTTACACTGTTGGTGGGAATGCACACTAGTACAGCCACTATGGAGAACAATGTGGAGACTCCTTAAAAAACTGGAAATATAACAGTCCCACTGCTGGGCATACACACTGAGGAAACCAGAATTGAAAGACATGTGTACCCCAATGTTCATCGCAGCATTGTTTACAATAGTGCATATACACAATGGAATATTACTCGGCTATTAAAAAGAATGCATTTGAATCAGTTCAAATTAGGTGGATAAAACTGGAGCCTATTATACAAAGTGAAGTAAGTCTGAAAGAAAAACATCAATACAGTATACTAATGCATATATATGGAATTTAGAAAGATGGTAATGATGATCCTATATGCAAGATAGCAAAAGAGATACAGATACAAAGAACAGACTTTTGGACTCTGTGGGAGAAGGAGAGGATGGGATGATTTGAGAGAATAGCATTGGAATATGTATATTATGACATGTGAAATAGATGACCAGTCCAAGTTCAATGCATGAAACAAGGCACTCAAAGTCGGTGCACTGGGACAAATCAGAGGGATGGGATGAGGAGGGAGGTGAGAGGGGGTTTTCAGGATGGGGGACACATGTACACCTGTGGCTTATTCATGATAATGTATGTCAAAAACCACAATGATATTGCAAATTAATTAGCCTCCAATTAAAATAAATTAATTAATTTTAAAAAAGAAATCCACAAAATAAATAAAAAATACAAAAGACAATCTATATATTTTAAGAGAAGTCTTAGAAATAATAAAAAGTATTTTAAAAGGTATATAACTCTGGAGAGATACTAATTATGAGAACAAAACATGTATATTGAACATTTATAACTTTCTTAAAACATACTAACAAAGACTCTCTCCTTGAGCAAATTAGAGCCATTTTTTTTAAGAAGAATGATCCTACACTGACATAATACAAAGTCTAGAGTCTAAAGATTCACTCTTGATGCTTAATACTCTATTGATTTGAACAAAAATATAAAGATATACTCTATCATTATAATAGCATGCAAAGTATTTGGCAGACCTAAAATTCTCTGTGTTCTGTTTATCTTCTCTACCCTCTGCAACCACTGATCTTATTATTGTTTTCATAGTTCTTTCCAATATGTAATATACTTGGATTCAAAGTACACAGAATTTTCAGATTGGTTTCATTTTGTAATACACATTTAAGATTCCTCCATGTCTTCTCACAGCTTCATTTCTTTTTAGTGTCAAATATATTCCATTGTTTGATAGCTCATTTCTTTTTAGTGTCTAATATACTCCATTGTTTAAATGTTCCACATTTTTTTTACCCTTTCACCTACTTGTAGAATATCTGATTCCAAGTTTCACAAATTATGAATAAAACATCCATTTGCAGACTTTATGAGGATAAGTTTTCAACTCCTTTGGGTAAATACCAAGAAGTACGATTGCTGTATCATATGGTAAGAAACTATTTTGTAAGAAATTTTCAAAACTGTTTTCCAATGTGACTGTACCATTTTGCATTCTCATCAGCAATGTACGAAAGTTATTGTTGCTCTATATCCATGTTGCAACACTATTAGGTATCTAATGGTATCTTATTGTTTTAATTTGCATTTCCTTGATGTGAAACATCTTTTCATATCCTTATTTCCCATATGTATATTTTCTTTGGTATATATATATATATATATATAAAGTAGGTTCAAGCTTTGGTAGCATCAAACACAGCAATTTCTGATCTAGAACCTTCAAAAACCTATGCAACTATAACTGCTCATATTGAGCATGATAGCATCAGATCCACAAATTCATGACTTTGGGCCCCAATAGTCATATACGGATATGAGAGTTGGACCACGAAGAAGGCTAAGTGCAGAAAAGCTGATACTTTTGAACTCTGGTGCTGGAGAAGACTTTGAGAGTCCCTTGGAAGGAGATCAAATCAGTTAATCCTAAAGGAAATCAACCCTGAATATTCAATGAAAGAACTGATGCTGAAGCGCCAATACTTTGGCCACCTTACGCAAAGAGTCAACTCACTGGAAAAGACCCTGATGCTGGGAAAGACTGAAGGCAGGAGGAGAACAGGATGACAGAGGATGGGATGGTTGGATCACACCACCAACCCAATGGGCTTGAGTTTGGGCAAACTCTTGTGAGATGCTGAAGGGCAGGGAAGCCTGGCATGCTGCAGTCCATGGGGTCGCAAAGAGTCAGACATGGCTTAGCAACTGAACAACAACAAGGCACAGCAACAATCCATTATGTGATGGAAATAGTACATTAGGAACTGGTTCAAATAGGCTTAAAAGGCACTGATGAGAACACAAAAAGGTGCCACCTCTCCTATTGCACAGGCATTTCTTCCCTAGTTCACATTTAAGTCCTTTTTGCAGGATTACAACCAGATGGTGATGAAGAAGTAAACCTAGTTTACAGGAAGGTAAGTTCTGTAGAATGATGTGAGCAGAAAATGGTTTTTACTATAAAACAGCCAAACTCAGAGGTGTCCCTTAGAGAAGATGTAAAAGGAAAATTCTCTTTACATGGTGCAAATGGAAAAATGGTTTGAGAAAAAGAAAAATATACACTGGCTCTTGGGTGGGGGTAAATTGCTTTGCCTCAGTTGACCAGGGTCTAAAAGAACAAGATTGTATGATTGGAAACATGGAAGACTGAGAATAGACGTGTACATGGAGCCATGGGAGTGGGTGGAAAATATGTGTTTCTTTATACTTCCCATCAGTGTCCACCAGGAAGTGTCCCCCACAGTGGAGCCACTGAACAACCATGTGGATAGCATCACTTGAGTATTGAAGGTCATCCAACCTCTACCTTCAGCCAGGTATTGTACCTAAAAAGGCGTAACATTTGGAGGGCACAATTGCAGTCCATGATGTCAAGCAGTGCTGAAAGTTGGAAAAGAAATTTAGAACAGTTGATAGAACATAAAGATCATGGCTATTAAAATTCATTCTTAGACTCTACTGTCTAAGACTTTTTTCTGGAACTTTAACAAGCCATTAATAGGAAACCTCTCAGAGACAAATCAAGTGGACTTTTCAGGGGTCATCAATGGATCTGAGTAGTACAAAGTGTGGGCTGTAGCAGATGCTTGGCTTCTGGCCCCTCAGCACACATCTTCAAAGCTGAAGTCTTGGCTGAAAACACCTGCACACAACTCTGACAAGTTTTTTTTTTTTTTTTTCCCTGATTTTCAGGAACAAGCTGCCCTTGAGCACAGGGGAAACTGTTAGTGCCAGAGATCTAATTCTGGAACAGGATCTCAATTCAAAAAAAGATGGTGAACTGGTTGATCAAAACTCCAGTGTCTTCATCACTCACAAAAGATCACTCCAAGGCATGAGCTCTCTTTTCCCCAGAATTCTCAGTGCTATTGAGCTCCAGTTGCTCAGAGTGGTACCTAGTTTGACAGGTACTGCCCTTCCCTTTCCTTCTTGGGATCACTTACCAAATAAACCACTGTAATAATTTCTTCATCTCAACATCTTAAAAAATCTAACCCAAGATACACACTTAGGAACAATATATCCTTTATAACTTGAAAAAAACATCCACTTAAAATTGTATACAAATAACTCAGTTTCATACCTGGGTAATTCACCTATGTCCTTATTTTCCCAACTAGATTCTTTTTCTGCTACTCCCCAATCAGTGACATCAAAATATGGAAGACTTGAAATTGGAAAAAATTTCAAAAAATGGAAGACCAAAATCACCATAATATGGTCAAACCTGCTGCAAGAAGAATAAAAATCCTAAATATTTACATGAAATTTTTCAATTTTTCCTCTTTCAAGGACTGATCTTTAAGTTCAAATAGGCCATGAGGGCCACAAAATACTTCCTCACTCTATCGTTGTGTTTAGTCATGTCTGACTCTTTGCCACCCTATGGACTGTAGCCTGCCAGACTCCTCTGTCCTTGGAATTTTCCAGATAAGAATACTGGAATAAGTTGCTATTCTCTTCTCCAGGGAATCTTCCTACCCAGGGAATGAACCTGGGTCTCCAACATTGCAGGTGGATTCTTTACCTCTGAGCCACCAGGAAGCTCTCCCTACTCTGTAGCTATGTTCAGTTATAAAGTGTAGTAACTCAGTCATGTCTGACTCTGAAATGGATTGTAGCTCACCAGGCTCCTCTGTCCATGGGATTCTCCAGGGAAGAATACTGCAGTGGATTGCCGTGCCCTTCTCCAGTCATAAGGTAATATAATTTGGCTTTCTGCATGTATATGCGACTGGCTGCTTGAATGTATGTATATTTACATGAAAGCTAAAAAACAATTTTTTTAATTGGCATATAGTTGCCTCACAATGTGTTAGTTTCTGCTGTACAGCAAAGTAAATCAGCCACATGTACACATATATCCCCTCTTCCTTGGATGTCCTTTCCATTTAGGTCACCACAGAGCATTGAGTAGAGTTTCTTGTGCTATGCAGTTTGTTCTCATTAGTTCTTCTGGTATTGGCATAAGACGTATGCTGAAATACAAAAAGTGTTCATAAGAGTCAAAATTTTATGATCTAGTCTTCCAAACAGCACTTTAAACTCTTGAAAATTTTTCTCTTAAAAATTTTTAAGAGAACTTTTGTATTCACATGTGAGTGGCTCTTCAAGTCAGTACTTTTTAATGTGCATTTGCCCTGTATAAAATGAGAAATTTACTTTATGTAGCAGTAATTAAAATGTTGAACGTGTTTATGAAACTCCTGTTTTTCATGATTTTGTGAAAAACTGGGGCTGAAATTAGTTCTAGGATTGTAAAGATAAGTGTCACTGTCCATTAAAACTTATAAAACCCTACCAACTTGACAGAAACCAAGCCACCAGGGGCTGGAAGTGAAGTCCTCATAACCTACACAGAAAAGGTTTGAGAAAAGTTATGACTATTACTTTTACATATTTTACTAAGCAAACAGAAGTGTAGAGAAGAATAAAAATCATTGATCTTTTCAGCATATGTAGGATTTTGTTAATGAAATCAGACAAGTTCTTTGAAAAGGCAAAAAGCTTGAAATATACGTCCAACAAGTAGTTCTTACATGTTCAAAATTAAAATCACTTTCTACTAAGCACAGGGAGATAATTTTTTCTATTGAAATAAAGCATTAGCATGATAGTATTGGGAAAAGTTTATTTCAGATCATTTTCTGTTTGAATTTGAAAATTTTGTAATTTCGTTATTGTTTAATGTGGAGTCTTTCTTGGGAATTTAAATTACATTTTTCTTTCCTATTTTCTTGTTTCTGCATACATTTTCCACAGATTTTTCTTGCAAGGGAAAATCCAGTGGGGTCTGGCTCATCAAATGGGCGAAGTAGATTTTTACCCTCATTGACACCTACTATCTTTTCTCCATCAATCCCCACCTAATTTCACTTTCTTCTTGTAAATTATACATTTCATGATTGATAACCTCAACTACTCCTATGTCACTATTATCAGCTTTCTTCCCTCATTGTTTCAATGACACCAGCACCCGGCAAAAAGACATCTGAGGAGACATCAAACAACTTACAGACAGTATCTGACAATCTGGGGTTGTATCAATATCTTACAAGACTTGAAAGTCTTAACATTACCTTATCCATTTTTCCAAAATTTCAAGGAGCTATTTTATTTTTTTAAAAATTTTCTTTACTTTATTGTGTTGGTTTTGCCATACAATGACATGAAACCGACATGGGTTTACATATGCTCCCCCTTCAGAACCCCCCTTCCTCCTCCCTCCCGATTCCCTCCCCCTGGGACATCTCGGTGCACCAGCCCCGAGCATCAATCCTGGGCTGGTGATTGATTTCACATATGGTAATTAACATGCGTTCCTTTTGCTGTCTCGCATGCAGGGTTCTCGTTACCATCTTTCTAATTTCCGTATATATGTGTTAGTATACTGTATTGTTGTTTTTCCTTCTGGCTTACAAGGAGCTCTTTTAAACTCCCATATTATCATCAAATCTACATCTCTGCCACCTCTATTATCATATTCAGTAGATGATTCTACAAAAAACTTCGCACAGAAAAATAAAACAGCATTTCCACGGTAGCATTTCCATGAACTGTTTAAATTTACAAACTCTTCCCCTATCTTCAGTGATTCTCCTCACTTTCATTTATCAGTTTAATTTCTTTCATTTATCATTACTCTCTTTTTTGTAAACATATCAGGTTACTGAAACCAGTTTAATGCCTAGGATTCTTTATTTTTAATATTTATTTATGTAGTTAGTTTTGACTGTGCCATATCTTAGTTGTGGCCCGTGGGATCTTTGGTTGTGGCATGGGGACTTTTCTCTAGTTGTGGCACTCAGGCTCCAGAGCATGTGGGCATGTAGGTGTGGCACTTGGGTTCTCTAGCTGTGGTGTGCAGGCTAAGTAGTTGTGGCAAGGGGGCTTAGTTGTCCTGTGGCATGTGGGATCTTCCTGGACCAGGGATCGAACCTGTGTCCCCTGCACTGGAAGGTGGATTCTTAACCACTGGACCACCAGGGAAATCCCATTTATCATTATTTTCATTCATCAGTTTTGTTTATTATCATTATGACTTCAGTTTTGCCATTGAGTCTTCTTTATTATCTTTTTGATTGTGCCATCTCTTTCCTTTGTCAATCTAAACCTACCCTGCTGACAAACTTCTTTCACTTTAAGGCTTTGCCACTTCTGGACTTAAAAACACATTTATCTCTCTCTTCCAGACTGCAGCTGTCAGTCTGCAGGTCTTTGTTGCTTGGTTAACAATCAATTCAAACAACAACTGAAAGACACAGTTGGCATCAGAGTCTCTTAGAAGAATGAAATGATGGGAATCACAGCATGTCTGCCTGTCATTTATGGGAGCCATCACAACAGTCCCACAGTAGTGCAAGCACTATTGTCTCTGAACAAATTCTTTGTAACTTTACACCTGGTTCAGTTTACTAGTTGTATGTCCTAGGAGGTTATTCACTTTGTCTAAGTTCCATCATCAGAAATATCAAGGTAAAATCATACTTCACCTGCGAGAGTTTTTCCAGGAACTAAATGAGGTAAGATCATATAGAAGAGGCTTAGTAAGTGTATGTGTATGCTCAGTCCCTGAGACATGGCCAACTCTTTGTGACCCTATGGACTGTAGCCCATCAAGCTCCTCTGTCATGCGATTTTTCCTGGCCAGAAAACTTCAATGGGTTGCCATTTCCTTCTCCAGCGGATCTTTTCTACCCAGGGATTGAATCCGTGTCTCTTGTATTGGCAGGCAGATTCTTTACCACCTGGGAAGTAAGCATACAACAGGCATTGTTAAAATTATTGGGCTGTACTACTTACAATGAACTTTTCACTATTTTGCTTTTACTCATGCTAAACCCTTTCTCCTATGTCTATATGAAACGTTGCTTACTCTGTAGCTTTTCCTGATGGCCTCTTCAATTATATTTTGACAGTTCATAACCACATCCTGACTGTATTATTTTTTTAACCATGTTTTGTTTATTTTTAATATGCGTACACCCACTCAAAATGCTTTAGCTCCTAAAGGGTTTTTGTGGAGTTTAGAAGCTAGTGCCTTTTAAGTGAGTGTTTGCATATAAAAAAGAAATATGCATGATAATTGTCTATATATTAAGGAACTAAATAAATATTTCCAAATGAGCTAACTTTAACTCAAGAATCCCTTTTCAAAACTATGTCAAAGGAAAAAATAAGTAGAGAGAATGCTATTGAATTTGAGAAATATAACAGATGCTATACGGAGTAAACATTTAGAACTTGCCTGTAACGCAGGAGAGTCGGGTTTGATCCCTGGATTAGGAAGATTCCCTGGAGGATGGCTTGGTAACCCACTTCAGTATTCTTGCCTGGAGAATTTCATGGACAGAGGAGGCCAGCTGACTGCAGTCCGTGGGATGGCAAAGTCAGACACGACTGAGTAACTGACACTTTCACTTTCATAGAACTGTTAGTTACTTGGAAGGCAAGTGACCAATTCATAGATATAATATGAAACTAAATATAATACATAATATTTTGTATATAGAATGCTTTTATAATGGCCTCTTGTTATAACTTAAAAAAAAAGCAGTGTTTATTATGGCAACCACTAGCCAAATGTGGCACTTGAGAACTTAAACTATCACTAGCAGCCCAAATTGAGGTATTCTATAAGTGTAAAATAAACCATGAAGTCAGAAGATGTATCAGGAATATAAAATATCTCATTAATAAAATTTTATATTGATTATATATTCAAACTATATTTTAAATATACTGAATTAAATATTATACAATTAAAATTAATTAAACTTTTTTCCTTTTAATTTACTCCTTGTTACCAGTAGAAAATATATCATTACATACATAGTTTGCATTATGTTACTATTGGGAAGTCTATAAATAATGAATCAGAAGTAAAGAGGAAATTGAGTTGATTTCCAGTAGTATAGGAATGTAAAACGATTTAATTGTAAATATGGCATAAAAAAGAATTCAGACTTGTGCCCTCTTATTTATTCATTTTTTAAAACGTTTGATGCTTCTATTAATCTGTTTGTTAATTGATTTGGATTCTATTTTATTCTCAAATAACACATTTTTTATTGGTTTCTTCAACTTTGTTTTCCAATTTTTTAAAGTTTCTTGGTGCCATGAGGTAAACAAAATATGGGTTGTGTTCTGTAGGAAAGCAAACAGTTCTAAACTATTTTGCTAGTGTAGTGTCTTTATGATTCACACACTATAAGCATTGAAAATGAAAAAGTGAAAGTGTTAGTTACTCATTCATGTCCTACTCTTTGGGATTCCACAGACTGTAGCTCACCAGGCTCCTCTGTCTATGGTATTCTTCATGAAAAAATACTGGAGTAGGTACCCATTCCCTTCTCCAAGGGATCTTCCCCATGCAAGTATCAAATCCAAGTCTTCAACGTTGCAGGCAAATTCTTTAACATTTGAGCCACCAAGGAAGTCCTATATATTAACAAAAGAACTTAGAACACATTTGTTCACATTACTCTAGCAAAAATTATGGACTTTCCTGATAGCTCAATTGGTAAAGAATCCACCTGCAATGCAGGAGATCCTGATTGGATTCCTAGGATGGGAAGATCCTCTGGAGAAGGGATTGGCTACCCACTCCAGTATTCTTGGGCTTCCCTTGTGGCTCATCTGGTGAAGAATTCACCTGCAATGCAGGAGACCTAGGTTCCATCCCTCGGTTGGGAGGATGCCCTGGAGAAGGGAAAGGCCACCCAATCCAGTATTCTGGCCTGGAGAATTCCATGGACTGTATAGTCCATGGGGTTGCAAAGAGTTGGACACGACTGAGTGACTTTCACTTTCAGTTTCAGTTTAGGAAAAATTAGTTGAATTGTAACTGAGATGTAAATGAGATGGTTGAATGTCATCACTGACTCAATGGACCTGAGTTAGGGCAAGCTCTGGTAGACGGTGAAGGACAGGGAAGACTGGCATGTTTCAGTCCATGAATTTGCAAGGGTTGGACATGACTGAGTGACTTTCTATTCTCTAAGTATCACTAATTTAGGAAAAATTGAAACTTGTTTGAAAATATCATCAACAGTTTAACATAATTAGCTCTATATGTTGGAACTTGAGACCAGATATCACTATGCCATTTTAAATATTCTTTTGTTTACTATCCTGCTCTTTGGTACTGAGAGATTTTGTTGTTTTGGTTTTGTTGTTGTTCAGTCACTCAGTCCTGTCCGACTCTTTGCAACTCCATGGGCTATATAGTCCATGGAATTCTCCAGGCCAGAATAGTTAAGAGTGGGTAGCCTTTCCCTTTTCAGGGATCTGCCCAACCCAGGGATTGAACCCAGGTCCCCCACATTGCAGGCACATTCTTTACCAGCTAAGCTACCAGAAAAACACTAGTGATATCTAAGAATATTGTCCTTTTATTTTTTTTCAATTACAAATGAGTACTCCTACAATTTGAATTCATATGTTTGGTTTTCAGATTCTTTTATTACTTTAATAGAGATTATGACAAAAAAATACTACAAAAATTTCAAACAAAAGTCCCAGCTATGAAAAGTCAGATAAATGTATGTATTTTTAGGTATATAATACATGTGCCATAAAATGTACCCATTTTCAATGTATACACTCATGTAATTGCCATCAAAAATGCAAAACATTATCATCACTTTAAAAAGTTTTTTTCGAGGGGAGGGTTGGGGGGTGGCAAAAAAAATAAAAAGGTTTTTTCTATATCCTTGAAGCCAGTTTCCCTAAGTGCAAGATGTAGATGACCAACAATTTACTTCCTGCCATTATAAATTCTATATCCTCTAGAATTTCACATTAATGGTTATTTATGGTAGGTTCCCTGAGTTGGGAAGATCCCCTGGAGGAGGAAATGGCAAACCACCCCAGTATTCTTGCCTGGAAAATCCCAGAGACAGGGAAGCATGGTGGGCTACAGTCCACAGGGTCACAAAGAGTCAGACACAACTGAGAACACATGGTCACATGATCACGATGGTAACTTATATTTTATGTCTGAAATGTTTTACTCAGCATAATTTTCCTGGAGAGTTTTGCTGTTATTGGTATAAGTAGTTTATTCATTTTCAGTCCTGAATAGTATTTCAAAACCATCATTTACTTTATCCATTTGTCTATTGATGGAAGCCTGAATTATATCCAATTACTTTGTTACTGTGGACAAAAATTATTATGAACAATAGCATTTACATCTTGATTCACACATGTGGAATAAATACCTACAAGTTGAATTACTGGGACATAGTTTATGTGTATGTCTATATATTTAAATCAACTTTAATTATTTTTTAAAATTAAACATATACATTATATTTATATTTATATTATTTTATATTTATATATTAAATCAATTTTAATTATTTTTTAAAATTAAACACATACATTATTTTATATAAAATATAAACTATAGATAATTTTTTATAATTCATTCACTTTTTAACTGAAAGATAATTGCTTTACAGAATTTTGTTGTTTTCTGTCAAACCTCAACATGAATCGGCCATAGGTATACATTTATCCCCCTCTATTTTGGAATTTCCTCACATCTCCATCCCCATCCCACCCCTCTAGGTTGATACAGAGCCCCTGTTTGAGTTTTCTGAGCCATACAGCAAATTGCCGTTGGCTATCAATTTGAATATGGTAATGCAAGTTTCCATGTTACTCTCTCCACACATCTCACATTCTACTCTCCTCTCCCAATAACCATAAGTCTATTCTCTATGTCTCTTTCTCCATTGCTGCCCTGTAAGTAAATTCCTCAGTATGATATTTCTAGGTTCCATATATATGCATTAGAATATGATATTTACCTTTCTCTTTCTGAGTTTCTTCACTCTGTATAATATGGTTCTAGGTTCATCCACCTCATTAGAACTGAGTCAGGGGTGTTTCTTTTTATGGCTGAGAAACAGCCATATAGAAAGACAATTTCTATATCCATTCATCTATTGATGGATATCCAGGTTTCTCCATGTTTCAGACATTGTAAATAGTGCTGCAGTGAACAATGGGATACATGTGTCTCTTTCAATATTGGTTTCCTCAAGATATATGCCTAGGAGTGAGATTGTTGGGTCACATGGTGGTTTTATTCCTAGTTTTTCAAGGAATCTCCATACTGTCTTCCATACTGGCTGTATCACTGTTAGCTTTACATTCCCACCAACAGTGCAAGAATGTACCCTTTTCTCCACACCCTCTCCAGCATTTATTGTTTGTTGACTGTTTGATGATGGCCATTCTGACTGGTGTGAGGTGATATCTCATTGTAGTTTTGATTTATGTTTCTCTAATAATGACTGATGTTGAGCATGTTTTCATGTGTTTGTTAGCCATCTATATGTCTTCTTTGGAGAAATGTCTGTTTAGGTCATTTTCCCACTTGTTGATTGGGTTGTTTGTTTTTCTGGTATTGAGTTGTATGAGCTGCTTGTATATTTTGGAAATTATTCCTTTGTCACTTGTTACATTTGCTCTTATTTTCTCCCATACTCAGGGATTTCTTTTCACTTTGCTTCTCATTTCCTTTACTGTGAAAAAACATTTAAGTTTATCAGGTCCCACTTGTTTCCTTCTGCTTTTATTTCGATTACTCCAGGTGGTGGAAAATAGAGTATTTTGCTTTGATTAATGTAATTGAGTATTCTCCCTATGTTTTCCTCCAAGAATTTTATACTTTCTGGGTACATCTAGGTCTTTAATCCATTTTGACTTCATCTTTTTGCATCATGTTAGGAAGTGTTCTAATTTCATTCTTTTACATGTAGCTGTCCAGTTTCCCAGCATCATTTATTGAAGAGGCTATCTTCACCCCATTGTATATTCTTGCCTCCTTGGTCAAAAATGAGGTACCCATAGGTGCTTGGGTTTATTTCTGGGCTCTCTATCTTGTTCCATTGGTCTATATTTCTCTTCTTGTGCCAGTGCCTACTGTCTTGATGACTGTTGCTTTGGCGTATAATCTGAAGTTGGAAAGGTTGATTCTTTCAGCTTCATTCTTCTTTCTCAAGACTGCTTTGGCTATTTGGGGTCTTTCATGTTTTCATATGAATGGTGAAATTTTTTGTTCTAGTCTGTGAAAATGCCATTAGTATTTGATACGGATCACATTGAATCTGTAGGTTGCATTTTGTCGTATAGGCATTTTCAAACTACTGATTCTTTCTACCCAGGAATATGGAATATCTCTCCATCTGTTTATGTCATCTTTGATTTCTTTCATCAGTGTCTTATAATTTTCTGTGTACAGTTCTTTTCTCTCCTTAGGTGAGTTTATGTTGCAGTGGTGACTGCAATTGATTCCTTAATTTCTGTTTCTGATTCTTCATTGTTAGTATGTAGAAATGCAAGTGACTTCTCTCTATTGATTATGTATCCTGCAACTTTGTTAAATCCAGTGATTAGCTCTAGTAATTTTCTGATAGTGTCTTTTGCATTTTCTATGTACAGTATCATGTCATCTGCAAAGAGTGACAGTTTTACTTCTTTTCCAATCTGGATTCCTTTTATTTCTTTTTTTCTTGGATTCCTGTAGCTATGACTTCCCCAACTATGCTGAATAATAGTGGTGAAAGTGGACACCATTGTCTTGTTCTTGATCTTAGGGGGAATGCTTTCAGTTTTTCCCCATTGACAATATGTTTGCTGCAGGCTTATCATATATTGCCTTTACTATGTTGAGGTAGGTCCCTTCTATGTCTATTTTTTGAGGAGTTTTAATCATAAATAGGTGCTGAATTTTGTCAAAGGCCTCTTCTGCACCTATTTAGATAATCATAAGGTTTTTATCTTTCATTTTTTTAATATGCTGTATCCCACTGATTGCTTTGCATATATTGAAGAATCCGTGGATTCCTGGAATGAAACCAAATTCATCATAGTATGTGAGCTTTATGAGGTGTTGCTGAATTCTGTTTGCTAAAATTTTGTTGAGGATTTTTGCCTCTATGTTCATTAGTGATATTGGCCTATAGTTTGCTCTGTATGTGTTGTCTTCATCTGGTTTTCGTATCAGGGTGATGGTGGCCTCATTGAATGAAGTTTAAGTGTTTCTTCCTCTGCAATTTTTTGAAAGAATTTTAGAAGAATAGGCATTAGCTCTTCGCTAAATATTTGACAGAATTCTCCCGTGAAGCCATCAGGTCCTGGGCTTTTGTATTTTGGGAGAGTTTTGATCACAGCTTCAATTTCAGTGCTTGTAACTGGATTGTTCATAATTTCTATTTCTCCCTGGTTTAGTCTTGGAAGATGGACCTTTCCTAGGAATCTGTCCATTTTTTCCAGGTTATCCATTTTATTGCCATATAGTTGTCCACAACAATCTCTCATAATCCTCTGTATTTCTGCATTGTCTGTTGCAACCTCTTCTCCCTCCTTTCCAATCCTGTTGATATGATTTCTCTCTCCTTTCTTCCCAGAGGTTCATCAATTCTGTCCATCTTCTCAAAGAACCAGCCTCTCTCCATTAATCCTTACTATTGCTTCTTTCATCTCTCTTTCATTTGTCTCTGCTCTGATTCTCATGATCTACCTTCCTCTACTAATTTTTGTGTGTGTGTGTGATTGTTGTTGCTGTCCTTTTCCCACTTGTCCCGGGTCCAAAGCCAGACTGTCCATTCAATGATTATCTTGTCTCTTGAGGTAGGATTGCACTGCTATAAATCTCCCTCCTAAAACTGCCCCTGCCACACCCCACAGGTCCAGAGCTGTCATATATTCATTGTCACTTGTTTCTAGAAATTTCTGGATTTCCCTTTTGATTTCTTCAGCAACCTGTTGGTTATTTAGAAAAGTATTGGTTAAAATCCACGTTTTTGTGTTTTTTTTTATACTTCCCTTCTTGTAATTTATATCCAGTCCCATAGTGTTGTGTTCGAAGATGTCTGATACAATTTCAACTCTCTCAAATTTACTGAGATTTGATCTGTGACCCAAGATGTGGTCTATCCTGGAGAATGTTCCATTTGTACTTGAGAAGAAGGTGTATTCTTCTGCATTTAGATGGAATGTCCTGAAGATATCAAGGAGATACATCTCATCTAATGTATCACTTAAGAATTGTGTTCCCTTATTAGCCCTGCGTCTTGATGATCTGTCCATTGGTGTGATTGGGGTGCTAAACTCTGCTACTATTATTGTGTTACCGTCCATATCTCCTTTTATGTCTGCTAGTGTTTGTCTTATGTACCAAGGTGCTCCTATGTAGGGTGCATAGGTATTTACAATGGTTAGGTCTTCCCCTTGGATTAATCCCTTGATCATTATGTAGTGTCTTTCCTTATCTCTTGTAATCGTATTTATTTTAAGGTCTATTTTGTCTGATATGAGGATTGCTACTCCAGCTTTCTTTTGTTTCCCATTTGCATGCAATATATTTTTTCATCCTCTCACTTTCAGTCTATATGTGTCTTTAGGTCTGAAAAGGGTTTCTTCTCGACAGCATATATATGGGATCTGGTTTTCATATCCATTCAGCCAGTCTGTGTCTTTGGTTGGAGCATCTAATCCATGTTCATTTAAAGTAGTTATTGATATATATGTTCTATTGCCATTTTCTTAATTGTTTGGAATTGAATTGTAGATCTTTATCTTCTCTTGTATTTCTTGACTATATAAGCCCCTTTAACATTTGTTGAAAAGCTTGTTTGGTGGTACAGAATTCTCTTAACTTTTACTTGTCTAAAAAGCTTTTTTTCCTCCATCAATTTTGAATGAGATCCTTGCTGGCTACAGGGATCTTGGCTGCAGATCGTTCCCTTTCAGTACTTGAAATATACCCTGCCAATAACCGTGGAAAATTCTGAAGGAGATGGGAATACCAGACCACCTGACCTGCCTCTTGAGAAATCTGTATGCAGGTCAGGAAGCAACAGTTAGAACTGGACATGGAACAACAGACTGGTTCCAAATAGGAAAAGGAGTACGTCAAGGCTGTACATTGTCATCCTGAATTAACTTACATACAGAGTACATCATGAGAAACACTGGGCTGGCGGAAGCACAATCTGGAATCAATATTGCTGGGAGAAATATCAATAACGTCAGATATGCAGATGATACCACCCTTATGGAAGAAATTGAAGAAAAACTAAAGAGCCTCTTGATGGAAGTGAAAGAGGAGAGTGAAAATGTTGGCTTAAAGCTCAACATTCAGAAAACAAAGATCATGGCATACGGTCCCATCATTTTATGGCAAATAGATGGGGAAACAGTAGAAACAGTGGCTGACATTGTTTTGGGGGACTCCCAAGTCACTAGAGATGGTCTTTGCAGCCATGAAATTAAAAGATGCTTGCTCCTTGGAAAGAAAGTTATGACCAACCTCAACAGCATATTACAAAGCAGAGACGTTACTTTGTCACCAAAGGTCTGTCTCGTCAAAGCTATAGTTTTTCCAGTGGTCATGTATGGATGTGAGAATTGGATGGTGAAGAAATCTGAGCATCAGAGAATTGATGCTTTTGAACTGTGGTTCTGGAGAAGACTCTTGAGAATCCCTTGGCCTGCAAGGAGATCCATCCAGTCCATCCTAAGGGAGACCAGTCCTGGGTGTTCATTGGAAGGACTGATGTTGAAGTTGAATCTCCACACTTTGTCCACTGATACAAAGAGATGATATTTGAGATAACCCTGATGCTGGGAAAGATTGAGGGCAGGAGGAGAAGGGGATGACAGAGCATGAGATGTTTGAATGGCATCACCGACTCAATAGACAGGGGTTTGGGTAGACTCTGGCAACTGGTGATGGATAGGGAGTCCTGGCCTGCAGCAGTTCATGGGGTTGCAAAGAGTTGGACATGACTGAGCAAATGAACTGAACTGAGCTGATTGCTTTCTGGCCTGTAGAGTTTCTGCTGAAAGATAAGCTGTTAAACATATGAGGTTTCCCTTGTATGTTATCTGCTGCTTTTCCCTTGCTGTGTTTAATATTCTTTCTTGGTGTTTAGTCTTTGTTAGTTTGATTCGTATGTGTCTTGGCCTGTTTCTCCTTGGGTTTATCCTATATGGGAGGCTTTGCTCCTCTTGGACTTGATTGACTATTTCCTTTCCATGTTGGGAACATTTTCAACTATAATCTCTTCAAAATTTTTCTCATGCCCCTTTCCCCCCCTTCTTCTTCTGGGAACTGTATAGTTCAAAGGTTGGTGTGTTTGATATTGTCCCAGAGGTCTCTGAGACTATCCTCAGTTCCTTTTATTCTATTTACTTTATTCTGCTCTTCAGAAGTTATTTCCACCTTTTTATCTTCCAGATCACTGATTCATTCTTCTGCTTCAGATATTCTGCTATTTATTCCTCCCAGAGTATTTTTCATTTCAGTAATTGTGTTATTGTCTCTGTATGTTTATTTTTCATTCTTCTTTGTTCATTGTTAATTGATTCTTGCATTTCCTCCATTCTGTTTTCAAGGTTTTTGATCATCTTTACTATCATTCTTCTGAATTCTTTTCCAGTAAGTTTGCCTATTTGTTCTTCATTTATTCAGACTTCCATGTTTCTAATTTGTCCCTTCATTTGTGTAGTATTTCCCTGCTTTTTAATTACTCCCTTTTTTTTTTAACTTATTGTGTTTGAGGTCTCCTTTTTGCAGACTTTGAGGCTGAATTCTTTCTTCCGTTTGATTTTTCTTTCCTCCTAAGTTTGGTTCAGTGGTTTGTGTAAGCTTCATATAGGGTGAGATTTGTGGTGAGTTTTTGTTTTTTGTTTGTTTTTCCTCTGATTGGCAAGGCGGATGAGGTGTTAATCTTGTCTGCTGATGGCTGGGTTTGTATTTTTGTTTTGGTTGTTGTTTAGACAAGGCCTCCTGCAGTGTGCTACTGGTTGTTGGGTGATGCCAAGTCTTGTATTTAAGCGATTTCCTTTGTGTGAGTTCTCACTATCTGATACTCCCTAGAGTTAGTTCTCTGGTAGTCTAGGGTCTTGGGGCCAGTGCTTCCACTTCAATGTCTCAGGGCTTAATATCTGTTCAGGAACGAAGATTCCACAAGTGGTTTATTATGGCAGTAAGTGATATTAAAACAAATACCCCAAAATGAGAAACCAAAGATGAAGCACAGACAAATGGCAATTACAAAATCAGGCAAATAATAATTATAATAATGGAATATACATATATACATATACTCCCATGCTGCTGCTGCATTGCTTCAATCATGTCCAACTCTTTGCGACCCCATAGACGCAGCCCACCAGGCTCCACTGTCCCTGGGATTCTCCAGGCAAGAACACTGGATTGGGTTGCCATTACCTTCTCCAATGCATGAAAGTGAAAAGTGAAAGTGAAGTTTCTCAGTCGTGTCCGACTCTTTGCGACCCCATAGACTGCAGCCTACAAGGCTCCTCCGTCCATGGGATTTTCCAGGCAAGAGTACTGGAGTGGGGTGCCATTGCTTTCTCCATAAGCAAATCAAAATAATGAATTAAAATAAAGTACAGTAGATTGACATGATGAACAAAGGAAATCAAAAATTATATCCACCAGTTAAGAACAAAATTAATTATCTAAAACACAAATTAGAAAACAAAGCTAAAACTAGGTGCCAAGGGGGAAATAAAGCAGTAAAAACAAAGCTAACAAATATGTTGATTGGAAAGGAAAGAAAGAAAGAATAGATATACAAGGTTAAATAGAGGAGGATGCAGAAGGTTTATTTACATTAAATATTAACTGCCAGCTGAAAAGAACAGTAGCAGAAGCAAACAAAGAATAAATGTAGGAAAAATATAATAGGTTTAAAAAATAAAAATTGCATTAAAGTGAAAAGAAAAAAAAAGAAAGAAAAAAGAAGGAAAAAACAAAAAAAGGAAAATTCCACTGAATTGCAAAAGCTCAACATAGAGGCAGAGGTTTATAACAACAATAAAAAGTGTGACTGAATATACACACATATATATACAGCCATAAGCAAAATCCAAACAGTCCATCAAAAGTAATGAGATTGACCTGGCAAACAAAGAAACCAAAAATTATGTCTATATTAAGAACAAAGCTAACAGAACCACAAACTGGAAAACAAAACTAAAGCAAGGTGTCAACTGGGGAGTAAAGCAATGAAATAAAACTAAAAAATATGTTGAGAGGAAAGGAATGAAAGAAAATAAAGAGAAGAGATATCTAAAGTTAAATAGAGGTAGATAAAGATGATTTATATATATTAAAGATTAAATGCAAGGAGAAAATAACAGTAGGAAAGGAAAACAAAGGCATAACTGTATAAAAAGTAATAATAGGTTTTAAAAAATTTTTTTAAAAGACAAGGAAAAGAAAAAAAAAAAAAAAGGAAATCTCCACAGAACTACAAAAGCCCAATGTGGAGGCAGAAGTTTATAACAAAATATATAAAAAAAAAAGTGACTGAGAAAAAAATAAAGCTCAAAAGCTTATTTAGATTTCATAGTTCCAATAAAATCAACACCTAAAACAGAAAGGGGAAAAAAAGGACTAAAAAAAAAAATCTAAAATAATCTACAGAACAAGTCAAAACATAAGAATAATAAATGTTTTTCTTGAGTCGCTGCTGTGGAGTCCTTTCCTTTGCTTGGAGTCACAGTCCACATCATGTCCCTTGGATACCCTCCAACACTGTGCTGATCTCTGGACTTGTTTTGGGGCAGCTCAGATTCTAATCTGGTCCTACTCCTGTGTGTTCTTGCCTCCAATGTCCACAGCTATCAGAACTAGTGTGTTTTCTTTTGTGGGAGCTCTCAATGTCCTTTTATATATTCCATAGACAAAGTCTGCCTAGTAGGTCATGTGGATTGAATCTGCAGCTTGTACAGCTGGTGGGAAATTTGGGGGTCTTCTTCCTTAGACTCAGTGCCCCTGGGTTTCAATTGTGGTTTTATTTCCATCTCTACATATTGGTCGTCCACTGGGGTTTGCTCCTGAGGCTGCCCTGGAGGACTTGGGTTTGCCCCTGTGAGGACCAGGTGTAGAGGTGGTGCAGCTGCTTGGGTTGCAGGGGTTCTGGCAGCACCAGGTACTCAGGGGAGTTGATGGCCAGGAGAGCAGGAAATAAAGAACTTTAGAAGGGTATGGTGACCAGTATTGGCCAATGTGCTCCAGTATTCTTGCCTTGAGAAACCTCCTGACAGAGAAGTCTGGCAGGCCACATTCTACAGGGTTGCAAAGAGTTGGACAGGACCAAAGCAACCCTGCATGCATAGATTCAAGAATTTTTTTTCTTTTTTTTTTGCCTATGGCAGCTCTGCCCCAGTGAGAGCTGAGTGCGGTGGCGGCACAGATACTTGGCTTGCAGGGATCCTGGTGGCACAAAGTGTGCAGGGACACGGACTGCTTCTTCCCCCAGGAGTCGTGACCCTAGCCGAGTCTTTTTCAAGCCTCTTGTAGCTGGTGATCAGAGGCCTCTTTGGCCAGTCTTTCTTCGTAGCTCTGCCCATTCAGGCACTTAGAGGACTCCTTGCCTAGGGTCCTTCTCTGTTGTTTGGCATGTCAGGCACATAGAGGTTCCCTCCCGCCCGGGCTGGGGTTCTACTCTGTAGATTGGTGCATCAGGCACTTAAAGGAGTACCCTGGATGGGTCCTGCTGTGTAGTTCAGTAAGTCAGGCATTTGATGGATCAACCGCTATTGTTCAGCTGCCCATGCTGGCATGTGGGGAGAGAGAGGCTATGATATTGGCTCCACCCCTTACGCATGACTCAGCAATATCGCCTTGCTTCCATGGCTGCCGCGGCTTTCCTCCACAGGCATTTCCCACCATAATCTCCCCCATCACATCCCCTTGATTTGTCCCTCTGCAGTCAAAAGCAGCCCTCCCTAAACTCCAGCTCCCAGCTGCTGCACCTTCCAGCTGCTGCATACTTGTCCAGAGTATGTATGAGTACTACAAGGACTGTCTTATTCTCATTCCATTTTGGCTGCCACAGATCAGTTGTTTCACTCTCAGTCTTAAATGTTTCTCCTCTGATTCAGACAATTGCCCTGATGTGGGGATCATATCCCTGCTTCAGTTCCTCTACTCACCGAGGGCAGGTCCAGTCCTACTAACACTCCTGTTTTTCCCCCTAGTTCCTTCATCCTACTGAGTTTTGTGTGGTTCTATATATCCTTTTTACTGGCCAGATACTCTTGTCCTCTCTCAGCTGGTGTTCTGCATGCACTTCTGTGTCTGAAGGTGTATTCCTGATGTATCCATTGAGAGAGATGTACACCATGTCCACCTACCCCTCCGCAATCTTGTTCTCCCATAATTTGTTTCTTATAATCTTTATTTTAGACATCATAACAAATTTTATATTTTTAAATTTTAGTCATTCTAATAGGTATGTATCTTACACATCTGTTATAAATTGAAAGTTAAGTTTTTATTTCTGAAATTACTCATTATGTAATTATTTTCTTTTGAGTTCCAGGCTGATTGTATTTTTTTTTTCCCCCGCCAGTGGGAACAAGTGAAACAACTAAATATGAGATCAACAGGTGCCAGTTCACAGTTCACAGGAGGTGAGCATCACTCCAAGCTGAGTCCTGTTTCTACCGAGGAAGATGCTAACTAGAGAACAGTAAGCATTTTGGTGGGAGCTGGAAAAAATATAGTGTGGCTTCTATTATGTCCTTGAATAGCTGAATCATCTAATAAAGTTATATTTTTGTTTATATTAATATATAAATGTTAGAGATATCAATTTATTTTCTAAGGCCACAAATCAGGTGGCCTAAGAAACTACTGGAGAAAATCTAAACAGACATTTATCCAAAGACATACAGCCAGCCAAAAAGCACATGAAAAGATGTTCAATATCATTAATTAATAGAGAAACACAAATCAAAACCACAATGATGTATCACCTCACCCAAGTAAGAATGGCCATAATCAAAAATTACACACACACACAAAAATGCTGGAGAAGATTGGACAAAAAGGACCCCTCTTATGTTTTTGGTAGGAATGTAGATTGGTACAGCCACTATGGAGAATATTATAAAGGTTCCTTAAAGAACAAAAAATAGAGCTACCATATGATCCTGCAATCCCACTTCTGGACATATATCTGAAGAAAACCATAATTTGAAAAGATACATACATCTTAATGCTTAATGAAGCAGTATTTATAATAGCCAAGACATGGAACCTAAATGTTCATTGACAGATGAATGTATAAAGATGTCATATATGTGTGTGTGTATGTGTGTATTGTGTGTATATATACAATGGAGTATTACTCAGCCATAAAAAAAGATTGAAATAATGCCATTTCCCACACACGGATGGACCTAGAAGTTGTCAAACTAAGTGAAGTAAGTCAAACAGGGAAAGACAAATATATTAATCCACTACTCATCTCTCTTAAGCTGTCTTGTGGTTGCTCTGCTAAAAGTGAAGTCATCTAATGTGTCCAAATCCTTTCCCAATTTTCACCAAATGAAATGGACCATAAATACTAAAAAATGATTAATGAATGAATACATATAACATACAAGATTGAAAGGATTTCACAAATTTTGGTTCAAAATCTTCCTAAATAATATATGAGGCATGAGAACCTGGATAATTTTGAGATAATACCATTACATTTCATGAATACTACATGAGTTTATGGGCTTCCTGGTGATTCAATGGTAAAGAATCCACCTGCAAGGCAGGAGGAGCAGGAGACGTGGGTTTGATCCCTGGGTCAGGAAGATTCTTTGGAGGAGGGCACGGCAGCCCACTCCAGTATTCTTGTCTGTGAGAATCCTGTGAACAGAGGAGTCTGGAAGTCTACAGTCCATGGGGTGGCAAAGTGTCAGGCATGACTGAAGTGAACTTAGCATGGCACAGAACATGAGTTTACAATTCAGACATGAAGAAAACCGTATCTATGTTTTTAAATACTTTGATCAATTTTATATTAATTTTTTGATTAATTTTTTTTATTTTTGGGAGTATCAGCAATTAACAGTTATGTAAAACAATGTCTATTTTACTTTGAGTAAAATTCTAAGAGGCAGAATGCTAAGGACAAAAACACTGCTTCTCTGACTAAGCAACCTCGTTCTTCCTTTAAAGATAAACAGATACCTTGTATAGGCAGAAAAAAATGGTTACCTTGGAATTGAAGGAAAGAACCTAAGAAGGTCAGCAAGCATAATTTGATGCTATTTGTGGTATGAAATTCTTAGAAGTTTTAGACCAACAATGGAATAGGCACAATATGATTGAAGTCCCTTATTTTGAGGCTCTCTTCTCTTTAGTATGTGATGGTCTTTGAATTGTGTTAGAATCCAGATAAATTTAGAACTAGGTAAAGATTTGATCATGGAGACCACAATACTCAGCCATAATTTATTGCTTCTGAATTGAAAATCCTCCCTCCATGTAGGGGCAGTGTGTGTGTGTGTGTGTGTGTGTGTGTGTGTGTGTGTGCTATGAGTATAATCCTATTCACATGAATTGCCTTCACAATCCCCATTTTCTATTCTAGTGTTAAACTTCATCTCTTACAAGCTCTCACAATGTAATCCTACTAGGTAATCTATAGGACAATGAATTCATATTGGTATATTTTCCAAATTTTAAGCTTACTTGGAAATTTTAATTCATTTTTATAACCTTTATTCCATTATTAGGTTAAGATGAATATTTGCATATTCTTCCTGTAATTTTCTGGGTCCTGGTTTCTGAACTAAGGAATAATTGCTCCACAAAGAACACAGTGATAGTGATACTCTGTCCTAAAATGATATTCAGAAGCAACTTTTGCATTGTCAAAGTGACAGATTTTGCAGCCTCTACCAGAGTAATTATGTTTTAACAATTTTGAGGCTAAGTGTCAATCAAGTCCCTTCATTTCTTCAAAGATTTGGTAAGAAGAACAGCTTTTAAAAGCAAAAATTCTAGGAATAAGATCTCATCCCTGAATGATATCAATGGAAAATCATCTTCTTTTCCTCCTCTCCCTGATGTGAGAAAAGTGAAGCTCAGAGAATTTAAATTATTTACCAACGATCACAAGAATGGTGGAAGTGGGATTCAAAACCAGGTGGCTCTTACTCCAGGGCCATCCATACTGCCTTATCTAAGGTCACGAAATGTTAATTTCCCCTTAGCAACTTCAATCATTCGCAGCAAGAAGTTCTACAGTCTCTGTGTGCAGTAAACTATGGTTTTTCATGGCTTTCAGATAAGTAAACTCAGTCCAATTACATACAGTTCAGTCCATTTATTGATCTCTTATTGGTTTCCAGTACTAAGTGCTGGCTTTTTAAAGATGAGCTAGCGAAAAAGAAGTGTTTTGGAGTGAGAGTAGAGGGATTATTTTATTCTTTCCCCTGGCTCAGAGAGTGTATCTCTTTCACATGACAGTTTTTCTGTAACCTGGTATAGAACTTTGAAGTTTAGTAAAGCAGAAGTGACAGCTCTGTGACTCACAAACTCCACTGAGACTGTTCTGGTATGACAAACGTGTCTCAGCTGTCTGTATATAAATTAGGAATTCCTAAAGCTTTCAATATGAAAGTTGCTATGAACTGCTTTGTTTCAAACAAAAACCATTGAAATGATAATTAGAAAGCATTCTTTTGCCAAACTTTACATGACTTTTGGGGAAAGTAAACCCAGTTACCCTATTTAAAGTTTTTACTGGGAAGGTGTCTCCATTCTTCTTGTGAGAGGAGAAGAGGCATTTTTGTGAACTACTGTAGGACATGATATGTACATTTTTGAAGTCACTTTAAATCTTAGGATCTGGCAGATAAGAATTTATGCTGCATATATATACATACTCATTTATTGTCATATAGTTGACGTAATATATTATATTTTAACAGAAAACCATAAATACAAATAGATTTAAAGAAGAATTTAAAGATATCAGATGACAAGATATAAAGGGGAAGTAAAAAAAACATAAAATTATCATTTTAATTATTATCTTCTTTCTGAGAATCTCAACCACCCCAAGATAGAAAATACTTATCCTTTTGGGACAAGAACTAAATTTAATCTTCTTAAGGACACATTCAATCTTGTTATGCTTTTAATTCTCGATTTTTTCCCCACTATGGAACGTTTTCTTTTTGTTTTGTTAATGGAAGTGTGAGTGACTATTTTGTCTGCATGCATGTATAGCCGGGAGCTGTATGTTCTGAAGCATCTCTTGGAGATTTTATTATTTTTTTAATTATGGCATGTTTCTAGGGTTGCTGCTGTTGTTGTTCAGTCATTAAGTCCTATTCAACTCTTTTCAACCCCATGGACAGCAGCACATCAGGCTTCCCTGTCCTTTAGTATCTCCCAGAGTTTACTCAAACTCACGTTCACTGAGTTGGTGATGCTGTCCAATCATCTCATTCTCTGTCACCCACTTCTCCTCCTGACCTCTCAATCTTTCCCAGTATCAGGGAGTCAAACAATACCCAGTTTTGAGTGTGGCATCAGCATGACTATCTTCTCTCAAATCTACATCTATTCTATTTATGATCTGCTAATGACATAAGTAAACCATTGTAGAATCTGAAGACCCAGGAGTCATTTAAAAATTTTGATTGTAACTTCTCTAAACTCCTTCTCAGTCCAGTTAACCAACTAAAGGACAAGTTAGTCTTAATAATATCTCCAAGTGTCAAATATTTCCATTCACACTGATATCTTATGATATATAATCTGCATGTCATCTTTACCATATTATGTTTTATCATATTGTACATAAAACATGTGTAGTATGATATATATAAATGTCTATTTAATATTATATATAAGAGATTTTTATTTTGCTATCTGGATATTTGCTGTATTAGTATATGAAACAGAAAAGGAACGAAAGAAAAATAATATGCATAATAAATATTTTATATTTTAACAAATTCACTATTATAGACTGCTAGATATGCAAAGATATCTAGCTAATACTCATTATTTTTCTACACATGTGGAAAAACACAAACACATTACATTATCATATGTCTTAGAAAATGATAATAAGGGCTGCTTTTGTGTAACATAGTGAGAGGAATTGAGAGAAAACAGTATTAAGAAAAAATCAAATTTATATACATAATATGTATTTACTTAAAAACAATTTGTATTTTTGTTAAATATACAGAATCAAATGCTCTATTTAATCTGAACAAATAACACAAAAATAATTCAATTAATAGTGAAATAATGGCATAATTGGGGCCAGTTAAAGTTACTGTTTAGACCTAAAATTATAAAAGTAAAAGCTTTATTGGTACTTGAGAAGATGGCAGAAGAGTAGGTGGATGTGGAATACATCTTTCTCCATGAATACATCAAGAATATGCCTTCAGACACAGAAGTGCATGCAGAACATGACCTAAGAGCAGACAGAAGAATCTGACCAGCAGAAAAATATATATATAACCACACAAAATTTGAGATCAAGCCCTGAGGCTTTGGAGTGGAAGAACTGACTCTAAAACCCTAGACTACCAGAGAACTAATTCTAGGGAGTATCAAATAATGAGAAATCACACAAAGGAAACCGCTTGAATACAAGACCTGGCATCACTCAACTACCAGTAGGACACTGTAGAATGCCTCGTCTAAACAAAAAACAAAACAAAAATATAAACCCAACCATCAGCAGACAGGATTAACACCTCACTCAGTCTTGATGATCAGAGGAAAAACAAACAAACAAACAAAAACTCACCACAAATCTCACCCTATGTGAAGCTTACGCAAACCACTGAACCAAACTTAGGAGGGAAGGAAAAATGGAAGAAAGAATTTAGCCTTGAAGTCTGGGAAAAGGAGACCTCAAACACAATAAATTAAAAACAACAAAAAAAAGAAGTGATGAAAAGGCAGGGAAATACTACACAAATGAAGGAACAAGTTAAAAACATGGAAGTTTGAGTAAATGAAGAAAAATAGGCAAACTTCCTGGAAAAGAATTCAGAATAATGATAGTAAAGATGATCAAAAACCTTGAAAACAGAATGGAGAAAATGCAAGAATCAATTAACAATGAACAAAGAAGAATTAAAGAATAAACATACAGTGACAAACAATGCAATTACTGAAATGAAAAATACTCTGGAAGGAATCAATAGCAGAATATCTGAAGCAGAAGAACGAATCAGTGAGCTGGAAAATAAAATGGTGGAAATAACTTCTGAAGAGCAGAATAAAGTAAACACAATGAAAAGAACTGAGGATAGTCTCAAGACCTCTGGGACAATATCAAACACACCAACCTTTGAATCATAGGGGTCCCAGAAGAAGAAAGGCAAAAGAAAGGGTATGACAAAAAATTTGAAGAGATTATAGTTGAAAATGTCCCCAACATGGAAAAAGAAATACTCAGTCAAGTCCAAGAGGAGCAAAGACTCCCATACAGGATCAACCCAAGAGAAACACACCAAGACACATACTAATCAAACTAACAGAGACTAAACACCAAGAACAAATAGCAAACACAGCAAGGGAAAAGCAACAGGTAACATACAAGGGAAACCCCATATGTTTAATAGCTGATTTTTCAGCAGAAACTCTACAGGTCAGAGGGCAATCAGTTCAGTTCCGTTCAGTACATTTGCTCAGTAGAGTCCAACTCTGAAATCGCATGAACCACAGCACGCCAGAACTCCCTATCCATCACCAACTGCCAGAGTCTACCCAAACCCCTGTCCATTGAGTCGGTGATGACATTCAAATATCTCATGCTCTGTCATCCCCTTCTCCCCCTGTCCTCAATCTTTCCCAGCATCAGGGTCTTCTCAAATGAGTCATCTCTTTGGATCGGTGGCCAAAGTGTTGGAGTTTCAGATTCAACATCATCCTTCAATGAACACCCAGGACTGATTTTCTTTAGGATGGACTGGTTGGATCTCCTTGCAGGCCAAAGGACTCTCAAGAGTCTTCTCCAACACAACAGTTCAAAAGCATCAATTCTTTGGTGCTCAGCTTTCTTCACCGTCCAACTCTCACATCCATACATGACCACTGGAAAAACCACAGCCTTGACAAGACAGACCTTTGGTGACAAAGTAATGCCACTGCTTTTTAATATGCTGTCTAGGTTGGTTATAACTTTTCTTCCAAGGAGTAAGCATCTATTAATTACATGGCTGCAAAGACCATCTGCAGTGATTTGGGAGCCCCCCAAAACAAAATCAGCCACTGTTTCTACTGTTTCCCCATCTATTTGCCATGAAATGATGGGACCGTATGCCATGATCTCTGTTTTCTGAATGTTAAGCTTTAAGCCAACTTTTTCACTCTCCTCTTTCACTTCCATCAAGAGGCTCTTTAGTTTTTCTTCAATTTCTGCAATAAGAGTGATGTCATCTGCATATCTGATGTCATTGATATTTCTCCCAGCAATCTTGATTCCAGATTGTGCTTCCACCAGCCCAGCGTTTCTCATGATGTAGTCTGCATGTAAGTTAATTCAGGATGACAATATACAGCCTTGATGTACTCCTTTTCCTATTTGGAACCAGTCTGTTGTTCCATGTCCAGTTCTAACTGTTGCTTCCTGACCTGCATACAGATTTCTCAAGAGGCAGGTCAGGTGGTCTCGTATTCCCATCTCCTTCAGAATTTTCCACGGTTATTGGCAGGGTATATTTCAAGTACTGAAAGGGAACGATCTGCAGCCAAGATCCCTGTAGCCAGCAAGGATCTCATTCAAAATTGATGGAGGAAAAAAAAGCTTTTTAGACAAGTAAAAGTTAAGAGAATTCTGTACCACCAAACAAGCTTTTCAACAAATGTTAAAGGGGCTTATATAGTCAAGAAATACAAGAGAAGATAAAGATCTACAATTCAATTCCAAACAATTAAGAAAATGGCAATAGAACATATATATCAATAACTACTTTAAATGAACATGGATTAGATGCTCCAACCAAAGACACAGACTGGCTGAATGGATATGAAAACCAGATCCCATATATATGCTGTCGAGAAGAAACCCATTTCAGACCTAAAGACACATATAGACTGAAAATGAGAGGATGGAAAAATATTTTCCATGCAAATGGGAAGCAAAAGAAAGCTGGAGTAACAGTCCTCATATCAGACAAAATAGACCTTAAAATAAATACAATTACAAGAGATAAGGAAAGACACTACATAATGATCAAGGGATCAATCCAAGAGGAAGTCCTAACCATTGTAAATATCTATGCACCCTACATAGATACCTTGGTACATAAGACAAACACTAGCAGACATAAAAGGAGATATGGACGGTAACACAATAATAGTAGCAGAGTTTAGCACCCCATTCACACCAATGGATGGATCATCAAGATACAGGGTTAGTAAGGGAACACAATTCTTAAGTATGATGAGATGGATCTCACTGATATCTTCAAGACATTCCATCCAAATGCAGAAGAATACACCTTCTTCTCAAGTGCACATGGAACATTCTCCAGGATAGACCACATCTTGGGTCACAGATCAAATCTCAGTAAATTTGTGAGAGCTGAATTTGTATCAGACAAATTCGAACACAACACTATGGGACTGGATTTAAATTACAAGAAGAGAAGTATAAAAAGACACAAACATGTGGAGATTAAACAATACTTTTCTAAATAACCAACAGGTTGCTGAAGAAATCAAAAGGGAAATTCAGAAATTTCTAGAAACAAATGACAATGAAAATATGATAACTCAGGACCTGTGGGATGTGGCGGGGGCAGTTGTGGGAGGGAGATTTATAGCAGTGCAATTCTACCTCAAGAGCCAAGATAATCATTGAATTGAGAGTCTGGCTTTGGACCCGGGACAAGTGGGAAAAGGACAGCAACAACAATCACAAAACAGCCAAAATTAGTAGAAGGAGAGAGATCATGAGGATCAGAGCAGAGACAAATGAAAGAGAGATGAAAGAAACAATAGTAAGGATTAATGGAGTGAGAGGCTGGTTCTTTGAGAGGATTGACAGAATTGATGGACCTCTGGGAAGAAAGGAGAGAGAAACCATATCAGCGGGATTGGTAAGGAGGGAGGAGAGGTTGCAACCCACAAGGCAGAAATGCAAAGGATCATGGGAGATTGTTGTGAACAACTATATGGCAATAAAATGGGTAACCTGAAAAAAATGGACAGATTCCTAGGAAAGGTCCATCTTCCAAGACTGAACCAGGAGAAATAGAAATTATAAACAACTTAATTACAAGCACTGAAATTGAAGCTGTGATCAAAAATCTCCCAACATACAAAAGCCCAGGACCAGATGGCTTCACAGGAGAATTGTATCAAACATTTAGAGAAGAGCTGATGCCTTTTCTTCTAAAACTCTTTCAAAAAATTTCAGAGGAAGAAACACTTCAAATTCATTCAATGAGGCCACCATCACCCTGTATCGAAAACCAGACAAAGACAACACAAAAAGAGAAAACTATAGGCCAATATCACTGATGAACATAGATGCAAAAATCCTCAACAAAATCTTAGCAAACAGAATTCAGCAACACCTCATAAAGCTCATATACCATGATGAAGTTGGGTTCATTCCAGGAATGCAAGGATTCTTCAATATACACAAAACATTCAGTGGAATACAGCATATTCTCAATAGGTTCAGAAGAGGCCCTTGACAACGTTCAGCACCCATTTACATTAAAACTCTTCAAAAAATGTGCATAGAAGGAACCTACCTCAACATAGTAAAGGCCATATATGATAAGCCTGCAGCAAACATTATTGTCAATGGTGAAAAACTGAAAGCACTCCCCCTTAGGTCAGGAACAAGACAAGGGTGTCCACTTTTACCACTATTATTCAGCATAGTTCGGGAAGTCCTAGCTACAGCAATCCAAGAAAAAAAGAAATAAAGGGAATCCAGATTGGAAAAGAAGAGGTAAAGCTGTCACTGTTTGCAGATGACATGATACTGTACATAGAAAATCCTAAAGATACTATCAGAAAATTACTAGAGCTAATCACTGAATTTAGCAAAGTTGCAGGATACATAATCAATAGAGAGAAATCACTTGCATTTCTACATACTAAGAATGAAGAATGAGAAAGAGAAAGTAAGGAATCAATCGCACGCACTACTGCAGCATAAGGAATGAATTATCTAGGGCATATACACCAAGGAAAGCAGAATTTAAAGAGACACTGTACGCCAATGTTCATGGCTGCACTGATTACAATAGCCAGGACATGGAATCAACCTAGATGTCCATCAACAGACGAATGGATAAGAAAGCTGTGGTACATATACACAATGGAATATTACTCAGCTATGAAAAAGGATATATTTGAATCAGTACTACTGAGTTGAATGAAACTGGAGCCTATTATACAGAGTGAAGTAAGCCAGAAGGAAAAACAACAATACAGTATACTAACACATATATACGAAATTTAGAAAGACGGTAACTGGCACAAAAAGAGAAATATAGACCAATGGAACAGGATAGAGAGCCCATAAATAAACTCAAGCACCTATGGTTACCTCATTTTTGACCAAGGAGGCAAGAATATACAATGGGGTGAAGGCAGGCTCTTCAATAAATGATGCTGGGAAACTGGACAGCTACATGTAAAAGAATGAAATTAGAACACTTCCTAACATGATACAAAAAGATGAAGTCAGAATGGATTAAAGACCTAGATGTACACAGCAAGTATAAAAGTCTTGGAGGAAAACATAGGGAGAATACTCAATTACATTAATCAAAGCAAGATCTTCTATTTTCCACCACCTGGGGTAATAGAACTAAAAGCAGAAGGAAACAAGTGGGACCTGATTAAACTTAAAAGCTTTTTCACAGCAAAGGAAACGAGAAGCACAGTGAAAAGAAATCCCTGAGTATGGGAGAAAATAAGAGCAAATGTAACAAGTGACAAAGGAATAATTTCCAAAATATACAAGCAGCTCATAAAACTCAATATCAGAAAAACAAATAACCTAATCAACAAGTGGGAAAATGACCTAAACAGACGTTTCTCCAAAGAAGACATACAGATGGCTAACAAACATATGAAAACATGCTCAACATCAGTCATTATTAGAGAAACATAAATCAAAACTGCAATGAGATATCACCTCACACTGGTCAGAACGGCCATCATCAAACAGTCTACAAACAATAAATGCTGGAGAGGGTGTGGAGAAAAGGGTACATTCTTGCACTGTTGGTGGGAATGTAAAGCTAACAGTGATATAGCCAGTATGGAAGACAGTGTGGAGATTCCTTAAAAAACTAGGAATAAAATCACCATGTGACCCAACAATCCCACTCCTAGGCATATACCCTGAGGAAACCAACATTGAAAGAGAGACATGTTCACTGCAGCACTACTTACAATGTCTGAAACATAGAGAAAACTAGATATCCATTGATAGATATAGATATAGATAGATACAGAAATTGTTGTTCACCTACACCACGGAATATTACTCAGCTATAAAAAGGAACACCCTTGACTTGGTTCTAATGAGGTGGGTGAACCTAGAACCTATTATACAGAGAGAAGAAACTCAGAAAGGTAAATATCATATTCTAACGCATATATACAGAACCTAGAAATATCATACTGAGGAATTTACTTACAGGGCAGCAATGGAGAAACAGACATAGAGAATAGACTTATGGTTATTGGGAGAGGAGAGTAGAGTGTGAGATGTGTGGAGAGAGTAACATGGAAACTTGCATTACCATATGTAAAATTAATAGCCAACGGCAATTTGCTGTATGGCTCAGAAAACTCAAACAGGGGCTCTGTATCAACCTAGATGGGTAGGATCGGGATGGAGATGTGAGGAAATTCCAAAAGGGAGGGGTTATATGTATACCTATGGCTGATTCATGTTGAGATTTGACAGAAAACAACAAAATTCTGTAAAGCAATTATTATTCAATAAAAAATGAATAAATTATTAAAATTTTTCAATACCTTATAGTTTGATGATGAAAATATAAAGTAATGTATATGTTCAATTTAAAAAATAATTAAAATTGATTTAAATATATAGACATACACATAAACTATATAGACATACACATAAACTATGTCCCAGTAATTCAACTTGTAGGTATTTATTCCACATGTGTCAATCAAGATGTAAATGCTATTATTCATAATAGTTTTATCCACAGTAACAAAGTAATTGGACATAATTCAGACTTCCATCTACAGACAAATGGATAAAGTAAATGATGATTTTGAAATACTATTCAGGAATGAAAATGAATAAACTACTTATACTAATAACAGCAAAACTCTCCAGGAAAATTATGCTGAGTAACACATTTCAGATATAAAATATAAGTTACCCTCATGATCATGTGACTTTTTTGTTCAGCTGTATCCGACTCTTTGTGACCCTGTGGACTGTGGCCCACCATGCTCCCTTGTACATGGGATTTTCCAGGGAAGAGTACTGGAGTGATATGCGATTTCCTCCTCCAGGGGATCTTCCCAACTCAGGGAACTTACCATACGCAACCATTTATGTGAAATTCTAGAGGATGTAGAATTTATAATGGCAGAAACTATATTGTTGGTTATCTACACGTTACATGTAGGACATCTGACTTCAATGGTACAGAAAAAATCTTTTTAAAGTGATGGTAATGTTTTGCATTTTTTGATGGCAGTTACATGAGTGCATACATTGAAAATGGGTACATTTTATGGTACATGTATTATATACCTAAAGATACATACATTTATCTGATTTTTTCATAGCTGGGATTTTTGTTTGAAATTTTTGTATCACTTTTTACAGTCATCATCTCTATTAAAGTAATAAAAGAATCTGAAAACCAAACATATGAATTCAAATTTCCAGAGAACTCATTTGTAATTAAAAAAAATATAAAAAACAATATTCTTTGGTATCACTAGTGCTATTCTTGTAGCTTAACTGGTAAAGAATGTGCTTGCAATGTGGAAGAACTGGGTTCAATTTCTGGGTTGGGCAGATCCCCTGAAAAATGGAAAGGCTACCAACTCTTAACTATTCTGGCCTGGAGAATTCCATGGACTGTATAGCCTCTTCAATAAATGGTGCTGGGAAAATTGGACAGCTACATGTAGAAGAATTAAATTAGAACACTTCCTAACACGATACACAAAGATAAACTCAAAATTGATTAAAGACCTAAATATAAGACCAGAAACTATAAAACTCTTAGAGGAAAGCATAGACAGAACACTCGATGATGTAAAGAAAAGGAAGATTCTCTATGACCCATGTCCTAGAGTAATGGAAATTAAAACAATAGTAAACAAGTAAGATCTACTTAAACTTTAAAGCTTTTGCACAGCAAAAGAAACTCTAAGCAAGGTGAAAAAGCAGCCCTCAGAATGGTAGAAAATAATAGCAAATGAAACAACTGACAAAGGATTAACTTCCAAAATATTCAAATAGCTCATACAACTCAGTGCTAGAAAAACAAGCAACCCAATCAAAAAGTGGGAAAATGACCTAAATCAACATTTCTCCAAAGAAGACATACAGATGCCTAACAAACACCTGAAAAGATGTCAACATCACTCATTATTAAAGAAATGCTAATCAAAACTACAGTGAGTTATCACCTCACACCAGTCAGAATGGCCATCATCAAAGTGTCTACAAACATAAATGCTGGAGAGGGTGTGGAGAAAAGTGAATGCTCTTGCACTGTTGGTGGGAATGTAAATTGATACAGCCACTATGGAAGATGGTATGGAGATTCCTGAAAGAACTAGGAACAAAACCACCATATGAGCCAGTAATCCCACTTCTGCATATCTCCTGAGGAATCCAAAACTGAAAAAGACACATGTATCCTTGTTCATTGCAGCACTGTTTTCAATGGCTAGAACATGGAAGCAACCTAGATGTCCATCTACAGATGAAATGATGAAGAGGTTGTGGTGCATAAACACAATGTAACATTGCTCAGTCATAAAAAGGAACATAGTTGAGTCAGTTCTAATGAGGTAGACGAACTAGAGCCTATTATACACAGTGAATAAAGTCATAAAGGGAAAGGTAAATATCGTATTCTAACACATACATATGGAATCTAGAAAAATGGTATTGAAGAATTCATTTACAGGGCAACAGTGGAGAAACAGGCATAGAGAATATACTTATGGACATGGGGAGAGGGGAGGAGAGGGTGAGATGTATGGAACGAGTAACATGGAAACTTACATTACCATTTTAAAAATAGATAGCCAAGGGGAGTTTGCTTTATGGTTCAGGAAACTTGACCAGAGAGCTTTGTATCAACCTAGAGGGGGTGGTATGGGAATGGAGATGGGAGGGAAGTTAAAAAGGAAGGGGATATATGAATATCTATGGCTGATTCATGTTGAGGTTTGACAGAAAACAACACAACCCTGTAAAACAATTATCCTTCAATTAAAAAATCAATAAATTTACATTAAAAATATAAATGCTTTCTAGGAATTAGTTGGAGTCTCTTCTTACACAGATAAATAATTTGACCATGTCTCTGTTTATGTGCTTTCCTTTTGCTCATTTGGTTGGTGTTTTCTTTTGTTATTCGTTTTAATCTTACTTCTGGTTAAGAATTTGGAATCTGGAGTTTTGATGTATCTCCCAATTTGAGATTTGAAAATATTCCAAAATAAATTATATTTGCAAAGAATTTTGAATTTAATTATTTTCTCTGGTTGGTGTTAAATTTATTGTTAACTAAATAAAATATAAATAAATTAATAGGGCTATTTTTTTAAAGAAAATTACTTGCATGCAAGGTTACTTCTAGTAATTAATATATAGAACTAGATATCATTTCTCATTGTAAAATATCATTTAAAATAGACTGCCATTTTTCATTATTAATTACCATTGGCTTACATGATCTGGTAAAGAAGAAAAGTTTTAAATGTTGATTTGGCATTCTAGTTGTGGAAAAAAAAATTCCTAGTTTTGCATAGAGTACTAATACTTTTTTGATTAAATGTAGTATAAAATTCAGTGATTTATCCTAACATTCCAAAATTCATTTATATCCATTTATCAACACTCATTCATTCATTATGTTTTTCTTTCATGACACATAATTGTTAATTTTTATGTAATTTGGCTCTGTATTCCTTTTAATTTTATTATTATTAAAGTTGCCTTTTTTTAGCAAATATATATTTTATTTGAAATTATTATAATTTTATTTTTTAATTAGTTATAGTATTGGTATGCTAGGGCTGCCACAACAAACTATCACAGACTGGGTGAGATAAACAAGAGAAATATATTTGCTCCTAGTCTGGAGACTAGAAAATTAAGATCAATATATTATTAAGATCAAATTAAGGTTTGCTGTTTTCTGAGGCTCCTCTTCTTCCTTGCAAATGGCCACCTTCTCTATTTTCCCACACAGCGGTCTTCTCTCGTCATGTTTTATATAGACATCTGCCGTTCATGTTTTATATAGACATCTGCCGTATTGGATTAGGATCTGCCCTAATGGCCTCATTTAGCCTTAATTATCTCTTTAAAAACCCTATCTCCCAATACAAGTCACATTGTGAGTTACTGGGAGTTAGGACTTCAACGTATGAATTTGAGTGAGTGAGTGAGGAGTGAAAGTCGTTCAGTCGTGTCTGACTCTTTGCGACCCCATGGACTTTACAGTCCTTGGAACTCTCCAGGCTGGAACACTGGAGTGGCTAGCCTTTCCCTTCCCCAGGGGATCTTCCCAACCCAGGAATCTAAGCTGAGTCTTCTGCATTACAAGTGAATTCTTTACCAACTAAGCAAGAATTTGGAGGGGCACAATTCAGCCCAAAGCAGTAATAAAAATGAAGTTGCTTTAGAAAATAAAAGTTCTTAGCAGCATCATCTACTAGATTTCTTCTCCAGTCATTTAAGATATATATCCCTAGTAGCTCTGCAGTGCAGGAGACCTGGATTCGATCCCTGAGTTGGAAAGATCCCCTGGAGAAGAGAACAGCTACCCACTCCAGAATTCTGGCCTGAAGCAGTCCATGGACACATGAGCCCAGTAGCCTACATGGGGTCACAAAGAGTGAGTGACTTTCACTTTCAACTAGGTACTCATTCAAAAAAAATTACTGTTTTATTGAGTCTGTTCTTTCATTCTTAGAAACTCTCAGAATGACTTTTTATCCTTAATGTCCTTAAATATCATTATAATTCATCTAGACACACAGATCATTTTCATAAAAAAAAATCTTGCTAACTATGTGGTGGTGGTGGTAGTTTAGCTGCTAAGTCGTGTCAGACTTTTGTGACCACATGGACTGTACCCTGTCCATGGTATTCTCCGGGCAAGAATGCTAGAGTGGACTGCCATTTCCTTCTCTAGGGGATTGTCCCCATCCAGGAGTTGAACCCGGGTCTCCTGCACTGCAGGCAGATTCTTCACCAACTGTGCTACAAGAGAAGCCCAATTACATGGTAATTTACTGAGTTTTCATCAATGCGTATCTTTCCTCCACTAATTCATTTATCCTAGACTACCTAAAAGAAATCTGCCCAAGTTTTTGGATCTTACCTCCAAACTTTTTAAGTTTATTTTTGCTATTCTTATTTACATTTTATTGTTTTATATTCAGGAAGAATTTCTCCACCCAGTCTTCCTAATGCTAATTTGTATTTTTTTTGTACATTTGGTAAGTCAGTCCACATATTGACATCTTTTTAATCCAACAACCATAATTTTATCTTTAGTGAAATCATAGTAATGCTGTTTGATGAATCTAAGACTTATTTTAAAGTCTTCTCCTGCTTACCCTGTTAATATTTTTGCAGCATGTCATGTCACCTGCTTGTTTACTGGGGTGTCTTTTTTAGATTGTGTCCTTATTCTTCTTAGAAAGTAATTTGGGGAATTATACATCCATTTAGATTTATAATTACACATCCACTTAGAGAAGGTGCCGTATACATTTCTGTATTCCATCCTATTTAATGAGAATCTTCTATTCCATCCTATTTTAATGAGAATGAGCACATATCTGAGAGTGTTTGCTTAGGATCTGGCTTGGTACTTTGGTTGCTAGAGCTCAATCTCTCTCTCCTGTGTGTTACCAAGTATAAGGAGAACTGCCCTATCTCTCTGACTTAAACTCATATACACACACCCTGTACCTTCCTGGAGGTAGAAGGTCCTGCTAGTTAGTACAAGTTGAATCCAAGTGTATGGTGTGAGTTCTGGAGATAGGGTGATCACTTATTTGCATCTTCTCTTGTTCTTCAGCTCATCATCTGCCCTTTGTTTCAATTCTTCCCTTTCTCCTTTCTCTCTGGTACTTCTGGGTACATGAAGCACATACATAAATACTCTCACTACCATTCCCTGTTTACCACCAATATTTTCCAATGGGAAACTAGTTTAAGGCTCCATTCCTTAATCTCTTCTGATATCAATTTTCCAGATATATCTCAAAATTTCTCATTCCTGATACTTATGTTTTTATTACCCAACTTGTTTAGGAGTTTTTAAAATTACTATTATATTGTTTAGGAGTGTTGTGTGTATTTGGTGTGTATATGTTTAATTTATTATTATTTGTTGTGAGATGAGAAACAATATAACTTAGTTTACAGACTATACCTAGAAAATCTACTTTTAATTAAAAAGCGTAATTAGGACAGGCTTCTCTGGTAGGTCAGTGATAAATAATCTGCTTGCCATTCCAGGAGACCTAGGTTCAATTCCTGGGTCAAGAGATCTCCTGGAGAAAGAAATGAAATCCACTCCATTATTCTTGCCTGGGAAATCCCATGGGACAGAGAAGCCTGGAGGGCTGCAGTCCATGGGGTCACAAAAGAGTCCGATTGAAGGATAGCAACAATAATTGGGATACTTATATGGAGACAACAAGTTGAAAGCATTATGTGAAGAATATTTTTATGCATGTGGTTCTAGAAGGATCATGTTGACATTAGTCTGAGTTTATAGCTGTCTGGCTAACTAGCTTATCACACATAAATCTTTCAACGCTGAGGGATAAATAGTTAACAAATCCCAGAATTTTAAATGACAATATTTTGTTTTAGGATGTAAAATATTTTTCCAAGGAAAATTATGTACAGCATCTCAGTATCTGGGACCTTAATTTGGAGTACTCTGGTTTAAGTTGGAGAAAGCGGTGGAAACCCTGCCAAATGGTCCTCTCATTCCTAACATAACATCATACCCTGAGACTTCCCTGAGGAACCCTTGGGCTCCAAAGGGCGCTGTTTGAAAGCCTTTGCTGTAGACCATCCAAGATGATTAAAGTGAAAATATTTTTTTTGAAAAATATACAAACATTAAAAAATGGACCAGAAATATTTTAATTCCAGAATTCTTTTCCCGAATATTGCAAAATACGTTGCACTTGTATTGCTTTTATTTTTTATGAGGTCCAAACTTATATAGAGAATGAGAGTTTAATCTTCCCTTTGAACTTCTTTGCAGGTGTTCTCAACCTTACTAACAAGACCACAAGAGACAGGACTGCCTGAGGAAACATATAGAGTGCTAGTTAAAAACAGTGGTGTTGTATTCTTACCACATGGATGAATACTTTTTGAGTAGCCAAATATGGGAAGACATTTCCTAGGCATTTTAAATGTTCCTGGTAAAAATTTGTAAAGATATGGAGTAAAAGATACTGATTTACACTAAACTAAGTTAATATACCCATGATTTTGAAATTTGAATACTATTTTTTGAAGCTGAATTGGCAATCATTGAACAACTGATAAATAAATTACTTCAAAGATTTTTTTAGGCAAAAAATATATTTGAGATATCAAGTTGGCCAGCAGTGTAAATACATTAATTATCATAATTATTAACATTGTTTAAAGAACATAGTTCTTAAAAATAGTAATATTCCAATTGCATTTTATTCTTTATTATTTTTATAATTTCCAATCTAATTCTGCCATTGTACCTTAATGTTTACATAAACTCACCCATAAACCAGTGCATATGACAAGGACATCATCTGTTTATAGACTCCATATCAACCTAGGAAATCTTTCAACTACCAAAAAATGTTGGAATATTTATACGGAAACAATAACTTAGAAGTAAGCACACTTTGTCTGTAAAAGACCAAATGGTCAAAATTTCCAGGCTTTGCAAAATATATGGTCTCTGTCTCAATTACTCAACTCCACTGTAGTAGCAATAAGGGAACCATAGACAATACACATGTCAGTGACCAGAGCTGTGTAACAGCAAAACTTTATTACACAAGCAGATAAATGATAGGTAGAATTTGACCTGAACACCATGTTTTGCTGATCCCTGATGTAAAGTATTTATTCATTTTGCACATATTCATTCAACAAACACTTATTGAACCCTTATTATATGCCAGAATAGGAATTAGATCCTAAGATGATGAAAATATGTGATACATTTCAAATTTTAAGTTGATTACATTTTGGTATAAAATACACAGGTAAGGTTAAATAGTGGATAAAGAAGAGAGTGATGAAGTCCAGGATACAGACTTGTACAGGGAAGAAACAGCTTCTAGCCAACTTCTGTATGGTTAAATCAACTGGTCAGAAGATGAGGAGAGGGAAAAAATTATTTTCAAGCCCTGTGTCAAGTTAATAGATAAATCTGTGTGTTTGTGCTCAGTTGCTCAGTCGTGTCTGACCCTCTGAGACTCCCATGGACTGTAACCCGCCAGTCTCCTCTGCCTTTGGAATTTCCCAGGCAAGATCAAGTTGTCCTTTCCTACCCTAGGGGATCTTCCTGACTCAGGGATCAAACCTACATCTCTTGCATCTCCTACATTGGCAGGCAGATTCTTTACCATTGCACCAACTGGGAAACTCCAATAGGTAAACCTCCCCTCTCTACATTTTCACTTGACTTAAGAACCTAGTCTATAGTATGCGAATCCACTCAGGAAATGCAGCCACAAAATATCAACATATGTATGTAGTATACAAACAACCCCTTAAATAAGATTTCTAGACTTGCAATGAACTACATTTAAATGAAATTCTCCCTTAAGTTACAATCCCTAAACTTACAGTAGTTGCTTGTTATTTATTAACTGAAGGCATAGTAATTTTTGCTTTGGAATTATCTTTTTATGTATTTTACTTTTATGTGTAAAATAGTCTTTTTTACACCTTACTTGTATGTATCCTATGGCAGTTACCATATAGGCTATGACTTATTGTTTTACATATTTGTCTTTCCTTCAATTTGGATCTTTTCTTCTCTAAAAGACTGTTATGTCCTTGGTTATAAGGTCCAGTAAGTTCTAAATAACAAGAAAGAAAAAAAAGCCCCAAACTTGTGTAATAAAAGGGAACATTTAGTGGAATATGACCTTCTATATTTCAAAATTGAAAATAGAAAGTGAGAGTCCTCTGGGTCTCTTAAGGACTGGGACCAGGGCTGGGACTCCACAAACCAAGACAGATCTACCTCTAGGTCCATAGGATTGCTTCTCTTTGCTTGCCTATGCTTTACTATGATATCTTCTGCAAACTGATGTATCAAATATTCTGTGTTCATACATGGTATAAAGGAGTTGCCTTGGTTCGTGTTCCAACAGACCTTACAAGGAATCACTCTGTTTTATATCTGGGTTCCTGGAACTGAAGGTTTGGTTCCCAGTGAGGTTAAGACTCCAGCCCCTAGCCCTTCTTCCTTGCCTAGAGAAGCAGAGTTATACATAGTACAAACATAATTATACACTCATTCCTCTTGACATGAGAAACTGATTTTAAGAGTATAGGCTCTTATGCAAGGTGGAAACCTTAAAATATGAATTACATGGTGATCTTCTTGAGAGCAGGAATAACAGCTTTAACTCTTTGTTTTTATCTCCAGGGTTTTGTACAATGCCTGGAACACTGTAGAAATGCAGATTAGAAACAACTGTCTCAGCTAAGGCAGTGGCAGTGAAGATGGCTAGTAGGAGATTGGATAATAAATATTCAAAGGCAGAATAATAGAATTTCATGATGAATAGGATGTGGACAATGAATAAGATCAATGAATGAGAAAGCACTTGCATTTTGTAGAGTCAACAAACAGGAAATCCCATTAAAAGAAATACGTTTACATGAATTGTGCACTACGAGATGGGATCTTAAATTCTGTTAAGTATTTCCCTAGCGAATGAAATAAATGTACTGTGTAATATAGTGTGACATGCACTCCATTCTCAGGTGATTGGACTGGGTACAAACTTCTCCTCCATCTCTATTCCTACCTTCTTCTCGTCCAATTTCACTCAGCAGAGGAAATTTCCCCCCTAGATACTTGTGCTGTCAGAAATGGTACTAAACAGAAAAACTTATCAGGAGGAATGTGAGCCACTATAGTTAAACAAAGTAGGGGCCTTAAGTGCTAGCACGCTTGCATACCATACACTAGTATGTATGGTAGTAGCTAAATATCTCTCTTGATTTGACTGATAAATGTCTACTGCAAAAGCAATATTCTAATTTCTATAAGAACAAAAGAACAAATTTCATTGGAAAAGTTGTAGTTGTTGTTATTGTTGTTGTGCATGAATAGCTTGCCCGTGTAATACTGTAGTGTATATTTGACACTGATCCCTTTCTCCCAATTCACGTTTACAGATTAGGACAATGTAAGATCTCTCACCAGGGCTCAGATCAGATCTAGAGTGATCAAATATGGATAAAGTCTTAGACATTAATGACCTGGCTGCAGCTTCCTACACATCATCCATGTACATAGTCTGTTGGGTGCCCTGGGAAAGCTGGGAGGTTGATTGCTCTAAGAGATCTTCATGGACACTCTCATGAGCACCAGCAAACAGGGGCTCTTGAACATCTGATGCCAACCTGGAAGTGAGCTCAGGAATCCCTCTTTATTTATCTCTCTAGATCACAGCTTAAGTTAATTCTGCTGCAGCATAATTGGGCATCTTCCTAACAAGAGATCATCTATAGTATACATGATCAAGAGTAGATGATATGCTTTTAGATTAGAAGGGAAAAATTAAATCTCCTAAGATCTACTGCTTGGGAAAAAACCATCCAAATAAGCCAGGCTACTTTTCTCTGCCATATTTTGCTACATAAATTTCAATTCCTAGTGCCCAAATTCAAGCATATCATTTATGTATTTGTGTATGTATTCAACACATACAAAGTTTGGACAGATTACAGAAGAAGGTGCCAAAGGTATGATGAATTTTTTTGTAATTTCATAAAAGCATGTCATTAAACATTAGTACACAAATCAAGGCATGAATCCATACATCTCCAGGTGTATAGCTTTATGTATCATCTTTATAATGGCATGATGCTGAGAAAATAAAACATAAAAGCATTTTCTGTTTTTAAATATTTCTGGAACATAGGTAATATTTCAGCAATATTACATACATTTATTTGCCTGAGTTAAAAAGAGTTGAACAAGGCAGTGAGTCTCAGGCTACTTAAGTTAAATGAAACCTAAGCTAGAGTCAATTTTTCTAAATGCCTTAAGATAAAGAAGTCAAAACTTAAGAACTAATTGAACTAATCATAAACAACCAACTAGATTTTCCCAAGTAAGGCTTAAGCTAGAGCCAACGAAATAATTTCCTTGCTTTGCTTCCCAGTCTGATTTATTTTTAAAAACTTTTCATGCATCCCCTACTCATGGAGCATCACAACCACTTTTGAATTGGCCATGTCCAAATCATACTGATGTTTGCTCAAATAAACTTTTCAACAATTTAAGGTACCTTAGTTTATCTTTTAACACCTGTAAAAGAAAGACTCTCCTCTGTGCAATTCCTCTATTTCCAATTATCGAATTCACTTCTGATTACCAAATTTGTGAGGATTTTTCCAGTACAAAGCAATTCTGCAACACTAGCTGGGTGTCAAGTCAATTTGGTTCTGATTCAGTTCCAGATGTTCAAGCTGGTTTTAGAAAAGGCAGAGGAACCAGAGATCAAATTGCCAACATCTGCTGGATCATCGAAAAAGCAAGAGAGTTTCAGAAAAACATCTATTTCTGCTTTATTGACTATGCCAAGCCTTTGGCTGTGTGGATCACAATAAACTGTGGAAAATTCTTAAAGAGATGGGAATACCAGACCATCTGCCTGTGTCTTGAGACAGGAAGCAACAGTTAGAACTGGACATGGAACAACAGAATGGTTCCAAATAGGAAAAGGAATATGTCAAGGCTCTATATTGTTACCCTGCTTATTTAACTTATATGCAGAGTACATCATGAGAAACGCTGGGCTGGAAGAAGCACAAGCTGGACTCAAGATTACTGTGAGAAATATCAATAACCTCAGATATGCAGATGACACCACCCTTATAGCAGAAAGTGAAGAAGAACTAAAAAGCCTCTTGATGAGAGTGAAAGAGAGTGAAAAAGTTGGCTTAAAGCTCAACACTCAGAAAACTAAGATCATAGCATCTTGTCCCATCACTTCATGGGAAATATAGGGAGAAACAGTGGGAACAGTGTCAGACTTTATTTTTTGGGCTCCAAAATCACTGCAGATGGTGATTGCAGCCATGAAATTAAAAGACGCTTACTTTGTGGAAGGAGTAAGCCAGGCCTTTCTGTCTATCACCAACTTCCAGAGTCCACCCAAACCAATGTCCATTGAGTTGGTGATACCATCCAACCATCTCATCCTTTGTCATCCCCTTCTCCTCCTGCCCTCAATCTTTCCCAACATCAGGGTCTTTTCAAATAAGTCAGCTCTTCGCATCAGGTGGCCAAAGTATTGGAGTTTCAGCTTCAACATCAGTCCTTCCAATGAATATCCAGGACTGATTTCCTTTAGGATGGACTGGTTGGATCTCCTTGCAGTCCAAGGGACTCTCAAGAGTCCTCTCCAACACCACACTTCAAAAGCATCAATTCTTTGGTGCTCAGCTTTCTTTATAGTCCAACTCTCTCATCCACATATGACTACTAGAAAAACCATAGCCTTGACTAGATGGACCCTTATTGACAAAATAATGTCTCTGTTTTTCAATATGCTGTATAGGTTGGTCATAACTTTCCTTCCATGGAGTAAGTGTCTTTTAATTTCATGGTTGCAATCAGCATCTGCAGTGATTTTGGAGCCCAGAAAAATAAAGTCAGCCATTGTTTCTACTGTTTCCCCATCTGCTTGCCATGAAGTGATGGTACCATATGCCATGATGTTAGTTTTCTGAATGTTGGGTTTTAACCCAACTTTTTCACTGTCGTCTTTCACTTTCATCAAGAGGCTCTTTATTTCTTCTTCACTTTCTCCCATAAAGTACCTCATAAAACTGCAGATGGAAGAGATATAGAGGGCAAGATATGTGGAAAGGGGAGCATAGTTTCTATACCCTTTCTGAGTTCCACTCTCCCAGCTCCTCCAAGTGTCCATGAACTCAGAAGTTGTCTGAACCCCATTCTCGTGGGTTTTTTGGAGTCTTCATTACATAGGCAACCTGATTTAATCATTGGCATTGGTGGTTGACTCAGTCTGTAATGCCTTTCTCCTCCCTAGATGTCAGGAGGTCAGGAGATGAGATGTTCCCATCTTCTAATACAGTTGGTTCCCCTGGCAATCAGCCCCCATCCTTAGGGAATTTCTACAAGTCACTTTGTTCACCTAAGTTCAAGTGCAGTTGAAGGGGCTTATTATGAAAAACAAAAGAAAATTTATGGCTCTTATCACTTAGGAAATTTCAAGAGTTTTTAGAGTTCTGTGCCAGACAGGGATGAAGACTGGATGTATATTTCTTATTATAAATCACAATATCATATAATCCTTTTCTAAAATGTATTATTTCATGCATATTAATTGTTTGTATGGGTATTCTATTTTTGTAACAATAGCTCCAGAAGACTGATCCAATTTTTTTAAAATTTTCAATTGGCTGATAATGGCAAGTTTTATGGAAATATATTCTTTAAATGGACCTATTCTAAATTCAAATTAAGATAAAATCTCAGTGAGAAAAACTTCCTGAAAAAAAATGTCTTGCATTCTAGAATCTCAGTAACAAATTAATTTCTCATTCAAAATTCATACGTAATATGGTGCTACTTAAATATTTTCTTTTATATTTTATGCTTCTATCATGAGATAAATGTGTAACTTTAATAATGATGTACTAATTTTTGCTGCTCTCTTGAGCAGTTAAGTCAGCCTGCAAGAATTAGAAAAATCTGAATTAGGAAATTATTTTACATAATTGATATATTGCTTTCAAAATAACAGACTATTATTGAGAAGTAAAAGTGTGGCTTTCATAAATAGATAAGACATACAAATGCAAGAGTCATAGAAAACTTGTACTTAAAATTGTGGAAAAATTCTAATGATTTTTGACACACTCATTATATTTTAAGTCAATAATTTTGAATTTAAAATATGAAAATTTGTCTTTGGTAGGGAAGTAGTCAAATATAAAATGTATTTTTAAATACTTCTGAAACATGTGAGGATGTTGAGCAACAGCAGTGTAATGTGTGGACTCCTGGGAAGAGAATAAGTCTACAAATGACAAATGTTGGAAAGAGTGGAGAGGAAAGGGAACCTTCTTATGCTGTTGGTGGGAATGTAAATTTATATAGACACTAGGGAGAACAGTATGGAGGTTCCTTAAAAAAATAAAAATAGAGTTATTATATGAGTCTGCAATCCCACTCCTGGGCATGTATCTGGAGAAGCTATAATTAAAAAAAAATACATGCATCCCTATGTTAATAGAAGCACTATTTACAATAGTCAAGATGTAGAAGCAACCTAAATGTTTATAGACAGAAGAATGGAATGGAATATTACTCAGCCATAAAACAAGGAAATAATGCCATTTGCAGCAGCATTGATGGATCTAGAGATTATCATACTAAGTGAAGTCAGCCAAACAGAAAAAGGCAAATATCATATGATAGACATTATATGTGAAAACTGAACTTACTTACAATACAGAAAGAGACTCACAGACATAAAAAACAAACTACAGTTACCAAAGGGGAAGCGAGGGAGGGATCAGTTGGGAGGTTTGTCACTGATAGTTCAGCAGTACAGACTCTGTCTGCTGGTGCAGGAGATGCAGGTTCAATCCCTGGGTCAGGAAGATCCCCTGGAGAAGGAAATGGCAACCCACTTCATTGTTCTTGCCTGGAGAATCCCAGGGACAGAGGAGCCTGGTGGGCTGCCGTCTATGGGGTCTCACAGAGTCGGACATGACTGAAGCGACTTAGCAGCAGCAGCAAACATATATATATGCAAGCTGAATCATGTATTATATGTGTGTATATACATATATGTGCGTATGTGTGCGTGTGTGTGCTTAGTCGCTTCAGTTGTGTCCGACTCTCTGTGACCCTATGGACCATGGCCTGCAGGCTTCTCTGCCCATGGGATTCTCCAGGCAAGAATCCTGGAGTGAGTTGCCATTTCCTTCTCCAATATATGTATCTATATATGTAAGTAGGTATATGGCTCTATACCTGAAACTAATATGCCATTGTAAATAAACTGGACTTTAAGAAAAAACATTAATAAAAATAAATAAATAATAGACAATAATGGTAAGCACAATCATTATAATAATAGTTTGGCAGATAAGCATAGCTTGAAAAGAAACAGAAGCAACTAAAATATTGGATGTTTTTAATGTTCCAGATGCTTTTCTAAGCTCTAAGTATTATATACATTAGTTAATTTGAAAAACAAATAAACATACAAAGAAGTAGAAAATATCCATGTGGTATGGTTATACTTTTTACAATTATATTTTTACTATTCCCTTCATAATTGCATATTGGAAAAATAGTCGAAGTAAATTGAACATCCATTAAACTTGGTCAAAACACAGCCAAGATGTATATTTCCTTGTGATCCAAACAAAATTCTATTTAATTCTTTAGTCAACATATGCTGTTAGACAAATGTTTTGAGAGACAATGAGAAAATCACATGCATTGTTGGATTTCCAAGAAGTGATGGCTGATGTTGCAGTGAAAAGGAGAAGAAAAAAAAAAGAGGAATGAGGTTTTTTTGTTCCTTTTCCTGAGAACAAAGGAGATAAAGAGAACAGTGAGCGGGTCTGAACATTCCTAGGTTTTTTTTTTTTTTTAAACTTTAACTGCTCGTATCTCTGAATGTCTGTAACTAAGCTTGCTTTTCTGCCCCCTAACTCTGCATGTGTTACACTTGGCACTTATTTCCCTTTGACTCTGTGCTAAATACATCCTATATCTGGTGCTTACCCTTACAACACTCTTCCCCTCATAGTTCTTCCTTTTTATAGATCAGAAAGAAGGGCGCAGAACCACCAAACTGCCACACTCAATTACTGAGTTACTGATGCCAGCCCACGACAATGCCAGAGGAGGAAATCAAGATCCTAACGCCTTTGTTCCTCATCACAAACTCCTGGCTGTGCTCCTTCATCTGATATAAGTCCCTAGACTCCTCATCAAGGTGAGGTACAGTTCTTGTGGCATAACCCTATTGTGTCCCGCTCTTCGCAGGCTGAGAATTAAAGCCAGCTTCCTGTTTTCTCCAAATTTTGTCTCTGAAATTTTTATTCGACTTCAATGGGCAAAGAAAACCAAGTTTTGGGCAAGCAACACTGATGAGGTCTTTCGAAACAAGCACTAGACGGAGTGGAGACTCTGCTCTACCACCAAGTAAGCGACTTGGGACAAGTACTGTCCCCCGGGTTCTTGTTCCCTAACTGGCCTAATATATAAGAGGTCTTCTAGGTATAAGAGACTATAACTTCAAAATTACTTAAGTGAATGATTGGCACTTCACAAAATCTTACAAAATCATTTCCAGTCCTGACATTTACAAGGTTGGTTTCTTTGTTTGTTTTGTATTGTCACAAAATCTTAGTCAAATTTTCACAGTGAAATGACAGTCAATGACATTTGGCAGTTTTTAAGCAAAAATAAAATGAAGCAAGGAGCACCTATTACTGAATCTCTCTGTCATGGTTCAGAATGAAAATGGTCTGAGTTTGCTGATTTCCCTGGGTAAAGAACTGATATTTTTGAGTTTCAAGAAGCTTCACTGTCCTCAAAAAAGATTGGGATGAATGCCAAGTTTTGCAGATGGGTCACATTTTTACATGCTAAAACAGAAAGCAGCTGTGTGCTTTAATAGAATAATTTCAGATAATTTTCTTCTAAAAAGATGCAGAAGAGTCAGGTGCCCACCACTTCGTGCTTTTGCCATTGATTTTTAACCACTGTCTGATAATGTGAGAAAAAAAAATACATTACTGATGTTTACCAGACAGCAGTTGGGAGTTAATACTTTTGTTTTTGCCATTATTTGACAGTATTAGTAAGCATTTGCCATATAGACATACTTACCAAAATGTTTTACCATATTTTTCAAGCTGATAGATTTCATATCTGACAATCTATGATCTCAAACTATTTTCTTCCTATAAATTATCTACTCATTACATTATAATAAAAGTAATTGAAGGCATGCAATAACAAGTTTAACCTAATATAATGCAGAGTGCTATACTTCAGGGGAATTTATATATACTACCACGAAAGAGAAAAGAATCTTACTTAAAAATTCTTCTGTGTTCTAAGAAAACTACTACTGATGGAATAACTGAAGCAAAGATTTTCCAGGTTCTGAATCTTACCTCATAACGTTTTAGTGTTCCAGTCAGATATATGATCATCTGAAAGAACACTTGAAATAAACGCATTCACAGGCACAAAATAACCACAGACATCCAATTCAGCACTTTGTTGCAAATGTGGCTGCCCTGCCATGGTAGCCTGGGCTTCCAGAACAGCTCTGTTCCCATCTCAGCACCATCCACTGGTCAGTGCACACTCAATGAAGAGAGGCAACACTGTCCAGAGATGGTGACTCTGTGGAATGGCACCCGAGTTTAGGTTTGTGTGTACTTACTTGGAGGTTATCAGCACCAAGTAAGCCTTCAAATCTTTAAAGACTCCCCCTCCACTTTTCCTAACTCTGTTTTCTTCCTCCACCAGGCACAATCCACCTGGGAGAACAGGATGGAAAATTAAAAGGTATTTTAATGTTTCTCTCCACCAGAAAGGAAAGTATCAATACCAGATACAGAAAGTTGGAGAATATAGGTCAATGAGATTTACTTATGTTATAACTATGATGAAGAAATATAATACACTGACAATACTGAGAACAATTCAAACTGCTTAATTAAATGTAACACTGCTACTTAAACAGATACAACATTAACTTTTATTCTGATAATAGAGAATCCTGTGATTACATTTTATACTTAGACAAATTTCATTTTAATATATAAAGACCATATTGAAATGGATATATTTCCATTTAAATTTCTAAAAGTCATATTTTGTCTTAAGTAGGGAAAGCATAATTTCAAAAACAGCATCTATAGTATAATATAAATATATATATAAATATTAAATTAACTTTAAATTTTAAAATATTTTTAAACCATATTTTAGACATTAAGAACAACTTTGGGTTTAAGCAAAATTGAGAGGAAGGTAAGCTTTTCCATACATCGCTGGCCTATACATGTGCATCAGTTCAGTTCAATCAGTTGTGTCCGACTCTTTGTGACCCCATGGACTGCAGCACGCCAGGCCTCCCTGTCCATCACCAACTCCCAGAGTTTACTCAAACTCATGTCCATTGAGTCAGCGATACCATCCAACCATCTCATCCTCTGTCTTCCCCTTCTTCTCCCACCTTCAATCTTTCCCAGCATCAGGGTCTTTTCAAATGAGTCAGTTCTTTGCATCAGGTGACCAAAGTATTGAAGTTTCAGCTTTAGCATCAGTCCTTCCAATGAATACCCAGGACTGATTTCCTTTAGGATGGACTGGTTGGATCTCCTTGCTGTCCAAGTGACTCTCAAGCGTCTTCTCTAACACCACAGTTCAAAAGCATCAATTTTTCTACTCAGCTTTCTTTATAGTCCAACTCTCACATCCATACATGACTACTAGAAAAATCATAGCCTTGACTAGACCGACCTTTGTTGGCAAAGTATACAGATGCATAGTCCTTTCAATTTCAAGATCCCCCTCCGAGTGTTACATTTCCTAAAATTTATGAACCTATATTGATATACTGTGATCACTCAAAATCATAGTTTAAATTAGGGTCCCTCTTTGGTTTTGTATATTCTCTGGGTTGAAACAAATTTATACTGATATGTATTCAACATTATAGTTATCATTCAGAGTATTTCCATTGCCCTAAAAATTCTATTCATTTCCTCTCCCTCTTAACTCCTCACAACTATTGATTTTTTTGCTGTCTTCATAGCTTTGCCTATTAATCTTTATATTTTAATAAGACATAACTTCAGCATAAGGTGCACAATTTGGATACGTTTTCTCTTACTCTTAGTATAATCAAAGTATGTGCATTGTATATGAAATCTCCGAGTAACAAAGCAAGTCTGCTGGTGGAAAGAAGAATTGACAATCTTTTTTTTTTTAACCTGATATTTTCCCATTGTTTTTTAATATTTGTTTCATATATTTACTTCAAGTTCTCAGCTGACACTTGCAAAAAATTTTATGAATCAGTTGGCCTTAGTTCTTATTCTCTTATTAACATGGAGAAAAATTGTGTTAATTGATTTAAAAATATATTTATATTCTGCGTTGTTAGAAAAAATTTATTTTTTTTCTGAAATTCTTCAGGGATTATCATTTAAGAGGGATTTTCAAGCAAACAGTTTTTCTATTAAGATACTGATTTGTCTTGAAATGGAATTTTGCATTAAACTGAGAAAGAGGGTACTATCTGGGTGGTGACCTCTCATCAAGGGAATTAATTAGTCTCATATAGGCTTGCCTGGTGGCTCAGATGGTAAAGAATCCACCTACAATGTTGAGACCTGGGTTCGATCCCTGGGTTGGAAAGATCCTCTGGAGAAGGGAATAATTACCCACTCCAGTATTCTGTGAGTATTTCATGGAGAGAGGAGGCTGGCAGAGGTTGCAAGACTTGACATGACTGAGTGACTTTCAAATTCACTCACTAAGGAATGTATGTGAGGTGAAACAAAATTGTTTTACTTCAGGTAAACTGTACTTAGGAATGATGTGTATCACCATTGATGTTTTATAGCTTTGTTGTCATTAAACTGGGTTTCTGTTCAGTCACACAGTCATGTCTGATTCTTTGTGACCCCATGGACTACAGCAAGCCAGGCTTCCCTCTCCTTCACCATATGGAGCTTGCTCAAACTCATGTCCATTGAGTCGGTTATGCCATCCAATTATCTCATTGTGTGTCATACCCTTCTCCTCCTGCTTTCAATCTTTCCCAGCCTTGGGGTATTTTCCAGTGAGTCAGCTTGTCCTATCAGATGGCCAGTTGATTGGAGCTTCAGCTTCAGCATCAGTCCTTACAGTAAATATTCAAGATTGATTTCCTTTAGGATTGACTGGTTTGGTCGCCTTGCAGTACAAGAGACTCTCAAGAGTCTTCTCCAACACCACAGTTTAAAAACATGAATTCTTTGGCACTTAGCTTTCTTTATGGTTTGACTCTCACATCCATACATGACTACTGGAAAAATGATATCTTTGACTGTATAGACCTTTGTCGGCAAAGTATTGCCTCTGCTTTTTAATATGCTGTCTAGGTTGGTCACAGCTCTTCTTCCAAGGAGCAAGCGTCTTTTCGTGGCTGCAGTCACCGTCTGCAGTGATTTTGGAGCTCAAGAAAATAAAGTTTCCATTGTTTCCCCATCTATTTGCCATGAAGTGATCGGATGCCAGGATCTTCGTTTTTTGAATGTTGAGTTTTATGCCAGCTTTTTCACTCTCCCCTTTCACTTTTATCAAAAGGCTCTTCCTCTTTGTGTTCTGCCATAAGAGTGGTGTCATTTGCATAGCTAAGGAGGTTGATATTTCTCCTGGTAATCTTGATTCCAGCTTGTGATTTATCCATCTGGGCATTTCCCAGATGTAGTCTGCATATGAGATAAGTAAGCAAGGTGACGATATACAGCCTTGACCTACTCCTATCTCAATTATGAACCAGTCCATTATTTCATGTCTGGTTCTAACTGTTGCTTCTTGATCTTCATACAGGTTTCTAAGGAGGCAGGTAAGATGGACTGGTATTTCCATCTCTTTAAGAATTTCCCACAGTTTGTCGTGATCCTCACAGTCAAAGGCTTTAGTGTAATAAAGCAGATGATTTTTGGAATTCCCTTGATTTTTCTATGATCCAGTGGATGTTGGCAATTTGATCTCTGGTTCCTCTGCCTTTTCTAAATCCAACTTGAACATCTGGAACTTCTCGGTTCACGGACTGTTGGAGTGAGTGAAATTTTGCTGTAGTCTGAACATTCTTTGGCATTGCCTTTCTTTGGGATTGGAATAAAAACTGACATTCTCCAGTCCTCTAGCCTCTGCTGAGTTTTCCAAATTTGCTTGCATATTGAGTGCAGCACCTTTACAGCATCAACATTTAGGATTTGAAAGAGCTCAGCTGGAATTCCATCACATCCACTAGCTCTGTTTGTTGCAATGCTTCCTAAGACTCACTTGACTTCACATTCTGGAATGACTGGCTCCAGGTGAGTGATCACACCATCATGGTTATCTGGGTCATGAAGATCTTTTTTGTATAGTTTTTCTGTGTATTCTTGCCACCTCTTCTTAATATCTTTTGCTTCTGTTAGGTCCATACCACTTCTGTCGTTTATTGTGCCCATCTTCACATGAAATGTTCCCTTGGCATCTCTAATTTTCTTGAAGAGATCTCTATTCTTTCCCACTCTATTGTTTTCATCTATTTTTTGTTGTTGTTGTTGTTGTTGCATTTATCACCTAGGAAGGCTTTTTTTAATCTCTCCTTGCTATTCTTTGGAACTCTACATTCCTTTTCTTCTTGCCTTTCACTTCTCTTTTCTCAGCTATTTGTAAGGCCTCCTCTGACAACCATTTTGCCTTTTAGCATTTCTTTTTATTGGAGATGATTTTGATCACTGTCTCCTGTACAGCGTTATAAACCTCTGCCCATAGTTCCTCATGCACAGTATCAGATCTAATGCCTTGAATCTATTTGATCCTTCCACTGTATAATTGTAAGGGATTTAGTTTGTACCTGAACGTCCTGGTTGTTTTCCCTATTTTCTTCAATTTAAGTATAATTTGGCAATAAAGTGTTCATGATCTGAGCCACAGTCAGGTCCTGGATTCATTTTTGCTGACTGTATAGAGCTTCTCTGTCTTTGGCTGCAATGAATATAATCAATCTTATTTTAGTATTAATCATCTGGTGATGTGCATGTATAGAGTTGTCTCTTGTGTTGTTGGAAAAGTGTGTTTGATATGACCAGTGTGTTCTCTTGGCAAAACCCTGATAGCCTTTGCCCTTTTTCATTTTGTACTCCAAGGCCAAACTTGCCTGATACTCCAGGTATCTCTTGACTTCCTACTTTTAAATCCCAGTCCTCTCTGATGAAAAGGACGTCTTTTTGGTGTGAGTTCTAGAAGGTCTGTGTGTCTTCAGAGAACTATTCCACTTCAGTTTCTTCATTATTAATGGGTGGGGCATAGACTTGGATTGCTGTGATATTGAATGGTTTCCCTGGGAAATGAACAGAGATCATTCTGTTTTTAAATTGCACCCAAGTCCTGCATTTCAGACTCTTTTGTTGACTGAGGGCTGTTTCATTTCTTCTAAGGGATTTTTGCCCACAGTAGTAGATATTATGGTCATCTGAATTAAGTTCACCCCTTCCAGCCCATTTTAGTTCATTCTCTCCTAAAATGTCAGTGCTCACTCTTGCCATCTCCTTATAACCACTTCCAATTTGCCTTGATTCATAGACCTAACATTCCGGTTCCTATTCAATACTGTTCTTTACAGCACTGGACTTTAATTCCACCACCAGACATATTCACAAATGGGCATTGTTTTCAGTTAGGCTCAACCTCTTCATTTCTCCTGGAGCTATTTCTCTGCTCTTTTCCAGTAGTATATCGGGCACCTACAAACCTGGGTAGTTCCTCTTTCAGTGTCATGTCATTTTCATATTGTTTATGGGGTTCTCAAGGCAAGAATACTGAAATAATTTGTCATTCCCTTCAGTAGACCTCATTTTGTCAGACTTTGAGAAACTAGATCATCAGTAAACAATCCCTGAGACTAGCATCTGCCCATCATGGGGAAAAAAATCACCAGCCAAAATAGGAGTACAGTGTTCAGTCAGTGTGTTTTATATTTTAATTCAAAACCTAAGATATGGGTAAAGGAAATAACCCAAATTTTGATCTGGTAATCCCAACCACCTGATGCCAGTCAAAAGAATTGAGGACCTTGTTAACCACCAAGAACTGGTTGTGAAGAAACAGCATAGTGGGTAACTCCAAGATCATGTGCTTTTTCAATATGCAGACACATCATTTTTAACTGAGTAGAAAATAAAAACAATTGAATAATGATTTTTTTAATCAAAAGCAGGGACATTACTTTGCCAACAAAGGTCCATCTAGTCACGGCTATGGTTTTTCCAGTAGTCATGTATGGATGCAAGATTTGGATGGTGAAGAAAGCTGAGAACTAAAGAATTGATTCTTTTGAATGTGGTATTGTAGAAGACTCTTGAAAATCCCTTGGACTGCAAGAAGATGCAACTAGTCCATCTTAAAGCTGATCAGTTTTGGGTGTTCATTGGAAGGACTGATGTTGAAGCTGAAACTCCAATACTTTGGCCACCTCATGTGAAGAGTTGACTCATTGGAAAAGACTCTAATGCTGGGAAGGATTGGGAGCAGGAGGAGAAGGGGAAGACAGAGGATGAGATGGCTGGATGGCATCACCGACTTGATGGACATGGGTTTGTGTAGACTCCAGGTGTTGGTGATGGACAGGGCCGCCTGGCATGCTGAGATTCATGGGGTCGCATAGAGTCAGACACAACTGAGCAACTGAACTGAACTGAACTAAATCACTTACTAAATTTGAAGAGCCTTTTTCAGATAGACACTCAGAAGTGGAATAGCTGGATAATATAGAGTTTGATTCTTAATTTTTTGAGGAATCTCCATATTTTTTCCCATAGTGACTGTATCAATTAACATTCCTACTGACAGCACATGAGGATTTCCTTTTTTCCACATCCTCGCCAACACTTGTTATTTTTTTGTCTTTTTGGTAACAGCCATTCTACACGCATGAGATAACATGTCACTGTGGTTTTGATTCACATTTACCTGGTGATTAGTATTGTTGAGCATCTTCTAACATGGCTGCTGGTCATCTGTACATCTTTGGAAAAATGCCTATTCACCTCCTTTGTGCAATTTTTACTCAGGCTATTTGTTTTTTGTTGTTGTTGTTGTTGGAGAGTTGTATGAATTCTTTGTGTGCTTTGTGTATTTACTTCTTATTAAATATATGATCTGAAAATATCTTTTCCCATTTAACAGGTTGTCTTTTTATTTTGCTGATGGTTTCCTTTATGGTGCAGAAAGGATAAATTTGGAATTGGAAGAGAAAAGTAGAAGGAAGAATAGAACTACAAATACGTGCAATGAAGCTGTTGTTGAAGGAGATGAACTAGAATCAAAGCCTAGGCCTTGAGAAAGAAATGCAGTCATGGAGCTGAGGCAGTAAAGGTGGAATGGGATCCTGGCCAATGTAGTCTGAAAACTAAATATTCAAATATACATGTGAAGCTAATATTTCAAAACTAACATGGGGAAGAGTGGTGAATAAGTAACATTTACTTATTATTTCTTCCTTAGTTATGCTAAGCTAATGAAACTAATAAATTTAACCTTAATTGTTTTTATGTTAAGCTTGTGACTCTAATTAGTGCCAAAACAGAAAGAGAAAACAGAAATAAATATATGCAGGATTAAACATGCAGAATATGATCCTTTCATAAAAATAATAAAATGTATTTTATGTAGATTATTTCGAACAATGGAAGGTAGCACTTCGTTTTCCATCTTTACCCATCAAAGAGGAATAAAACAATGAACTGATCCATCTCTTTATAATGTTTTCACTTTGTAGAAGTCATTAGTGAATGAATTAGCTATCCCCTTTGTTTTAAGATTTTTACTGATTTATTTCCGTTATGAGTTTGTATAATTAACCTGGTCATATTTAAAAGCATTTTAACAGTTGAGAATTTGTTGGTGTTTATTTTACTGCACCTAATTAATTTTTCTCATTTCCCTTTGTCCATAGTAATTCTCACATGGAGTCTTGACACAATTAAAGTTAATTTGATGGTAACACCATAAGTAGCAAAATTTCAGAAAGACTACAAGTATTTCAACAAATTTCATGAGCAATTAAACTTCATTTATTCCAGATCCAAAATAATAATTTTAAAACTATAATTGATACAAATAAGAGTATATAAAGTATGTATGTCTGCTGTACTCAGAGACTGATACTTGATATTGTCACATGTTTTTCATTGTTGCCAGTCTGGTAGGTATTAAGTATTATTTCATCATGATTTTAGAATTTTGCTTTCTTAATTCCTGATGAAATTGCATATAGATTCGTGTGACAGATTGTGTTTGTAACATAATACTTAACTAACTTTGTCAAATTTTTTTGGATATTTGTACTTAATTTTTTTTTTTTTTTTGGCCATGAGGCTCATCTTAATTCCAAAACCAGGAATCAAATGTGAGTACCCTGCATTGCAAGTGTGGAGTCTTAACAACTGGACCACCAGGAAAGTTCCTACAAGTGATCTTTAAAAAACTGCAACAATACAAGAAATATTTATTGAAATTCTGCTATATTCCAGGCAATGATTCAAGTTCAACAGGTGTACATCAGGAAATAATGCAGAAAAAATATCAGTGACCTCACAAACTTACATTCCAATGCAGGAAGAGACAAAAATCATCACAGTAAGTATAACAACAAATCAGATGGTGCAAAGTGGAAAACTCAACAAGGGGAAAGGTTCTTCTGAAGGGGAAGGTGATACCTTTTGCAATTTTGCATAGGCGTCAGGGGAATCCTCACTGAAGAGGTGACATTCCTTAGAAGATTTGAAAGAGTAGTTCAGAAGTTATCTTTGGAGAAGATTTCCCAAAGTGAAGAATTGCACAGTGCAAATCCCAGTAATGACTGAGTGTTTGGCACATTCTATATAAGTAGGTCCATGGGAGTGGAACTGAAAGTACAACGGCAGGAACTAGAAGAGGTGATGGAGGAGCCAGATCACACTGGCAAGAATACGACATTGTGGAGACTTTGTTTTTACTCTGAAGAGGAGTCTTAGAAGATTTTAAGCAAAAGAATGTTGCCATTTGCAATTTTTTTCTCATCCTGATTTTGAGAAAGATTGTAGAGAACCAGAGAGAAGGAAGCAAGGAGAGCAGTTAGGGGTGACAGAAAGATCCAAAGGAGAGCTGTTGGTGGTTCATAAGAGGATGGAAGCAAGAACAGTGATGGGCAATTGTGCAGAGGACCAAAACTTTCCTCTCCAAAATGTCTCTTTGCCAGGTAGATTGTTTGTTTTAAAAAACAGTCAAGGCCCAATGTACTCAAGAAGAAACTTTGATCTTTCCCTTAAATACCTAAAAGAATTTGGATAGAAGACCTATTTCCAGAACAGAGCTATCACCAGAGGAATCTGTATAGAATTTGGGCCCAGAGATAACAATCTGTGCTCCAGTCTGCAGACCCAGCAAACATTTGTTTACCAACCACTTCCCTTCCATTTCTATGTAAATTTCCTTCTTTCCCTTTGAAGTCACAGACGACTATCCCCAACATCCTCCTTTAACTGTAGCTGAGGTAATATTTAATTATGGGTTTCACCATTTTGTTGAAATACTCTTTTCTCCTGAGTCTCCCGTGTACATATGATTTTAAACTTCTGGTATATTTTCTCTGGTTAATCTGTCTTCGTTGCTGTTCAGTCAGTCAGTCGTGTCCGACCCTTTGTGACCCCATGGACTGCAGCATGCCAGGCTTCTCTGTCCTTCACCATCTCCTGGAATTTTCTCAAACTCATGTCCAATGAGTCGATGAAGCCATCCAGCCATCTTGTCCCCTTTCAGCCCCTTCTCCTCCTGGGTCAGGGTCTTTTCCAATGAGTTGACTCTTCACATCAGGTGGCCAAAGTATTGGAGCTTCAGCTTCAACATCAGTCCTTCTAATGAATGGTCAGTGTTGGTTTCCTTTAGGATTGACTGGTTTGATCTCGCTGCAGCCCAAGGGTTTCTCAAGAGTCTTCTCCAACACCACAGTTCTGTCAATTTAATTCTTGGACCAATTGGAAGAACTTAGATGTGTAGAGAAAAACTTCTTCCATGTCTGGAAGAAATTCATAAGAACCTAGATGTGAGAGGAAAGTTTTCTTTCTTCTTTTAATAATAACCAGGACATATTTTGGAGGAAGAGCTTTCCCAGGATTTGATGTGCTGTGTGAGTGAGAGGTGACCACAAAATTTTGACCTTCCAGAGTAACTGTGAAAGGGACAGAGTAGAGATTAAATAGTTAATCCAACTGGGGGATTGTATGCAAAGAAAAAAGAATAAGTTAATGATCAATCAAGAGAGCAGGTTTGCTTAGCCACAACACCATGCAACAGAAGCACGAGACGTGCCCCCAAAACAATACAACACTGGTGGCATGCTACCCACATCCTACTAAGTGAGGTGAGTAAATTAATGATACTAGGACATGTTCCTTTTGAAGAGGAAAAGTTAAATTATTTTTGTTTGTTTTTTCTTTTATGTACAGATTTTTAAAAAAAATTTATTTGGTTTCTCAGCCATGGGTGTGCATGTGTCCCCTATCCTGAAGCCCCCTCCCTCCTCCCTTCCTGTCCCATCCCTCAGGGTCATCCCAGTGCACCAGCCCTGAGCACTCTGTCTCATGCATCGAACCTAGGCTGGCAATCTATGTCACATATGATAATATATATGTTTCAATGCTATTCTCTCAGATCATCCCACCCTCGCCTTCTCCCACAGAGTGCAAAAGTCTGTTCTTTATATCGTGTCTCTTTTGCTGTCTTGTATATAGGGTCATCATTACCATCTTTCTAAATTCCATATATGTGTTAATATACTGTATTGGTGTTTTTCTTTCTGACTTACTTTACTCTGTATAATAGGCACCAGTTTCATTCACCTCATTAGAACTGAATCAAATGCATTCTTTTTGATAGCTGAGTAATATTCCATTTTGTATATGTACCACAGCTTTCTAATCCATTCATCTGCTGATGGACAGCTAAGTTGCTTCCATCTCCTGGCTATTGTAAACAGTGCTGCGATGGACATTGGGGGTACACGTGTCTCTTTCAAATCTGGTTTCCTCATGTGTATGCCCAGCCGTGGGATTGCTGGGTCATATGGCAGTTCCATTTCCAGTTTTTTAAGGAATCTCTACACTGTTCTCCATAGTGGCTGTACTAGTTTGCATTACCAACAACAGTGTAAGAGGGTTCCTTTTTCTCCGCACCCTCTCCAGCATTTACTGTTTGTAGACTTTTTGATAGCAGCCATTCTGACCGGGGTGAGATGGTACCTCATTGGGGTTGGATTTGCATTTCTCTGATAATGAGTGATGTTGAGCATTTTTTCATGTGTTTGTTAGCCATCCGTATGTCTTCTCTGGAGAAATGTCTGTTTAGTTCTTTGGCCCACTTTTTGATTGGTTCATTTATTTTTCTAGGATTGAGCTTAGGAACTGCTTGTATATTTTTGAGATTAATTCTTTGTTTGTTGCTTCATTTGATATTATTGCCTCCCATTCTAAAGGCTGTCTTTTCACCTTGCTTATACTTTCCTTCGTTGTGCAAAATCTAAGTTTAATTAGGTCCCATTTGCTTATTTCTGCTTTTATTTCCAATATTCTGGGAGGTGAGTTACAGACAATCCTGCTTTGGTTTATGTCAGAGAGTGTTTTGCCTATCTTTTCATCTAGACGTTTTATAGTTTCTGGTCTTATATTTAAATCTTTAATCATAACAACAATACAGTATATTAACACATATATATGGAATTTAGAAAGACGGTAACTAGAACCCAACATGCGAGACAACAAAAGGAATGCAGATGTATGGAATAGACTTGTGGACTTTGTGGATGAGGGTAAGGGTGGGATGATATGGGAGAAGGGCATTGAAGCATGTTAATTGTCATGTGTCTAATCAATCGCCAGCCCAGGATTGATGCTCGGGACTGGTGCAGCGAGATTTCCCGGGGGGGAGGGAGGAGGGAGGGAGGTTCCGGAGGGGAAGCATATGTAAACCCATGGTGATATCATGACAATGTATGGCAAAAACAATAAAAAAAAAAAAAAAAGAAAGTGTTCTAGTTTCATTCTTTTACAATTGGTTGACCATTTTTTGCAGCATCATTTGTTAAAGAGATTGTCTTTTCTCCATTGTATATTCTTATCTCCTTTGTCAAAGATAAGGTGTTCATAGGTGCATGGATTTATCTCTGGGCTTTCTATTTTGTTCCATTGATCTATATTTCTGTCTTTGTGCCAGTACCATATTGTCTTGATGACTGTAGGTTTGTAGTATAGTCTGAAATCAGGTAAGTTGAACTCAGTTCCATTCTTCTTCCTCAAGATTGCTTTGGCTATTAGAGGTTTTTTGTATTTCCATACAGATTGTGAAATTATTTGTTCTAATTTTCTGAAAAAGACCTTCATTTTCAGTCTGTATGTGTCCCTTGTTTTCAGGTGGGTCTCTTGTAGGTAGCGTATATAGGGGTCTTGTTTTTGTATCCATTCAGCCAGTCTATGTCTTTTGGTTGGGGGCATTAATTTATTTACATTTAAGGTAATTATTGATAAGTATGATCCAATTGCCATTTACTTTGTTGTTTTAGGTTTGAGATTATAAATCTTTTCTGTGTTTCCTGTCTAGACAAGATCCTTTAGCATTTGTTGAAGGGCTGGTTTGGTGGTGCTGAATTCTCTCAGCTTTTGCTTGTCTGTAAAGCTATTGATTTCTCCTTCATATTTGAATAAGATCCTTGCTGGGTACAGTAATCAGTGTTGTAGGTTTTTAATCTTTCATCACTTTAAGTATGTCCTGCCATTCCCTTCTGGCCTGAAGAGTTTCTCTTGAAAGATCAGCTGTTATCCTTATGAGAATCCCCTTCTGTGTTATTTGTTGTTCATTTCTACATAACCTCCTTCTCCTTATGCCTCTGTAACTCAGCTTGCCCCTTGTAAAGCCTAGATAATGTAGTTTCAGAATGTGGTCTCTTGCAATACTAGGAACTTGAGTTTATCTCACTCACCCTTGTCCTGCTCTTTGCAATCACCCAGCCTCTACAAACCTGCTTCTTCATGCCTGTCCAGGCCAGGTATCCACCTCCCCATTTTGACTGCTATTCCTGCATTTGTGAAACCCCTTGATTTAAACCAGCGTATTAATAGCTAGTGTTGCCCACTACAGTCTGTCTATAGAAACACTGTAATCTCTTTGTTCAGGACTTAGAGTTTCGAGTGTTAACTCCTCTGGACACACCGGCATAATAAAGCTGAGTTCTCCAACTCTTTGAGTGTGGTGCTTGGTTTCTTGAGTACTGGTTTCTGCAACACTCTGAGCACACTAAAAACAAAAACATAAAGAAAAGGTGACATTATAATGAAATATGAGATGATTTGCCATTTTTAGTATATGTTACCACATTTTTGCTCATTTTCATCGTGCCATGACAGTCCTGGCTTGACCATATAAGGCCAAAAAACTTCCCCACTCAATGTAAAGGAGGAATTGATGATGGACGCTTGATGTCTACACAAGAATAAGGAAAAAGGTGGTCTTCCCCCATCTCCATTTTTCCTTTGATTATATAACTGTAGCCCACTACGTTCTCAGGGAATAGCCCACTCAGCTTCACAAGCATCCTATTCAAATAAATCACTTCTTATCTATCACTTTGTCTCTTGCTGAATTCTTTCTCCACCGAGACACAAAGGACCAGAACTCCTCAGAGCCCCATTAAAGACAGCCTAGCAGTTTCAACTGAAGGACTGAAGTTGCAGCTTTGAAGTCTGACAGACCTATAGCTGACAACCTATGGGTGCTACTTCTACTTATATTATGGGTGCTATGTATAATATATATGGGTGCCATGTATAATATTATGGGTGCTATAAAACTATGGGTGCTACTTCTACTTATAATACTTATAATAAGTAGAAGTGCTACTTCTACTTATAATATTATGAGATATTTGTGGTTGGATTTAAAAAATAAAACAGAAATAGTAAACAAGCTTACACACTGATTAATGTAACTAAAAGATTTATATGGCTATCACATAATTATATAATAATCTAGCAAATTAGTAAAATGAATGTTGTTGTTTAGTTGCTAAGTCATGTCTGACTTTTTTGCAACCCCATGGATGTAACCCATTAGGCTCCTCTGTCTATGGGATTTTCCATGGAAGAATACTGGTGTGGGTTGCCATTTCCTTCTCCAGGGTACCTTCCTAACTAAGAGACTGAACTGTGTCTTGCATTGGCAGGCAAATTCTTCACCACTGAGCCACCTGGAAAGCCCAGTAAAATTAATAAAACCTTAAAAATACTTCCCATTAGCTTTTCAAAATGGTGTAAGGAAAATATTTGTATTCAGCACTGTTCCATGTCTTTTTTTCAATGTACTACACTCATTTTATCAATGTACTACACTTAATGACCTTGTCTCTATCATAGAACCCACAGTAGTCCTTTTCAGAATCATTCAGTGAGTATATGAAAGTGAGTCACAATTTTCCTTCTTTAATTTTTCAACTATCACACTTTAATTGCAACACCATCAGTTCTGCTTGGAAAAAGGTTGCTTTTCTCTGATGTTATTTGCAATTATTTGTGTGTACAGGATGAGCATATTTGTATTTCTGCAAGATGGTCATGCAGTACTCTTTTTCTCAGGCGTTCTCTGTGCACCAAGTGAAATAAAATTATTCCTTACTCTAATTTTAGGAAGGAGGAAGCAGTTCTTGGTTTGTAACTCAAATTTAGCTCTCCTGCTTAATTCTATGAGAGTGCTATAAACATTATTGAACAGCACTTATCTAGAATTTACTGTTTAATCATTTTATGTCAACATTCATAAAACTTCATCATAGCTATTTAGACAAAGAAAACAAAATGAGTAATAATAGTGATCTAAGGAAATGAATTGACTAGTTCTGCGGGTATAGAAGGCTTCCTTTGTGGAGCTAGTGGAAAAGAACATTCAGGTCAAAACAGGAGATGTAAGAGATGCAGATCGACCCCTGGATGGGAAAGATCCCTTGGAGAAAGAAATGACAACCCACTGCAGCATTCTTGCTTGGGGAATTTGTGGCCAGAAGAGCCTGGTGGCTAGAGTCCCCAGGGTCACAGAGTCAGACACGACTGAAATGACAGCACACACCTATGTGGGTAAATGAAGCCTAGCATTCCCAGCAAGGGCTTTGGGATTTTTCAAGAAATGTGTTTTGTCTATACATAGTTCTATCTCAAAATAATGTATTCATATTTTCACAAATGTTTCTTATATTTCTATTTTTGTATAAGGATGTGCCTGTTTTTTATAATATTACTATCCATCTTTCAAATTCTGTTGTAGTAATCATAACATTTGTGCCTTTAGCGTTTTTCTGGAATCAATACTGATTTTGCTGCAAAGAAATAGTTTCCTGTTGATTTTTGCTGGAAATGTTGTCCTCCTGTGGATTGAAATATCTTACATCTCTTTCTTTTCACTTGCTGCTTTCCTTTGCCACTTACGCTTCTTGGCTTCACAGCAAGCGTTTCCTGATTCACAGTTTAGTAAATTGCTGCTCACAAAAATGAAACTGTCAAAGTAAAAAATGCTTTTCAAGAAAGAATCTAAAACTGTGGTGGAATAGCTACAAACAAAATGGTTCAACAAGTACTGCTATAATCTTTCTTTCATTTTGACTTTTACTTTAAAAATGGTTTGCAGAACATTGCTTTCCTTGATTCACTCATATTTACTCTTAGTACCTATGTTTCCAGTTACCCATCTAGTAAATTACTAGAAATTAACTAATATCAGAAAATGTTTATTCTTTTTCTACTACCTCTTTACTCCCCCATCTTTGTAATTGATTATTAATATGCATAGTACATTTTGAGGAGATATCGGTAATATATAACAAAAAATTCAGAAGAGAGCATATGTATTATATTAATAATCTGATTTCTGAAAATATGTTCTAAGAAAGTAATCAAGCAAATTTCAGCATCTTCATTAGTAAGTGGTTTATAATTAGTTCCTTCCACCTCCACCACCTCCATTATGAAGAAAACAATTCAAATGTTGTTGAATATAAAATAAATTTTAACTTTAAAAGTTATGGTGCATGCAAATAATATGCAAATAATTTGCTTTAAAATTTGTGATATGGATATATAAATACACATATACGCACAAAGATGTTCAATCTGTAGAGCGGATGGTGGTGTTTTAGTAGCTAAGTCATGACCAACTCATGGCTACCTCATGGACTGTAGCCCACCAGGCTCCTCAGTCCATAGGACTTCTCAGACAAGAATGCTAGAGTGGATTGCCATTTCCTTCTTCAAGGACCACCTTTGAAGGTCACATCCTTGAGACACATGTCCACAGCGTGTGTCTATGACTGAAGTTAATCAGAATATCAGGGAATGCTTATCCTCTTTCACCTTCAACATCATGCTAACAAGCTCCCCTTAAAAGACAAAAAAAAACAAAAAAAAAAAGAAAAAAAAAAAAAAAAAAAAAAAAGACTCTGAGGATTAAAACAAAGGAAAGATCCAAATCAAGCAAGGAAACAAACATGAAGTATCACTACAGGGACTTGAAGTCTCTGGTGCTCTTAGCAACAAGCGCTATCTCTGGTAACCATAGCACAACAAACATCAAATACATCCAAAATTCTGGCCAGATTAACATAAACTGCATACTAAAACCCTAGTAGAAGGAATTGTACTCATCTCCAAATCTAAAATATACTTACCTCAGTATTCATGATCATAAATATTATATAAAAGTTTCAACAAGAAAAATACAAGCATAGCATAACAAAAAACAACATACAATATAGCTAAAAGAAATAAACAATCACTGGAACTATTCTCAAATATAACACAATAATGACTTGACTATTCTAAATATGTTATTTATAATTATAATTAATATATTAAAGACTTTAATGGAATAGGTAGTTAGCATGCAATATTAGATAGATAAATTTGATTGAAAGTTAGAAATTATAAGAAAGAGTCAAACAGAAATACTGAAACTAAAACACAGTAACTGCTTATTTAACTTCTATGGAGAGTACATCATGTGAAATGCTGGGCTGGATGAAGCACAAGCTGGAATCAAGATTGCTGGGAGAAATATCAACAAACTCAGATATGCAAATGACACCACCCTTATGGCAGAAAGCGAAGAGGAACTAAAGAGCCTCTTGATGAAGGTGAAAGAGGAGAGTTAAAAAGCTGGCATAAAACTCAACATTCTGAAAACTAAGATCATGGAATCTGATCCCATCACTTCATGGAAAATACATGGGGAAACCATGGAAACAGTGAGAGACTTTATTTTGAGGGGCTTCAAAATCACTGCAGATGGTGGCTGTAGCCATGAAATTCAAAGACGCTTGCTTCTTACAAGAAAAGCTATGACCAACCTAGACAGCATATTAAAAAACAGAGATTACTTCATCAACAAAGGTCCATATAGTCAAAGCTGTGTTTTTTCCCAGTAGTTTGTACAGTTGTGAGAGTTGGACCACAAAGAAAGCTGAGTGTTGAGGAATTGATGATTCAAATTGCAGTGTTGGAGAAGACTCTTGAGAGTCCCTTGGACAGCAAGGAGATCAAACCAGTCAAGCCTAAAGGAAATCAACCCTGAATATTCATTAGAAGAACTGATGCTGAAGCTGAAGCTCCAATACTTTGGCCACTTGGTGTGAACAGTTGACTCATTAGAAAAGACCCTGATGCTGGGAAAGATTGAAGGCAGGGGGCAAAGTGGATGCCAGAGGACAAGATGGTAGGATAGCATCACTGACTCAATACATATGACTTTGAGCAAGCTCCGGGAGAGAGTGAAGAACAGGGAAGCCTGGCATGTTGCAGTCCATGGGGTCACAGAGAGTCGGACTCAACTGAACAACTGAACAAAAACAGAAATGAAGAATGTTTTTGACAAGCACATCAGTAGATACTACCAAGGAAAGAATGAATTAATTTGAAGATAAGCTTACAGAAATCACAAAAAAGAAATGGTGGGTGGGAGGAAGGGGAAGGAAAGAGACCAGAGCATTCCAGACCTGTGGGTGATAATAAACATCCTAACAGGGACATAATTGGACTCTCAGAATGAGAAAAAAGAAACTAGGACAGAGGAAATATTTAGAGAATAGTGTCAGAAATTTACACTGAGAGTGTCTAGAAGAAATTATACCTCAGTAATAAGCACAACTAGCATCTAGGTCTTGATTTTTAAATACCATTGTGCAACAAAGGGAATCTTGGAAAGGCCACAGAAGCCAAATTAAAAGAGATTCCAATAATCAAACTTAGGCAATTTGGGTAACTAAATGTTATAACTCAAAACATAAAATATACATGAGTCCATACTGAAACAAATGATTAAATAAATAAATGAAAGAGAGAAAACAAGCAAATTTTCCTTAAATTAGAATTCCAGTTAATATATACAGATACCCTCCTCTGAGAGGGAGAGCTTAATCCACTCTCTTGCACCCTTCAAGTGTATGCTGTATTTAGTGGCTTACTTCTAAAAAATAAAATAAAGAAAGGGAAGGAAACATCAACTTTAATGTGGAGAAATTTAACAAGAACTGCCTTAATGAAGTATCAAAATCAACATTAGAAAGATGTCATGATGACGTTACACACCTTGGATGTGATATGATAATGAGATATCTAGCCTCTCTGTTAATTTTTTTCTCAAAACTCAATCTGATCATGAGAAAGTATTAGAAAAACTCAGATTAAATGAATTTCTGCAAAACACCTGACCAGTAATTTTAAGGTTGTGATAAATGAGAAAAGACTGAGAAACAGTCATGGACCACAGAAGGCATAGCAGTTAAAAGCAATATGGTATCCTTCTTGGGTCTAGACTAGAAAAAAAGGCATTATAAAAACTAATGAAATTCAAGTAAAGTCTGTACTTAAGCTAAAGTACTAATATCAAGTTCTTAGTTTGACAAATGTAACAAGGACATGTAAAGTATAAACATTTAGGGAAACTAGCTGGATGATCTATGTGAGATCTAGCTGTACTATCTTTGGCACTTTTCTGTAAAGCTAAAATTACTTCAAAATAAAATAAGTTGGTTAAAATTAACTAGGTCAAAATATATACATATATAAAGGTGAGTCAGGAAAAAATAGCTGCCAGTAGTTGTTGAATTAATGAGATGTAACTTATTTTTTCTTACTGTAAGGTATAAAGTTACCTATCTCTTGGTAGTTGATTTAATTATTTCCCTATAAACAATACTGATTTCAAATGATTTTATGGAAGACATCTGAGTTCTGAAACAAACCTCAGGGGAAATGGCACTATTGCTTTGAGAATGAGCATTTCTTGCAAACTGAAATGTGTAAAATCTGATTTATTCTTCAAATTATAAATTTAACAAGATATGTGGTGTTTTAAATATTAGAAGCTGTATTTCATGCTCTGCCCAAACATAATGACATTAGAAAAAGACAGTGACCTTGGAATTATTGTTTTGGTTAATGAATTGCCTCTTGAATGTGATTTAGAGTTAATTTGTGGCTATTGAGTTATAACATTGTTTCATAGGACTATTAATAATTATTAGGGAAAAAACCTAATTTATTGACAGCATTTTTCAAAGATTACTAGGAATTCAAATGTCAGGCTCTTCAAATCCCTCAGATTATCAGTACAAGTTAAAAAACAGGTATGTAGATGTTCAAAAAATAAAAAATAGGAAAAAAGAAACTTAAAAAAATAAATCAAGATTCAGATATCTCTTGGACAGTAACAAATTATCCAATATTGTTAACACTAGCATTCCAGAAGGGGGGAAGAAAGAAAATAAAATGAACTGAAAAAGTATTTGAGGAATTAATAACTGAAAGATGTTCAACTTTATGAAAGATACAAACCTACACGTCCAGAAAATTAGGTTATTTCCACCCAAATAAGATTAGCTCAAAGAAATCATACAAAGGCACATCATAATTAAACCTATGAAAACTAAAAACAAAGCAAAAACACCCAATGCCTTAGAAATCACCAATAGCTAAACCAGCTCTGTTTTGCCAAACCAGACTTTTGTAAGACTGATAACTATGTTTGCATCTTACATGAGACATACTATTTGCAAATGTCAGTCATTTCTAGCCAAAACTACTCCTAACATACCAGGCCAGAAAAACAAAACTATGACTGGCCTTCAAAAGAGGAATGAAAAGTGGTATCTCTGTTCAGAAACTTACATTTCAGAATTTTTGTAGAGTTTTCATGTTATTCTTGAACATTTTCCTAGAATTTCTCATTCTCCAGATTCCCTGTGAACAGGGAATAGGATAAACTCACTCTTCTGTCCTTGTAAGTGACTAGCAACTGCTACTATTCGGGGAAAAGTTGAATGGCACATCTTCCACCAATTAAAAAAATAATACATTGATTATAAGAACAAATGATAATTTGTAGATAAATTCAATTTTCTGCATAACTTTGGGACAATGACATTAACTATAAAAAAATGGTCCTATTACCCTCAAATTGTAAAATGGATTATGTGTTAAAAACAAAGCAAAGCAGAGACAAAATATGCCAAGCTTGCAGAACTAGAAAGTTCAAAATTGTAGATTCTTGAAGAATGTCAGCACATAATGGAAATCAAGCCTCATTAACTCTAATTAGGCTTCCTGCACAGACCTAAATTTCATTGCAGGAGGCTTCTTAGGTTGCTGATTCTTTGCAGTAAATGCCTGTTCAGAGTTTCCTAACAAAACAGACTAAATTTTGAGTAGTCTGGTATACTCTGTCTTATTGAAATCTTTCAGCAGTATATTTTGATGATCCAGAAGGTTTACCTTCATAAAGTCTTCATGATTCACAAAGGCAGAAATCAGAAAGCTATATAGTCTTCCTTATCAAATATTTATTCTACATTTTACCTCTTTCACAGTTCAACAAATCAAGCAAGGTTGGTTAATTTCATTGGTGCAATAGAAATGGCATAATTAATTTAAATTAGTTATTAGAATCAAATCACCGTTACCAAATATGTGAGGTTTCCTTGTACAGCCTTAGCCTTTATTCTGTTCTGATTTATGGTTGAATTACTTGTTGATTTCCCTCATTAAGGTGTAAATTCCTTGAGGATAAGAGAATTTCTCTCTCATATTTTTTCTTATTTCTTCGGTACCTTGATCACTGTTTTACACACTGAATTCCACACTGAACCAAGCTTTTAAAAGCAGGAGTGAAAATCCACCACCTCACATCAAATAACTTGCAAATCCTCCAAGCACATCTTATCACTGAGCTGGACTAATGCTGCTCACACTTTTGTTCCCTTTTCAGTAAAGGAGGAAAAATATACAGCTCATGGAGGCTGCTGGTGAAATAGCATGGATAAGTGTGAGGGCACTGGATCTTTAGAGTCAGTGTCCTTTGGGATCTATCAATGTCTGAGCTATGCCAATTGATCAGTATTACACTATAACTTCTAGTTTAGTCTACAAAATCCAATAGGGCAATGCTGAACTGCTCACTGACGAAGATTAACTTGATGTGTATACTAATATTTATACATTGCACATTTCTAAATGGACATTACTTGGCTAGAAGACAAAAGATAACAAAATTAAAAATGTTTAAGTAGTAAAGCTACTTGAAACTATGAAACACAAGATTTATTTCTATATTTCTCAGTCCATGTGGTAGAAAGTGGCTTTATTACATAGCTCTGATGTTAACAGCTCTGCTGAAGAGAGCAGAAAAACCAAGTCTTGTTTATTACAGTCTAATCTCAAATTTGGAGAGTCTTTGATTCAGGGGCCTATCCCGGGATCCACCATTTGTGTCCAATTGGTAGGTTCATGATATATGGTATGATTGCTTCTACTGAAACCCTGAGAAGTGGGTAGGAGGCAGGATCCCAGAAAGTGATGACACAATCTACAGAAAAGGACAAAGTTTTCTGAAAAAAAAAAATAAGGAGATGCCCTACATAATGGATATTTGGGTATATATACCAATCTTCCACCTTCAAAGAAATCCTCCTTTTACCTGAAAGAAGGAGAATTACATATAAGAGCATCCAGCTCGTTCATCAATGAAAAAACAGATTGATCCAAAAATATAATTTTTCAGAAGAGAGTCTGATATTAATGTAAGGATGATCTCAAATCATCTTTCTTGACTTAAGTTTACCTTTTAACTAGGCTGAAGTTGACAGCTAATAAATGAATGCAAATATATAATTTAATTAATTCAATTAGAAAATTTAAATTAAATTAAGTTTCATAGAGAGAAAGGCAATCTATATGTTATACTTATGTGCATGCACACAAACTCTGACATCTAAGACATCGTCTGGAACAATAAGAAAAGTGTTGATTCCAGAATCAAGGCAATCCTTTAATTAAAAATGGACTGTTTTGTTCTAAATTTGTAAAGCAAATGAATAGATGCTGAAAAGCCTGTGACCTTCTTTTTATTACATCCTCATTGCTTTGTTTCTTTCTGACTCTTAACAAGTAAGTTTGAAGTATTATCGAGAAGAAGTGGCTTTTTAGCAATGTTCAAAGATTGGTTTTCAATTCTAGTTGATAATGCCAGCTCCCAATACACGGCTGTTGTATCTTTCAGTTAATTCCTTTTGTAATACACCCCATCACAGTTTTCTTTTAATGCACAAATCCAATTTTCTTTTTAGCAACACCAGGAATTACCTAAATGAAGACAAACATTTTCAAGTGTAATAAAACATCAGAGAGATGATATTTTCAGGAAGTTATATTTTTTTTTCAGATTTCAACTAAAATGACAACTCTTTTTGGAATATAAGCTGGGAATGAAACTATTTTTTTTTACTAACACTAAAAGATGTTTGACATAGATTCTGTAGGGAGGGGGTTTAACAACTAATACTTGTAAGAGAAAGAGATGAATAAGAATGTGCTGTTTTTAACTAATGATATTCTACTTATAAATAGCTCTTTGTGTCACTATATGCTTTTGAGTCTAGATTTCTTATATGGAATAGATAATCAGTGTTGTCTTAGGTTAGTAGCGATACGATGTTCTTTCATTAATACACTGGGAAAACTCAGAAATTTACCGTTAGCAAGTATTTCAACTTGCAGCTTGTACCTGGCTTAAGTTTTCTGGCTTTGTTTCCTTCTCCATGTTCTTTGCTGTTGCATTTGTGGATTGTTTCTTAAGGAACACCAGATTGATCTGAGATGCTTGTTGAGTGTACAGATTCTTGGACCCTACCTCAGGCATCCCATCCTACAGTATTAGAATTCCTGGGGCTAAAACTTGGAAGGGAATTTTAACAAACTTTCAAGCTGATTTTCTAAATAGTGAATTGGAGTGACTGTACTTACAGATAGAATTAAAGTGTTAAAACTTTATCAGCTTGAAAGATCTATGAAAATATATTCAATTTGATAAAATTCCTGCTGCTGCCGCTGCTGCTAAGTTGCTTCAGTCCTGTACAACTCTGTGTGACCCCATAGACGGCAGCCCACCAGGCTCCGCCATCCCTGGGATTCTCCAAGCAAGAACACTGGAGTGGGTTGCCATTGCCTTCTCCAATGCATGAAAGGGAAAGTGAAGTCGCTCAGTCGTGTCGGACTCATTGACCCCATGGACTGTAGCCTACCAGGCTCCTCTCTCCATGGGATTCTCCAGGCAAGAGTACTGGAGTGGCTTGCCATTACCTTCTCCGAATAAAATTCCTACCTGGTAGGCTTTACTAATCAGTGATATTCATCTAATTTAATTCAGGGTTTCACTTATATAGTGATTTGATTATTTGGTCCTCAGAGTAGCACTAAGATTAGTTTTATATTAGTATTGTAATACATTGGAGGACTGGGCATTTTTCTTTGAGAAGTGAGTTGATTATATAGTTCAGTTTTCTTAAGTTTTTCTTTTTTTTTTTAATGTGGACCATTTTTTAAAGCCTGTATTGAGTTTTGTTACTTTGTTGCTTTTGCTTTAAGTTTTTGTTTTTGGCCCTAAGTTAGGTGAGATGTTAGCTCCCTAACCAGGGATTGTACCTGTATTCCCTGCACTGGAAGGCAAAATCTTAACCACTCTACCAGCAGGGAAGTACCCTGTATCCGTCAGTATCTATTGCAGAAATAGTCTCAAACTTATCTTAACAATTGTGTGAGTACCTATATTTCAACATTTTTCTCAAAAGCAAAGATGTGGACTATTTCACATCCTCTGGGGTTGTCCCTGATCCAAATAAAGATATCTGGAGAATTAACAATAACAATTTGAAAACCAACAAAAGTCCTCCCTGAACACTCTTCAATGCTGCAAAGAATTGAGGTGGTCATCCAGGTCTTTTTTCATTCCGGTGTTTGAACTTCCTCTCTGAATGCTTTTCAACCTGTCTCCTCATGAAATCTTTCCAACCGTGAAGGTCCCCTTGCAAGTGGCTCTAATCATTGCCTATATATTCCTTGTGTTGAGTTCAGTCTTTCTTTGGCTTCTACATATTGAATCAAATTTTAAAATCCAAAGAACACAAAACAAATGCAGTGTTTATTTTATATAATGACTTTTATATGTATCAATAGAAATTTTTCCCTCTTGATTTTTCCTTTTTCAAATACACATGAGTATCTTTTACACTCTCCATGTTATAACCTTAAGATCTGCATATACTTGATCAAATGGCATGAACTTCAGTTTTTCATTTTCTTCTTAAAGCATGAGTTACTGAAAACATTTTGTCAGAAAAGGAAACCTGTGTTTATTGTATCATTTAACCTGGAATTTATACCTCAGTTAAGGCAACCTAAGATAGATATTTAAAAATTTATTTGCTTTTTTTTGAAATTGTTGTTACAGTTCATTTTTATTTTCCTAGTGACTATACCACAGTAATTTACTCATTTTTGCCTTTTCAGGCAAAGAAAATGGAATCATTTTGCTGTTAAGCACTGTATATTTGTATTACTGGTGTTATGGATCTACTGAAATGATTAAATGTATCTTATTGACTTGACCACATCTTTCTTGCCAAAATTTACTCATTCAGTGAATATTTATGAATAGTACTTTATTCTTTTTTTAGTACTTTATTCTTATCATTGAAATAGACAAATTATATAAGAAAAAATTCCAGACTGACAAAGATTTAAATTAAAATGAAGGAATACAATTTCATGTGGTATACAAATGTGAGAAAAGGAGAAACCATGTGATAAATACTCTAGCAGATTTCCAAGCAGATTCCATTGAAGAGACAATGGAAAGAGAAGTTCACATTATGAAGATAATGGGAGGAATTTTGAAAAGACTTCAAGTTCAAAAAGACTATACACACAATAGTTTACAAATATAATATTTAATTGAAGAATAAAATTTGGTTTGTCTTTGGTCTTCTTCCAGCTTCCAATAAGCACATGACCACCAATGGGGAAAATCATAGCCCAGCAAAATCTGGTTAATTGATCCTTTGCAAGCACTCCAGAGAAACCAAAGGGCATCTCACTAAGCAAAGGATCAAGATAGAGATTTTGTAGGATTTAGGTTGTTTAAATAAATCAGATTTTTAAAAAAATAGTTTGATAAGCTCAGAATAAAGTTAAGGCTTTATAATGACATTAGCACCAGATCTGGACTGCAAAGTGAAGTTAGTTTCCTGTTTCCTTGGAAACTACAAAGTTAAAATAGATATGGAAGTATGTGTGCAGAGACCTCATTATCTGAAGTGTCTGGGTTGGAGATAGAATCACTTTTACATATCAAATAGACTTAGATCTTCTAGTCATGCCAAAGTTTCTGATGGCCCATGACTTCAGAGAACTAAGTTATATGATATGAAAGCAATGATTAGTCATCAAAGGGATTGTCATGGTACTTTATATAATACATGTAGTATGTATTTAGAAGCAATATGCTTCCTATCAGCTTTGCTACTGGCTTTATCTTTGTTAAGTATTCCTATCTCGTGATGGACTAAGCAGATCTTTACTTCCTCCACCTGAGCTAATTTCTGCTCTTTTATAACATATTCCCAATCCATCATATGCTATGACAGTCCTAAACACCAAGCCATTTCAAACCTTCTTGATTCTGCATCATCTTTCTTCATTTGCTTTGTGAACTACAACTCATTTTCCTAGTTTTGGTTAAGGATCTCCTGTTCTGTGAACACTTTCTGAACTCCCTCCCCACCACCTCTCCAGCCCTCTGGCCATCTAATCTGATAGTGTTTTCCTTGGTATTTTGACCATTTGTATTGATTACTCTCCTTTCACAGTTCAGATCCACTCTTCATCTCTCTCTGACTTACTTTCTTTACTAAGAAAAAGTTTGATAGTGTGAGTGAGACTAAATTGACATCACTTTCCCATTATAGGATGAAACTTTTTTATCTCTTCTGTATTCAGTACACAAATTCTTTTAGCTGAAATCAATTAGGGACAAGAACAGATGAAATCAAATAGCACAAGTACTGACACAATTGACAAGCTGTTTTGATTGTTTTTTCTTTGTCTACTGATCCCTCTTTTTTTTTTTTCATTTGTTGCCCTGATGCTGTTCTATGAGGCTTATCTGATTTAACTTGATTAACTATACTGCTCTTTAGATTACAGTTTGACTCACACCATTTTGAATTACGTCTTCTGTCCTTTCTGATTATAGTTTTAGTTGAGTGGTTCTTCTTTGATAGCTCAAGTTCACAGGGAGCTCTTCTTGATATTTCAAGCTGAGTGTCCGTATGAGTTATCTGCTGTTGCTAATTCCTGTGAATGTCACAGTCCCTTAAAGGTTCCGTTAAATATGCTCACATCACCTTAAGTGGCATCTTTATTAAATCACTGTAATTAACTTTTTTGAGTGTGCCATTTGTCTTCTACTGTGATTCCATCTGACACATCTCACTTTAACATATATTACTGATCTCGCTGTTCAGTGTTACTCATATGGTTATCTAGTTCCATGAGTATTTTGAGGACCTGATGATAATAAGAATAGAGATTTGACCTGACCTACACAGAATGCTTGACATGTTGAAAGAACTAAAGCGATATTATTGAGTGAGTGACTAAGTGAATGAAAAAAGCACAATTGGCATGTTCATCAGTGTCATTGAAACCACAGAGAATCTTTACGGATGTTATGACAGATGAATTCTAACCTTAACCATTATCTTTTGGTCTGGTGATTTAATCAGTTATTAGGTATAATTGAGCTGCTAGATTCTAGCATGTTTTTCTATCTGGTTTTCAAGACTCTCATGAGAGAATTTATAAATAATATGCTTATTTCAGATTCACTAGGACATGAAGATAGTCTGGCATGATTTCCCTTTTCATGACGGCCGATGCCATTCACAGAGTTTATTTAGAACTATGCCCTGGTTCTAAACTCACCTATCATTGATATTCAGAATCTACCTATGGTGATTGAGATTATTCTTTCACTAACTTGGTTCCATAAAAATATTAAGCTATTGTTTTTTTGAAATCAAGTTGAATGTGAATCCATGATCCTATTTTAGTGAGTCAGCAGGAAATTCAGTCACAATCATTATTTAGACTCCCTACCCCACACCTGGAAAAGTCATGCAATGGTGGTAAAGACCCTGTATAGCAACATGGTATCTAATCATCTGAGTACACTGGGTTTCCTGAAATATCCTTTGTCCAAAGCTGTAAGTCACTTTACAGTGGGGGATTCTGTTACCTCTGTTCTACATGCGGCACTTTGCCAGGGCTAGAAGCAGTCAAACTCAAAATTCAAGCTCTCCCTCAGTTCAGTCACGCAGTCATGTCCAACTATTTGTGACCTCATGAACTGCAGCACACCTGGCTTCCCTGTCCATCATCAACTCCTGGAGTCCCCCCAAACCCATGACCATCTAGTCAATGATATCATCAAGCCATCTCATTCTCTGTCATCCCCTTCTCCTCCTGCCCTCAATCTTTCCCAGAATCAGGGTCTTTTCCAGTGAGTCAGCACTTTGCATCAGGTGGCAAAAGTATTGGAGTTTCAGCTTCAACGTAAGTCCCTCCAATGAATACCCAGGACTAATCTCCTTTAGGATGGACTGTTTGGATCTCCTTGCAGTCCAAGGGACTCTCAAGAGTCTTCTCCAACACCACACTTCAAAGCATCAATTCTTCAGTGCTCAGCTTTGTTTATAGTCCAAATCTCACATCCATACATGACTACTTGAAAAACCATAGCCTGGACTAGATGGACCTTTGTTGGCAAAGTAATGTCTCTGCTTTTTAATATGCTATCTAGGTTGGTCATAACTTTCCTTCCAAGGAGTAAGCGTCTTTTAATTTCATGGCTTAAATCACCATCTGCAGTGATTTTTGGAGCCCAGAAAAATAAAGTCTGACACTGTTTCCACTGTTTCCCCATCTATCTGCCTTGAAGTGATGGGCCCGTAGGCCATCATCTTTGTTTTCTAAATGTTGAGGTTTTAGCCAACTTTTTCACTCTCCTCTTTCACCTTCATCAAGAGGCTCTTTAGTTCTCCACTTTCTGCCATAAGGGTGGTGTCATCTACATATTTGAGGTTATTGATATTTCTCCCAGCAATCTTGATTCGAGCTTGTGCTTCCTCCAGCCCAGCATTTCTCATGATGTACTCTGCATATAAGTTAAATAAGAATGGTGACAACATACAGCCTTGACGTACTCCTTTTCCTATTTGGAAGCATTCTGTTGTTCCATGTCCAGTTCTAACTGGTGCTTCCAGACCTGCATACAAGTTTCTCAAAAGGCAGGTCAGATGGTCTCTCTATGCACCCTCTATTCCTTTCTAGACACTGGAAAATTTCTTCAATGCCAACTTCAAAGATATGAGCCTCCCTTCCCTCCTTGCAGCATAATCCAGTCAAATAACTCAAGATTAATATGAAAAATCAAGATATTAAGATTGATTGTCTGTAGTCAGAATCTGGTTTTAGTTTTGCATACCAAAGTTCCTCTGAGTGGAAGGAGGGAACATAAAGCAACTTGGTATCTTGGAATGGAAAAAAAATCACAAAGAGAGAGAAATGCATGATAAATAGTTTAACTCAAAGCATAATGATATGTTGTGAACTGGTTGATATGTAGACTTGTATGCTCTTTGTAGATTCAAAGTTACCCAAGTAGTTTATAAATAAGCACATGATTATTATACTAATAAATGTGTGATTAACAAATGAAATTAAATAAAGCAAACAAAGGGCAAATAGGAGATTATATCAGAGGCTTTATTGCTTTTATTTTGCCTTTATGAAAATGCATCATGCAGAAAATGTTAGTATATTGATAAAAATATATGTAATATTTGATATTGTATAAACTCATAGATATTTAGTTATTTTTCCTTTGCATGGTTGTTTGTATGTTTTCTCCTTTTGTATTTTATATTGACAGGTAACAGACTTAAAGTACTGTTACTTGTTGAAATTTATACATAAAATACATTTACATTACAAACAGCATGAATAATATGTTGTTCTTTTGTTAAGTATTTATATATATCCAACATTTTGGAATTACCTTACATTAAAGATTGCTTTCAAATTTTGACATTTAAAATTTTAGAGGCAATATAAATTTAAATATACTAAAATTTACTTCAAATGTTCATTTTTTAAAGCCCTTTTGAATTATTAAGAAAAAATATTTTCAGAAAGTACTTTTAAACTGTGTATGTGTATATATGCCAGAAATGGATTAAGAAAAATTAATACAAGAAAATATAGCTGATTATGCTGATAATGTTTTAGTAGATGAGGATTTGCTAAGGATGTCTTAAATATAATCAAGATAATAAGATGAAGGATGGATATTTTATAAACATTGAAAGTTTCAGTTTGTCAAGTATGTCCTAAAATGAATATAACAAAAATTGATTAATAAATATACTATATAAATGCCCTTCAAATCAATAAGAAAAAGATAAACTTCTGCAGCATCAAATAAACACAGATAGATAATTTATAAAAGGGATGCAGTTCCTTGATATTAATTTCTCATTTTGATATTAATTTCTCATTCAATGCTTTCCTCTCTGCAATAACCCTGTGTTTCTTCAATCTTTTAACCTTCTTGAGGCTTTCAATGGCCAAGTCTACGATCTCTCTTTTAAGTGTCACATTGCACTTGGAAGTATGTGGATTATTTTCAAATATCTTTTGATATTAATTTCTAACATAATTTTGCAGTGATAAGAGAAGAGACTCATGATTTCAATACCTTTAGACCATGAAATTTTTGTACTTTATGTCCCTGGATATGTTCCAGTGTCTCCTGGTTTATAGTCTGTGAAACTTGAATAGGATTTGTACCCTCTGTTGTGTGAAAATTGTATAAATCTTCATTATGTTGAATTGGTTCATAGGGCTTTTCAGGTCTACTGCATCTGTCTACTTTTCTATCTATTCATTCTATTAATTTTTGAGAGTTTGATATTGAAACTCCAACCAAAAATCTTAATTTATCTACTTAAAAAATAAGCATAATATGTAGTGGCATTATATGTAACACTGTTCTGTATTTTCCAATGCTCCTATAAATGTATTATCATCCTTTCATAATTAAAAATAAAACCTTTAAAAAGGGATACAGAAATCTTCAATATGTACATAAAAATACTTCTCTTACAGGCATTCACAGAAATATAAAGAACTATAATAATGTAAAACTGTCTCTCTTCTACCAACTTGGTAAAGATTAAAAAAATAAATATTTACAATTGCATATGACAACTATAGAAAAAATACATTCACATTGATTAAAATATGATGTATTAAAATTATTTGGGGGAGAAGTTAATTTCTGCCATTAGTATTTTGCATATCACATGACCTCCAAGTATAAATATAGGTTACATAATAACACCCACCTAGGAATTGAGACCTTGAGGATTTAAAGTTTTAAAGTTTTTATTTTGTATTGAAGTATAGCCACTTAATGCTGTGATAATTTCAGTGAACAGGGAAGGGACTCAGTCATATGTAAACATGTATCCATTCTTCCCCAAACTCCTCTCCCATCCAGGGTGCCAGGGTAACTAACATCCAGCAGAGTTTCGTTGTGCTATACAGTAGAGACCATGAGAATTTAAAGAGACACAGAATAAAGAAAAAAGAACTTGTGGTTTCTTTTCTTTTTTTTTTTTTTAGTTTAAATTTATGTATTTATTTTTTTCTTTACATCATCGTGTTGGTTTTGCCATACATTGACATGAATCTGCCATGGGTATACATGTGTTCTGACACAATTATTTCTAGACAATTTTTGAACAGTTAATTCCAGGTGAAATTTTATATTGAGAAAAAAATACATATGAGACAGGCCTGAGACCTGGGACCCTTTGCTGCAGTGCTTCAGTGCTTGCACCTGAACACACCTATCCTTCAGCAACAAAATACGAAGAAACTATATGGGACTAAAAGTAACTGGGGGCATAAGCAGCTGGGGCAAAATCTGAACCCTAAAGATACAAGGAGGCAAAAACCCCAATTTCCTCTTTTGAAGAGCCTGAAGCAAAAGCATGGGTTTGGGAGCCAAAACAGGGTACGGAGCATGCTTCCTGCATACAATCCACCTACGTGGTGGGCAAAACACCTAAGCTGCCCTCTGGCCTGACCCCTGAACACATCCCTACTCTCGCTTCCTATAAAGAACAAGCTTGCACCTCTCAGGAAGCAAGCAAGCCAGGGAACCTGTTTTATGTTCTCGTTCCTCCCACACCCTCCTGAGATGCATCAGGAGTTCCAATAAAGCTTTGCCTGAATTACTTGTCTGGCCTCTAGTCAATTCCTATTAATTGGGGAAGGTCAAGAACCCTGGTGATAACATAAATATATATTAATATGTATGTAAGTGGGGATGTGGTATGTGTATGCACATTTGTGCATGTATTATTTCCATAATTTTCTGTATCACTTTTAAGTTTAATATCCTCAATTACCAAAATCCTAGGTATCCTCATGTTCCACTAAAAATCCAAATATGAATTGTTCAATATTCTAATACGCTTTAAGTTTCAATATCGGCTGTTTAGTGCTGTTTATCTCAATCAGGAGAAAAAAGAAAATGCTGTAGTTAATTCAGTACTTGAGACATGACTGGAACCTTTTATCATTTCAACAATTAAGTTAAAAATATTATGTGTTTTATGATCTCCTAGATACTAGGATTTTAGGCAAAATAGCACAAATAGAGATGTCTTGTGATATAAGAAGATACTCTTTGAGAAGAAAACATAATCCCTTCAATAAGCAGTATTGGGAAAAGTGTATATTCACATGCAAATGAATGAAACTGAACCTTTATCTTATACATACAAAAAGTCAATTCAAAATGGATTAAAAAATTAAACATAAGATACAAAATAATAAAAATTCTAGGAAGGAAACATAAAGATCCTTGACACTGACCTTGTAAAGAATGTTTTTGGATTTGACACCAAAACTACAGGCAACAAAAGCAAAAATAAATAACTGGGACTATCAATTTAAAAAGACTCTGCATGGCAAAGGAAACTATCAACAAAATGTTCATTATGTTTGTTACCTATCAACAAAACGTTTGTCACATTTTAGTTTCATTTTTTTTTTTTGCCTTGTCAAAGTATCTTTGGAAGCATATAAGATAGGGAAGGAGAAATAAATAAATCAATAAATTAATAGGTAACTAGTATCTCTGTTTCCTGGGTGACTAAGTGGCAAAGTATCCACCTGTCAATGCAGGAGATCTGAGTTCCATCCCTGTGTTAGAAAGATGCCCTGGAGAAAGAAATGGCAACCCACTCCAGTATTCTTGCCTGGGAAATCCCATGGACAGAGAAATCCGGTAGGTTACAGTCGGAGGGGTCGCAAAAGAGTTGGACATGACTCAGCAATTAAACACACATATGTACACACAGGACCTGACCTAGCAACTGAATAACAACAGGAACTAGTGTCTGAAAGTTGGGAAATGTCCTTACGGAGATAACTTATAAATCAATAAGATTTAAGTGAATTTCAACTATGTTTCACCACATTGGAATTCAATACAGAGTTTAGGGTAATTCTACAGTGTTTAGCAACACTGGCACCTTTTCAATTGACTTCAGTTTCATTGGTTGTCACATAAAATATGCTACTCCTAAATATCATTGATAAATTTGTTTAAAAATTTACTAAAAATTGTCAATTGGATATTTAGAAAAATTTCCCTATTTTTTCAAAAGCTGGAGATATCAAACATTTTAATATTTTATAGTAATAATTATAATTAGAAATGAAACATATAGGAAAGATAAATTTTATTTAAAACAAGTTCTTGTTTCTAAAAATTATGTATAACTCAGATATCTCTATGATTCAACAGATTCTACAAAAATCATATTAATTTTAAAATCTATTTAAAAGCTCTGGAGAAGATAAAATAATATACTCAGAAATTTTGAAAAGCAAAATGGAATTTGAGTGCGTATTCAGTCATGTCTGACTGTTTGTGACCCTTTGGACTATAGTCCACTAGGGTCCTCTGTCCATGGGATTTTTCAGGCAAGAATACAGGAGCGGGTTGCTATTTCCTCCTCCAGAGGTTCAAACCCTGGGAGTTGAACCCATGTCTCCTACACATTCTGCATTGTAAGCATATTTTTTAACAAATGTAATATACACTTGTACAAATAATTGAAAATGTATAGGCATGCTTGGGGGAAGAACTAGCAGAAGACTCACAATTAATATACATCATTTGGCAGCTGAATGTACTTTTGATTTCAACTCAGCTGTCTTACTTTTTCCTCAGCTTTTCTATATCCCAGAACCTGTTGGAACTTTCTCTGTGATGCTTAATTGAAGCATTGGTGAATTTTTTTTAGTTCAAATATCTAGTAATTGCTTAAATGGAAGGTAAATCCACTAAGAACAAACCCTTGGTGAGACTCTTGTGAAACAGTGAATGGAATGCCAGGATGTAAATATTCTGTGTAGAGCGTGTGTGTATGTGCATATTCACAGGGGCAATAGTGCTCAACTCTGTATAATTAAGATTCTGTCTTTAGAGATATAGAACAAGCATATCTGAAACAACATCATCATTTATTTTTGTCACAATTTAAGCCTGTGTGATATAAGAACTATATCAAGTATTGGATGTAATTGAGAATTTTCTCCTTTAATTTTAACCTTCTTTCATAAAATCTCACTGGCTGAAAATGTATACGTGAAATTTCTCTCTGATCTTGGAAGAAAGTTAATCTTATCCTAACATTTACTTGATGGAGAAGGAAATGGCAACCCACTTCAGTATTCTTGCCTGGAGAATCCCATGGACAGAGGAACCTGGCAGGCTACAGTCTATAGGATCCCAAAAGTCAGACATGACTTAGTGACTAAACTTCTACTACCAAAATTCACATTGGAGAAGGAAATGGCAATCCACTCTAGTATTCTTGCCTGGAGAATTCCAAGGACAGAGGAGCGTGATTAGCTGCAGTCCATGGGATCACAGATAGTTGAGCATGACTGAGTGACTAACACACACACACACACACCACTTACTTGAAGAAGGAAATGGCAACCCACTCAAGTATTCTTGCCTGGAGAATTCCATGGACAGAAGAGACTTGCGGACTATAGTCTATGGGGTCACATAGAGTCAGACATGACTGAATGACTAACACTAACTAGTAAACTGAATTAAGATGGTGCCTTTTGTAGTAGGAACAAAGATTCTTAATCACCTCTCAATTATTTTCATAAAATTTCATTGGAAAAAAATACATATATTTTTCTCAGTCTAAATTTAAGATATATGGAGGTTTAAGAAGATCAATGGTTGGCCATGAGTCTAGGAAACTATGAAAAAGCTGGACTTGAGCCTTTAGCATTTCCAATCTTGGTGCAATCATGTCATTTTACAAGACTATTTCAGTGTATGAAAGCCTATTAATTTATAGCTTAGGAGAGCATGTAAAAGTGGAGACAAAAATAAATTTAACCTTTCATGATCTCCAATAATTGGCAAGATTCTTGGTTTCCCTCCCATTGGACAAAATTCACAGTGGACACTACAATACTTAAAAATGAACAAGTGATAATAATTCATAAATATATGACCATTTTCAAGGCTAATTAATACTACTGAAGTTAGTTTCAATAGAACTTAAGTAGTCAATTAAATAAATTTAACATCTAATAGGCTGAAAGAAATGAGAATTGAGGGATCTTAAAGTGTCTTAATTTGAATTCAGATTAAAGAAGTATTTTCCTATATACACAGAAGTCTCTAAGGGGAGAATAAAAAGAATTATTTTTGATGACTTTTAAATTTGAGTTAGAATTTTAAAAGTTCATTTTTGTATTGGTTAAGATGCTAGAACATGTCTCTCTTAAGCATCAGTCTGTGCAATTTCTATAAGTGCTTAAAGAAAGTTTTTCACCTTTATCTTAGTCTTTGGTTATCTTAGTGTTTCCTGAACTATATGTACTATATACCTAGACTCTGTGTATATATTGTTAATATGTCTTCTTAATATTATTTCAGACATTACTTTGTCAACAAAGGTCCTTCTAGTCAAGGCTATGGTTTTTCCAGTAGTCATGTATGCATGCGAGAGTCGGACTATAAAGAAAGCTGAGCACCCAAGAATCGATGCTTTTGAAATGTGGTGTTGGAGAAGACTCTTGAGAGTCCCTTGGACTGCAAGGAGATTTAACCAGTCCATCTTAAAGGAAATCAGTCCCTGGTGTTCATTGGAAGGACTAATGTTGAAGCTGAAACTCCAATATTTGGGCCACCTGATGTAAAGACCTGACTCATTTGAAAAGACCTTGATATTGGGAAAGATTGAAGGCAGGAGGAGAAGACGACCACAGAGGATGGATGAGACGGCTAGATGGCATCACCAACTCAATGGACATGAGTTTGGGTAAACTCTGGGAGTTGGTGATGGACATGGAGGCCTGGCGTGCTGTTGTTCATGGGGTTGCAAATAATTGGACATGGCTGAGCTATTGAATTGAACTGAATTGAATATTATTTCAAAAGCAAAAAAAAAAAACCCACATAAACAAACAAAGCCTTGATATGTGTATTTCAACTTAGGATATATTTCTTAAAGCAAGATGTGTGATTGAATTCATCAAGGTTTTATGATCTTTTTGAGAAGCATGACTTAGTCAAAGAGAATTACTTTTCAAGCCTAAGTGTAGTCCATTCCTCCATTGGCTCTGGACTTGCCCCAATGACAAATGAGAAATATGAAAAAAAGTGGAAGCTATATTAGGGCTTGTGAACTGGTGCTAATCTCTTAAAATACTGCCAATAGATAACTATTTAAAGAAACCCAATCAAACCTACTGAGAGTTAAGAGATCACAAGAACTGAGGTGCTCAGGCCAATAGTCAGAAACAAAAGCCAGCCTCAGTTGTGAGTAAAAGTCTAGATGAGAAAATAAAAGAAAACTGCCTTGCTAAGCCCAATCCTAATTTTCCATAATCATAAGTAAATAAATGGATGTTACTTAGAGTCAGTAAATTTTAGAGTGTCTTTGTTTTGGGGGGGGGTACCTCAATAGATAACTTACGTAGATCTACATTTTCCTAACTTAATTTCTGTCTTTCACATCAATTACTCTAGTTGGATAGTCTGGCTGTGCAGTTCATTTTCTTTCCTGGCTCATAATGGGAAAGGGATTTAAGGCACATATGTTGGGAAAGAAGAAATGTAGTATAAGTAGCAGTAGGACTAAAAGCCTGAGTCATACACAGCCTCATAAACTTGGAGACAATTCAGGATCAGGTAACGAGTTACAAGGGATACTAATCTAAAAATCCATGGAGCACAAATCCTGTGTATCTCTCACTGCATCACCTTATGTAAAAGCCTTCTATTTTAGCTCTCAGTAAATAAATGATTTAACCCTGCTCTCTTTTCTCCCACTGAAACCCTTTTATTTTGTAGAATCATGGCATGGATTCTTACTGATTTCTATTTTATGCTTCAAATTTATTTTGTAGTTGGAATATGTAAACTAATTTTGCATGGTAGTGAATCACATTTGCTTATGAAATGTTAAATGTCAGGAAATAGTCATCTTAGAATACCCTTCCACGACTAATTTGCATCTTATATCACTCTGCATATTGTAAAAATATAATGAGACTAAATCAGTAATATTTTAATTCAATCAAGCTAAAATCACTGGCATATGGCTTGTGAGATCAGGTAGAATGTGTGTAGGATTTTTTTTCATGATTTATTAAGAAATAAATGTGAATAGTTAGAGACATTACAAAAACTCTGAAAAAACTATTAAAAGAAATCAGCACTGCTTTTTATCCTACTTCTTTTTTGACAAGTTCAAAATTTTCCCCTTACAACTAACTACTGGTAGAAATGGGTAGAGAGAAAGTAATTTATTTCCTCACATTAGCGAAAAAAATCATCTCTAGGTTAATTCCTAAATCTCTTGCTTAATTTTAGCTAACACTTTACCACTCAATCATTGGTGGTTTTCTGATTTGGAAGGAGGAATAACTAGGGTCAGTGTCAGGAGGCTCTGATAAGGATTAATTCATTCAATCAACAAATGTTTTTGAATGTCTGTTGTATCTCAGCACTGCCCTATATCCCAAAAATACAGGATTGCACAAAGTCTCCCAAATCTCTAACCTAAAAGAGCTAATATTTTAATTGTAATCCAAATAATAAATTGTCTTACAGTTGCTCCAAATTCTAATTATAATAATAATTATAATAAACTCTAATTTTATTCTAAATAAGAAATTGTCTTACAGTTGTCCCATAGAAGGTAAGATTAATAATTCCCAGCCCAAAATTGGTTCAAATGCTAAAACTGATAACCCTATATCTACACCAAGAGATAGAAGAGATTACTCATATGTTGAGACTTTCCAGTTAGATCAGGGAAGGCTTCCCAGCTGGTAGAAAATGCTTTGAGTGAAGGGAGAAGAGTGACTAGTTTTTGTCACAGTGAAGGGGTGAGGATGGTGTGAAGCCTAAAGCTTTTTCAGAGTTTTAGCTTTCCTAGTGTCCAGAGAAGGAACATATGAAATTTCTTACTGGCTTCCCTGGATGTGGAGAAAAAATATAAAGGAAGGTTGGAGTCTGAAAGTTTTCAGAACTGAAACATAAAATATAGAGTCAGAGTCTTCTAAAATTCACCCCTGATATTTGAGTGATGAGTAAAATATGTGATACTTAATTTAATAGTATTTGAACTCATTTAAGTAAGCCATTATGGTACTCTAAGAAGCTCAGGGCCTAAAGCTGATAAGGAAAGTAAAAATTCTTTGTAATGCTTACTCTAGAGCTGATGGGCTTCCCTAGTGGCTCAGATAGTAAAGAGTCTGCCTGCAATGCAGGAGACCTTGGTTCAATCCCTGGGTTGGGAAGATCCCTGGAGAAGAGAATGGCTACTCACTCCCATATTCTTGCCTGGAAAACCCCAAGGACAGAGGAGCCTGGTGGGCTACAGTCCATGGGGTTGTAAAGAGTCAGACATGACTGAGCAACTAACAGCACAGAGTCATATTGTGCCTTGAGTACTTTGAGAAGTAAAGTGATGGATTTCCTCCATGGTCCAGTGGTTAAGAATCTGCCTTGTAATGCAAGGGACATTATTTCAATCCCTGGTTGAGGAGCTAAGATCTTATATGCCAGGGAGCAATGTGCTGCAACTACTGAAGCCTGTATACTCTGGAGCCCCCATGCCACAACTAGACAGTCTGTTCACTGCAACAACTGAGACCCAAAACAGTCAATAAATAAATAAATAAATAAAATATTAGAGAGAGAGAGAGAGAGAAGTATAATGGATTCCTTGGTCACATTCAATAATGCCTAGAACTTTAAAAAGATGAAGAAGTATCTGGTGAAGCCTTGAACTGTAGCTTTGGTATTTGCAGAGATATACGTGATTTTTATTTTTTTTTATTTTTTTGGTATCTCTGAGAATATTCTCAGAATTTTTTACTCTAAATAAGGCATCTTTGGATAAGGAAGTGTTGTGATTGGTTGGACCAGGCAGCCAGACCAGAGGCAGTGTCTCAAGAGCCTGAAAATGTGCAGATGGGGTTGTTTTTTGGTCAAGCTATTTTCTGGCTGCTTGAAATTTGGCCAACTGTGCTGATCACTAGATATTTCTCTTGGTAATGGGCATCTTTTTAGGGATGGACAACAACAAACCTCTTGTGAGTCTATAACATGCAATGGTGACGCTATTAAGTAAAGGATACAAATGACCTTTTCTGGTAATTTGTATTACCAGAAAATTGGCCCAGGTCACCAATTAGTTGAGGAGAGAGGTGACAAGAGACTGAGGACAAAGGAAGTCACTTCTTCCTGTAAGCAGGATATGGCAGAGACTATTCTGGGAGTATCATTTTCATGTCAATAAGAAGCCTTTTGTGATTTCACTGCATCTGTGGGATTCTATCTCTATGTCCCAAAGCATAATAGGCACCTGAGTCCTAAAACTCATCAGTCAGGACCAGTTAGCTTCATTTCCCAAAAGTTCGGCATGCCACCTGCAACATTTGGGTTAGTGAAATATCTGGGGCCAAAGAAGGCAGTACTTTGCACCAGAAGTCCATGATCAACTTATGGTCATCATGACTAATCCAGAGACCCCAGGGTGCTTGAAAGGAAGTTGCTATATCCTCTACAGTTAAGGAGTGTCTGAGGAGTGCTAATGGGAGTTCTTTCTTTTTTTTAAATTATTTTTTATTGGAGTATAGTTGCTTTGGGTCTTCCCAGGTGGTGGTAGTGGTAAAGAACCCAGTTGCCAATGCAGGAGATGTAAGAGACGAGTGTTCAATCCCTTGGTCAAGAAGATCCCCTGGAAGAGGGCATGGCAACACATTCCAGTACTCTTGCCTGGAGAATCCCATGGATGGAGAGCCTGGCAAGCTACAGTCCATGGAGTTGTAAAGAGTCAGACACAGCTGAACGACTTCACTTTCCTTTTCTTTCTGTTTTTATTAGGCTTGATCATTGGCAACAATAGGCTTTTCAATGGGAAAGTAGTAGGAAAGATACCTTCCTTTAGTAGGTCTATATAATAAGTGTGTCTTATATTTTGATTTTGGTATACCTTGTTTTAATCTATGTTCAGGTATGTTAAGTAGTTTTTCCATTTGTAAAAATGTGTTTGATATTAAATGGATCTAAACTACTCCTCTGGGAGCTTATTTATGGCCATAAAATAAGGACAGTTTTAACATTTCAGGTGATCTAAATCATTGTTCTGTTTTAAAGATAGAATAACATGATGAGAAAGCATAGGAAAATAATAAAAATGTGGGGTAATAAATGGAACAGATGGACAAATCAAATGCAATTATTAACTATGCAGAGGCACACAAATGGTAGCCCATAAAATAGTGCATTTCTTTCCTTGACATATTTAAGGAAAACCTGGCAGAGATGTACTTGCAGTATACTTTAAAAATTTTTTATTGGAGTGGAGCTGCTTTACAATATCGTGTTAGTGTCTCCTGTACAGCAAAGGGAACCAGCTGTTTGTCGGATCCAAGTCTTTGTGACCCCATGGACTGTATCCTGCTAGGCTCTTCTGTCCATAGGATTTTCTAGGCAAGAATACGGGAGGATCCAGAGGATTGTCCCGACCCAGGGACTGAACCCCAATCTCCTGCATTGCAGGCAGATTCTTAAGCACTGAGCCACCAGGGACTTAATCCTTGAATCAGCTATATGTACACATATATCCCCTCTTTTTTGGATTTCCTTCCCATGTAGGTCACCACAGAGCACTGAGTATAGTTCTCTGAGCTACACAGTAGGGTCTCATTAGTTATTTATTTTATTCATCAGTAGTGTGTATATGTCAATCCCAATATCCCAATTCATCCCACCCTCTCTGCCCCACCTTGCTGTCCACATATTTGTTTCCATATCTGTGTCTCTGTTTCTACATTGCAAATAAGATCATCTATACTATTTTTCTGGGCTTCCCAGGTGGCGCTACTGGTAGAACCTGCCTGACAGTGCAAGAGACATAATAGATGAGGGTTTGATCCCTGGGTCAGAAAGACTTCCTGGAGGAGGGCATGGAAATCCACCCCAGTATTCTTGCCTAGAGAATCCCATAGACAGAAGAGTCTGGCAGGCTACAGTCCACATGGTCACAAAGAGTCGAACACAACTGAAAGGACTCTGCATGTACACACACATACTATTTTTCTAGATTTCACATATATGTCTTGTAAGATATCTTAATGTAGTCATGTTTTTACGTATTTTGGGAGCTCATTAATAGAGGACCTGATTTCAGCCCAGACAGTGTTCTAAATATTAGGCCTAATATCCTTATGCCTCAGTATTAATAATTAAGAAACGGTACAAGACATCTTAACATTTATGTCTTTGATCTTTCACCATCAAAGAAAAACTTGTTAACTTCTTATTTTCTTATTCTAGTTCCCATGTTGTAAAGGAGTTATATTGTTAATAAAGTGTACAATATAATGTCAATACATCTCAAATGTAATTACTTCCTACTCTTGTTAATTAATTTTTAAAACCCTTGGTATTCTTCATTGTGTTTCTTTTACCTCTAAATTCCCAGAGGTGAAACGTTCCACAGAGTTCCCAGAGTTGCTGTTGCTGCTGCTAAATCGCTTCAGTCATGTCTGACGCTGTGCGACCCCATAGATGGCAGCCCACCAGGCTCCCCCGTCCCTGGGACTGTCCAGGCAAGAACACTGAGTGGGTTGCCATTTCCTTCTCCAATGCATGAAAGTGAAAAGTGAAAGTGAATTCACGCAGTCGTGTCCGACTCTGTGAGTCTCCATGGACTGCCGCCTACCAGGCTCCTCCGTCCATGGGATTTTCCAGGCAAGAGTACTGGAGTGGGGTGCCATTGCCTTCTTCCCCAGTATTGCTAGATATTTGTAATTATTCATTGTAAAAATATGAGGACATATAGTCCTTGTTCTTGTGAATCATAATCTTGGGGAAAAGAAAATCCTATTTCTTGAAAACCTATTTTGTGTCAAGTATTGTGCAAGATATAAACAGTTTAAACAAAAGTGCCACAAGACAACTGTTGTAGGATCAGGGAACTAAGGCCCGAAGAAAGTAAATACTTGGCACAGAATATGCAGCTAGTAAGCAGGAAAACAGGCTTTGGAGCCTAGGTTTGAATGATTCCACATCACCTCTTCTTTCCTTTACAGAGTGCTGCCTCCACGGTCAGTGAATCACTGTCATATTGGGGAAAGATAACTGAAGTTCACTAATAGCATATAGAGTGATCTGTCAAATTATCTGAAATTTTATTTTGCCACTATAATTACTCATACTCTGAGTTTTGTCAAGAGATGTTTGACAAATATAATCAAGGAATAGTCAGAAAAAAATCCACAATGCAAAAGCAATTATCTTGTAATTAGACCATATAAATCATAGTGTTGCCTGTACTACTAGCCTCTAACTTATTAGGTCCCTGTTCCACTACATTTCTGAAGTAGCTTACTGCCTGCCTGAAAATTCTGATTTCTTCTTAAAAATTTACTAGACTTATCAATGATTACTTAGTGAAGTAAATGTATAAACTAATATGCTTGACTCTTTTTTGAAGTATATTCAAGAACTCAATACTTTTATGTCTATTCGATATGTTAATTAAAAAAATACAACTTGCTTTTTATTGGCTTTTAGGTGGGAAAAAAAGAAACTGGCTCAAATTAAGAAGGTGCTCTCAACTTTTCAACTCAGAATGTTACCTACATCTGGGTTAAGTTCTCTTTGAATTTCTTGGTTGTCACATTGTCAGATAACAAAAAACTAAAGCTTTGGAAAGAGCAGTGCCCCTCAAGGGTGAAACCCCAAAATTTAGAGGTAGGTCAGAAACCCCATGTTCTGAAATTGAGAAAAGTAAATAGAAAATGGAAGAAATATAACTCTTAGTGGATTGCATCCAATCAGATAAAGTGGTGAGTCATAGATGTATCTGTATCTGAAGATAATGAATTTTTAAAATTTACTTGGAAAGATAAATGCATAGTAATATTATTTTAAATATTGGAATCACTTTGATTTTAACATGGGCAATGTTGTAACATTATGAGGACAAAAACTATTGATTACTACTGCATTAAACATCTTCATCAATATTTTTATATACAACACATTTTAACATAAAATTTGCAAAATCAGCTAATTGTGTTTGTAAGGACCAGAGGGAGTGGAAACTATAATTGCCAATGGCACAAGCTATGTATGGTTGTCACTTCAGTCTTTCTAACAAATATGAATCAAACTACTATAATTTTTAACACTGTTCCTTAAAAGCATCCATATTTCATTTATTTGTATTCTATGTTAACTAAGGGATTTTCTCACAGCAATTTGGTCTCCTAAGTAGATTTTTCTGTTACATGGTAATTTTGCTGATGAGCTCACTTGAGTATTCCAAACTTCTTGACAGTTATCACTCTTAAAATGAAACACTGGCTCACCACTTAATAACAATTTATACTGCATTGTCTTTCCATTCTGAGTTCCCAAATAAAAGCAAACTCATCTTCAACTTTAATAACATCCCTGATGTAGACTTCCATTGATAATCTTCCAGAAAATGTATTAGCTTTCTTCTGTTTATGAAAATTACAACTCTTTTAAGGCTGAAATTAAAAGACGCTTACTCTTTGGGAGGAAAATTATGACCAACCTAGACAGAATATTAAAAAGCAGAGACATTATTTTGTCAACAAAGGTCCTTCTAGTCAAGGCTATGGTTTTTCCAGTAGTCATGTATGGATGTGAGAGTTGGACTATAAAGAAAACTGAGTGCAGAAAATTGTTACTTTTGAAGTGTGGTGTTGGAGAAGACTCTTTAGAGTCCCTTGGACTGCAAGGAGATCCAACCAGTCCATTCTAAAGGAGATCAGTCCTGGGTGTTCATTGGAAGTACCGATATTGAAGCTGAAACCCCAATACTTTAGCCACTTGATGCTAAGAGCTGACTCATTTGAAAAGACCCTGATGCTGGGAAAGATTGAGGGCAGGAGGAGAAGGGGACGGCAGAGGATGAGATGGTTGGAGTTGGTGATGGACAGGGAAACCTGGTGTGCTGTGGTTCATGGGGTCGCAAAGAGTTGGACACGACTGAGTGATTGAACAACAACAAAAATGACTATCACTGGAAGCAGAGTGAGTAAAGCAGCAATTCAATAACAATTGTCTTAATAAAGAGGCATTAAATATTTGACAGGTAGCTTAGGCACTGTTTAAACTGGAGTTGTAATTATTTATTCAATATATCAATATATCATTAATTTTAATTAGACATATTTGTTATTGTCTGTGTCTACTAGAGAAAGGAAAAAATCTAATTACATTTTAATGCAGTATTTACATATATATCTGCATAAGACCAGATGCACTGTTATTCTTCCGAAATACCAATCTTTCTGAAACCTGATAATGAAATCACTTAATATTGATTGATTTTTGATACACAAAACTGTTTTTGATGGGTTCCAGAAAAACATGTATTTCTGCTTAATGACTATGTCAAAGCTGTTGACTGTGTGGATCACAATAAACTGTGGAAAATTCTGAAAGAGATGAGAATACCAGACCACCTGACCTGTCTCTTGAGAAACCTGTGTGCAGGTCAGGAAGCAACAGTTAGAACTGGACATGGAACAAGAGACTGGTTCCAAATAGGAAAAGGAGCATGTCAAGGCTGTATGTTGTCACCCTACTTATTTAACTTATATGCAGAGTACATCATGTGAAATGCTGGGTGGATGGAGCACAGACTGGAATCAAGATTGCCGGGAGAAAAATCAATAACCTCAGATATGCAAATGACAACACCCTTATGGCAGAAAGTGAAGAGGAATTTAAGAGACTCTTGATGAAAGTGAAAGAGGAGGGTGAAAAAGCTGGCTTAAAGCTCAACATTCAGAAAACTAAGATCATGGCATCTGGTCCCATCACTTCATGGGAAATAGATGGGAAACAGTGGAAACAGTGAGAGATTTTATTTTCCTGGGCTCCAAAATCACTGCAGATGATGATTACAGCCATGAAATTAAAAGACGTTTACTCCTTGGAAGGAAAGTTATGACCAACCTAGATAACATATTAAAACGTAGAGATATTCCTTTGTCAACAAAGGTCCATCTAATCAAAGCTATGGTTTTTCCAGTAGTCATATATGGATGTGAGAGTAGGACTTCAGAGCTGAGCTCTGAAGAATTGATGCTTTTGAACTGTGGTGTTGGAGAAGACTCTTGAGAGTCCCTTGGACTGCAAGGAGTTCGATCCAACCAGTCCATCCTAAAGGAGGTCAGTCCTGGGTGTTCATTGGAAGGACTGATGTTGAAGCTGAAACTCCAATACTTTGGCCACCTGATGTGAAGAGCTGACTCATTTGAAAAGACCCTGATGCTTGGAAAGATTGAGGGCAGGAGATGAAGGGGACGACAGAAGATGAGATGGCTGGATGGCATCACTGACTCGATGAACATGAGTTTTGGTAAACTCTGGGAGTTGCTGATGGACAAGAAGGCCTGGTGTGCCGTGATTCCTGGGTTGCAAAGGGTCAGACACGACTGAGTGACTGCACTGAACTGAACTGATATTATATTAAATTGCAAGTCACTTTTCTCTTAAGATATATTGAGACAGCACACATCTAAAGCTTTTTTGAGTCAAAGTGGAAAAAGATATTTCATTTGTACATTTGAATTTTGACAAAATTTTCATAGCTCTAATAATACAAAACTTAAGTTTGGAGAATATTTAGGTGAAAAATAATATTAATAATTTTGTACTAAAATGACACATTAACCTGTAGAAATATGTAAAGTAATTATTAAGTCAATTCTTCCTTATTATCATTTAATTGAGTTATAATTGGCATACTCCACTATATTAGTCTCATGTGTGCAATGTAACCATTTGATATTTGTTTGCATTGTGGAATGATCACTACAGTATGCTTAGTTTAACATTCATTAATTCTAAAATAAGTGTTCTTTCTGAAATTGACCAAATTCTGCTATATAAAAGGATACTTTTTTAAAAGTTAAAATTTAGAATTTTCTATTTTTGCTGCCACTGTTGCTAATACCACACAAAAAAATTGCTAATACCACACAAAAAAATGGAGAATTTTCATCATTAATTTGAATTACAAAGGCACTCCTTTCTTGGATAATGCATAATGTTTGAGGCTGGAGAGACTGTATGGTATATGTGTGCATACCCATTTAAACACACACCACACACATACACACTGCACACACACTAAATGTTTCAACTTCATTGTTGTCAAATAATACTTATAATTTTTATCCCCACCCAATCCAGAGTTCATATCTCAACACTATTCATGAGCCTAATTCTGTACTTAATAGTTTTCCACCTCCCTCTCAAGGCATCCCTGACTCTACCCTATTTATCTATGACCTGTAACCCATCATCTTCATATTCCTGGGAACTGAGTTAGAGAGATGATATTTAAAACTTGAATTGTGAGATGCTGCTTAGTTGGAGACAGCAAAGAAAAATCAGGAAAGTGTAATGGGTTGTGTTTTAGGGGACCTGAAACTGGCCCAAACTGTACAACTAATGAAGATAAAGAAAAAAGTACACACCTAAGCCAGATATGACATGTGGATGAGGTAAGGAAGCAATTATTTTTATTATTAGTAATACTAACAATACATTGCTGACACATGTAGGTGCTTGTCAAGCTTGACTATTTGTCAAGCACTGTGCTAAGCAACATAATTGCACCATTGCATTCAAACCTTACAAAGCACATGAAAGGTAGTACCACACAAAAACATCCATGAGTTCAGGAACCAAATTACCTGAGTCCAATTCTAGCTTTAATACTTGCTGAATATGTGACCTTGGACTATTGTTTTAGATAGAAACAGATAGACTTCTGACCATGTAGATCAGTGTCCCCCAAACTTTTTGGCACCAGGTTGTGTGGAAGACAATTTTTCCACAGACAGATGGATGTGAGAGGATGGTTTGGGGATAATTCTCATAAGGACTGAGCATCTTAGACCACTTGCATGCACATTTCATGGTAGTATTCACAACCTATGAAAATCTAATGCCATTGCTGATTTGACAGGAGGCAGAGCTCAGGTGGTAATGCAAGTGATGAGGAACAGCTGTAAATACAGATGAAGCTTTGCCCATGTGCCTGCTGCTCAGCTCCTAACAGCCCATGGACTGGTCTGTGGCCTGGCCATTGAGGACCCCTGGTATAGATTGCATTCAATGAGGGTGATAGTGTGTTCACTATTACTGTTGCCATTATTAAATTCATTTCTCAGATGAGGATAGTGAAGCTTAGAAATACTCTGATTCAGCAAAACTTATTTTCTCAGTATAAGGAAATTTTGGCTGAGCCGTAGAGTTTTGAAATAGTCATGGCTAGACAATAGCAAAGATAATGGACTTGAGATAAGGAGAAGAATTTTTACTTGGTTAAGAGTGGAGACCCTGAGTACATTTTAATACACAAAACAATTTTCAGGATATTATAATATATTAATATTCTTACAATCATTTAGGCCAAATCCTTTGAGTTATCCTTGACTATTGTCACATTTTATAATTGATCAGCAAACTCGGTTGTGAATATAAAATATATTTATACTTTGGCTATGTTTTTTACTTTCCACAATCACCAGATGAGTTCAAATTTATAATGATTCCCCTATATTACTGTAATAGCTTTTCACTCTTGCTCTTCTATCATATTTCATGCTCTTTTGTCTTCTGTGTACATACCAAGGGCACTCCTGTCACAATGCCTGTCCATTTGCCAGGTGTCTTTATGGTTCAATCCATCACTGGTTAGTTGTCCTCTCAAATGCCACTTGGCTTTACTTGATTGCAATATATCATATGGTACACACACCATTGAAGTTTTTTGCCTTTTATTATTTATTTTGGACTGACAAATTTATTTATTTAGCTGTTTCTTTGTGAACTGCCATTCATTTCTCCTAGAATATAGGCTCTATGAAAGAAGAGTGCTTGTTTTATTCAGTGCCATTTCCTTTCCTTTTTTTACCTCAGCACCTGTGCAGTGCCCAGGTATAGCAGATAATCAATACTAAAACCCCTTTTTTAAAATGAGTGAATGAATGGTAAATTGATGCAATTATCTTCAGCTCTATTCAATTTATTAAGTGTGGCAGCACAGAAGCAGATTGAGCCAATTGTTTTCCTTTTCTGTTTCAAATTATACAAGAGAAGACCAAATATCTTGGGGATGGTAGTAAGTGTAGTTGGTATTCACTCTAAGTCAATAAGATTGAAGAGTGGATGAGATTGATAGCTTTGAGGAAACAGATGAGCCTCAACAAAACTGAAAATATTTTGTAAGAAAACACTAAGAGTTTTGTAGCAAAGAGATTGTGTTTAGAACAAAGTGGGGAAAAAAAGTGTTCTTGTCAACACATGTGCAATATTTAATAGAAATTATTCATATGGAGTTAAAGCCCAATTTCTAAGCCTCTAAGCTTTAGGAATTGTTTAAATGTACCACATAATTTCTATATCTTTCAATCAAGTTAAATGTGTCCAGAAATTCTCTAGCTTTGTTAACTGATAGGTACCAAATGTCTCACTGAACATAGGAGGAATTTGATGCTTGGGTTTCCTCAACTCTGCTGAGGGCTCCATATGCTCTCATTGACTGTAGACATTTGGATTAACTAATGTGGTTCAGGTCTTAGTGCACAGTCTTATTTTTTTGATGCACACCAGCCATATGTTGCTATTTAAATTAAAATTCATATGTGCCTCTATGTGTGCTAAGTTGCTTCAGTTATATCTGACTCTGTGTGATCATACGGACTGTAGTCTGCCAGGTTTCTCTGTACATGGGATTCTCCAGGCAAGAATACTGGAGTAATCTGCCATGCCCTCCTCCAGGGGATTTTCCCAACACAGAGATCAAATCCATGTCTCTTATGTCTCTTGCATTTGCAGGTGGGTTCTTTACCATTAGCGACACCTGGGAAGCCCCTAAAATTCATTGTCATTACAATTAATGAAATAAAAATCCCATTCCTGAATCCAACTAGGTACATTTTAAGTGCTCAAGAACCACATGTAGCTAGCGGCTACCATATTGAGCAGTGCAGATATAGAATATTTTCTTATTTCAGAAAGGACTATTGGAGCATGCTGGTGGATTAGCTGATTACCGAGGCTCTGTAGGAGCCCAGAAGAGCTGAAAAATACTTCATTTCTATATCTATATTATAAATAACCTGTTAGTTTGCTAATTTTGATATACTAGTTAGTAAGTTTATTCACTTGCCTAACAAATGAATAACTACCATCTCACTCAAAAGGTAGCAGTTGTATGCTTGAATAAATTAATGAAAGGTATGGTAATTATTAGGTATACTGAAGACCTCTGGACAGATATATTCCCCTGGACTCTAGTAACTAATTAGAAAAAAAAACTGACTAATTTTCCCAATGACAGAAAAGAGAGATATTCTTTGTACTTGATCATTTCATACTAGAAATGAAACTTAGTAAACAATTCCATGTCTTAATTTCAACTGAATAATATTTTATTCCTGTAATTTTCAGATGGGTTTGAAATGAAATGAGTTGCTAAAAATATATCAGAGAATAGTATGCTCAAAGATCAACATTATTGGGTATATACATGTTCACTGCAAAGTGTGAGGATGTTGAACAGGAAGAATTTGGATCACTGGAGTATGAATTTACCTGCATATAATCAAAGAATCAAAGACAGTAGCTATAAGATTGCCCACTTACACCTCAATTTATGCTGCATTGTCATTCTTGGAATGTATTTGATTTCATAGGTGATTAGCGAATAATGGACAGTAAGATGAAAGTGCATGAGAAAAGACAGAGTCAGAGGATCAGTGACTAGAGGGGTTAGAGAAGAGCCACTTTGGCAAAACATCCATAAGACATAACTGAGGGTGTACCTAGGTACCCACATTCTTGTTGAAAGAAATGACTGATACCAGTGGATTGCAATCAGTGCTTCCTATATGTAGACTTACAAGCTAGGTTTCATTAGGGAAGACTTCATGGGCTACTGAAACTGAAAAGTCTTAGTTGCTCAGTTGTGTCTGACCCTTTGCAATCCCATGTACAGTAGCTTGCCAGACTCCTCTGTCCATGGGATTCTCCAGGCAAGAATTCTGGAGTGGGTAGCCATTCCCTTCTCCAGGGGATCTTTTCAACCCAGGGATTGAACCCAGGTCTCCTCTGCAGGTGGATTCTTTGCTGTCTGAGCCACCAGCAAAGCCCTCCCATGGGCTAGTAAAGATACTTAAATAATGGGATTTTAACTGATCATTCATAATACTGAGGCCAAGGATCTGTCTCTGTCAGACTTACAGCTCTGTGTGCCACCCAGGAATGTGGAGAATAGTTAATAAAAGCATCAGAAGTACAAGGCAGCAAAAATTTGAAACAGTATTGAAAAGTAGGAGGAACAGCTGACATTGTTTGTTCCATCAATGTTTTACTTAAGAATGAACTATATATGTGGAATCTAGAAAAAAAATGGTACAGATGAACATATTTGTAGGACAGGAAGAGAGACGCAGACTTACAGAACAGACATGTGACATGGAAACAGGAGGGTGGGATGAATTGCGAGATTAGGATTGACATAAATACACTACTATATATAAAATAGATGGCTAGTGGGAATTTGCTGTATAGCACAGGGAGCTCAGCTCAGTGATCTGTGATGACCTATGGGGGTGAGATGGAGGGGGAGGGAGGGAGGTCTGAGAGGGAGGGGAAATATATATATATGTGTGTATACACACACACACACACACACAAACACACACACAGCTGATTTGGGCTTCCCTCATGGCTCAGACAGTAAAGAATCTGCCTGAAATGCAGGAGACCCAGGTTCAGTTCCTGGGTTAGGAAGATCCTCTGGAGAAGGGAATGGTACCTACTTCAGTATTCTTGCCTGGAGAATTCCATGGACAGAGGAGCCTGATGGGCTATCATCCATGGGGTAGCAAAGAGTTGGACACAACTGAGTGAATAACACTTTCACTTTCATAGCTGATACGCTTTATCGTATAGCAGAAACTAATACAATGGTGTAAAGAAATTATACTCCGAAAAAAAAAAAAAAGAGAGAAGAATGAGCTGCATTTCACCAACTTGTTATTTAGTGCTCCTGTAGGGGCTGTTAAGAACACTAGTGACAGAAGGGACTTCTGGTGTCCTCGTTGTGGCAGTGATGCTTTTGTGCCCTTTGGGTCCTTTCCAGCTCCAGACCATTGTGTCAGGATCGAGGTGACCACACCAAGAAGGTCTGAAAGGAGACACTGTTCCCGCTGCAGAGAGGCAGATCTGAGGCTCCACGACACCGCCCGGGGTGACCGGGTTTACCAACTACCGTCCTGGTCAGATGGAACTTCCAAGGGAGCAAAGACAAATGAAGAGAGTGAAAATACTCCCTGATATGGAATGTAATATGAAAAAAAATGTATGGAAGTACAGCAAAGTTTCCACTGAAGATTTCTATGAATAGAAGTAGGGGTGGGATATGGGGAGGGTGATACTGATTCAGAAAGTCAATGCAAATAAAGTATCTCAGACAACTGAAATATTAATAAATTGAAAATACTATTTTGACTGCTTGATTTTATACCTAACAATATAAAGGGTGATAAAAATATGTTATCAGATAAAATGTTCAGTTTTATCTGAAGAGAAACACAGGCAATACAATTTAAATTTATTATAGGTTCAAAATTAAGATATGAAAATAATAAAATTTTAAAACAATAATAAAAAAAGGAGTTAAAGGACAAAAAAAGAGAAAAGAATACTAGTGACAATAATAAAAATATTGCCAAGATCTAAAATAAGTCACCCTAGTGACTAGTCAGGTATATAATACCAGATGAACAATTTGGATGTGATCAATCAGGATGTTTGGATTTCTCTTAGAAGTTGTAGACACTACAAAAACATCTTCACTTAGGTTTATAAGTATATCAAACTAAATATGCATAAAATATATGCCAACTCGTTCTTTTCTTGCTCAGCACAAAATTCTGGCATTACCTTAATATCTCTTTGCTCTCACACCTTATATCTCTTCCGTCAGTAAATGCTATCAGATTTATCTTTAAAATGCATCCAGGTTATGATCATGATAACTGTGGAAAATTCTTAAAGAGTTAGGAATACCAGGCCACCTTACCTGCCTCCTGAGAAATCTGTATGCAGGTCATGAAGCAACATTCAGAACCGGACATGGAACCATGGACTGGTTCCACATTGGGAAAGGAGTATGTCAAGGCAGCATACTGTCACCTTGCTTATTTTACTTATATGCAGAGCATGTCATGCAAAATGCTGGACTTAATGAAACACAAGTTGGAATCAAGACTGCAGGGAGAAATATCAGTAACGTCAGATACACAGATAACACCACCCTAATGGCAGAAAGCAAATAGGAACCAAAGAGCCTCTTGATGAAGGTGAAAGAAAACAGTGAAAAAGCTGGCTTAAAACTCAACGTTGAAAAAACAAAGATCATGGCATCTGGTCCCATCACATTATGGCAAATAGATGAGGAAACGATGGAAACAGTGAGACTTTATTTTTGGGGGCTCCAAAATCACTGCAGATGGTGAGTGCAACCATGAAATTAAAAGATGCTTGCTCCTTGGAGGAAAAGCTGTGACAAACCTAGATAGCATATTAAAAAGCAGAGATGTTTCTTTACAAAGGTTGTCTAGTCAAAGCTATGGTTATACCAGTAGCCATGTATGGATGTGAGAGTTGGACTATAAAGAAAGCTGAGCACCAAAAAATTGATGCTTTTGACTGTGGTGTTGGAGAAGACTCTTGAGAGTCCCTTGGGCTACAAGGAAATCAAATCAGCCAATCCTAAAGGAAATCAGTCCTGAATATTCAATTGGAAGGGCTGATGCTAAAGATGAAACTCCAATACTTTGGCCACCTGATGTGAAGAACTGAATCATTGAAAAAGGCCCTGATGCTGGGAAATTTTGAAGGCAAGAGGAGACAGGGATGATAGTGAATGAGATGGTTGGATGGCTTCACTGATTCAACAGATATGAGTTTGAGCAAGCTCCAGGAGTTGGTGATGGACATGGAAGCCTGGCATGCTGCAGTCCATGGGGTCTCAAAGAGTAGGACATGACTGAGCAACTGAACTGAATTATGATTATGATAAACATATTGATACTAGTTATCATCACAGGATTTTTAGACCTGCACTTCACCAGGAGTATACAGGAATTGCCTTCTAACTGCTGACCCGTCTTCACAGCTTAATTGACGTTAGTCTATTCTCTACATAACAGCCAAGGGGAAACCATAAAAGCTCAACTTAGACCACATCCCTCTTTGCACATTGCTCCCATGACTCACCATCAGGTCAACGTCCTTCCCCTTACTAAAGCCTCTCAACATAAGAGTCCTGAAAACGACTTCAATTCAGTTCTTCCTTCACTCCTTTTATTCCACTCCAGTCCTGGGGGCCTTCTCTCTTTTCTGGACACACAAAGTAGATGCCTGCATCATGGTTTTGGACTTGTTCTCTCTGCCCTAAGTGATCTTCTGTGTCTGTATGACTTACATCTTACAGACATTTATCAAAGGTGGATTTCTTTTCTGTCTTACCAAAAATATTCACACTGATACATACATATTCCTCTTCTTTGCTTTACTTTTTGTTTTTAGTCCTACTCACTTTCTGGCTTACACTACTCATTTCTGTCTTCTTTGTTGCTATTTCCTATACTGGAATGCCAGCTCCATGAAAACAAAGGATATTATCTATCTTCTAGCCTGCTGGAACTTCAGCTGTTGGTCCACTGCAAGCACTCAATAAATGTTTGCAGAATAAAACAATAATAATGCCTTCTGAAGAAATAATAGTTAATATTGATTTACTATGAATGCTTAGTAGGCACTGAAACCATATTGAATGCATTACATATATATGGGATATATACTAATAACTACTTATTTTATAGAGGAAGCAATAGACTAGAGGGAGTAAGGTGGGATTAAATAGGATTATAAGGGAGTTTAGTTGATCTAATTTGAGTCACCTGACACCAGAACTTTTGTCCTTTAACTTGCATTTATCTAGGTATGATTTAAAACTTTCATTGATTTATAAATGAGAAGAGCTTTATATAGTTATTGAGACAAACCATTGTATAGAATTATATGTGTTAATCCTATAAGTGAGGTAATAGAGTAAAAACTATTTGCAACTGCAATATATTTACTTTGTTTTAGCAACTAATGCTAGAGCAAAATTTATCATTTTGAAAGAACAGAATTCAATCAAGTTGAGCTTTCTCTTTCAGGAAATGTTATTATGTTACCATTTTCCCCTGAAGGGCCTTAGAACCTGTTTAGTAAAGCAAAAGTAATACAGGACAGAGTAATGACCTTCACTGTATTTAGTGTGATATTAGTTCATTTATAAAGAAGAATTGAAAGAAACATATCTGTTTCTAGATTGGATCCAAATCATGTTTGGCTCATTTTATAATTTTAAAATATGCCAGAATTGATAAATATAGTACAATAAAGAAATTATAGTATCCAAGAACTTTGTATCCTTGTAAATCAGTTGTTTTTTTCAGATTATTATTTCCTAGTACATATGAAAGATATTTATCTCCTCAGGAATAAAGTATTTTTCATTACTCAGAAATAAAGCTCAAGGTGATTTGGATACAACATTATTCTCTTTCAAAGGGTATTGTGCACTTATAGTTCATTTCTTCTGCTGTGACTGGTATCTATGACAGGAAAAGGAATAACACTCAAGAGTAGAAAAAGAAAAATTACTGGAAAACAGAATAGTGATTTAGAGTAATTACTGAGATAGATGCAACCTGGTTATGAGTCTTAACTACCACTTTAAATCACAAAAGTACAGGTAACAAGATGCAAGTCCTATTGGCATTGTTACTTGACTGATATCACTCAAGAAGCAATTTGCTTATACTAGTCATCTGAATTTCAAATAATTCTGAATTATGTTTATGCTAGTAATCTGAATATTCAAATAACCAATTAAGCACCAAGATAAAGTTGGAAATTTTAGGTCAGACCATAGCAATAGAAACTATTCAGTGGCTTGAGGCCAGTAATATACTAATGTTCCTATCAATTTGGAACCATTTCCAAGCATTTCTTGAAATATTTCATAATTTCATGTATATTTCATAATTTCATATAATCTCCAATTTTCCAAGTTGATTGACCTTTTTTTCAGGATAAAAGAATTAAATAATCTGATGTATTGTTGCTCATCAACATCAATTTTTTTTTTCTTTTTTTTTTTTTTATTATTGTTTTTGCCATACATTGTCATGATATCACCATGGGTTTACATATGCTTCCCCTCCGGATCCCCCCTCCCTCCTCCCTCCCTCCCCCCCCGGGAAATCTCGCTGCACCAGCCCCGAGCATCAATCCTGGGCTGGCGATTGATTAGACACATGACAATTAACATGCCTCAATGCCCTTCTCCCATATCATCCCACCCTTACCCTCATCCACAAAGTCCACGAGTCTATTCTATACATCTGCGTTCCTTTTGTTGTCTCCCATGTTGGGTTCTCGTTACTGTCTTTCTAAATTCCATATATATGTGTTAATATACTGTATTTTTGTTTTTGCTTCTGGCTTACTTCACTCTGGATAATGGGCTCCAGTTTCGTCCATCTGAGTAGAATTGCTTCAAATGAATTTTTTTTTAATGCTGAGTAATATTCCATTGTGTATATGTACCACAGCTTTCTTATCCATTCATCAGTTGATGGGCATCTAGGTTGTTTCCATGTCTTAGCTATTGTAAACAATGCAGCGATGAACATTGGGGTACACGTGGCTCTTTCAATTCTGGTTTCCTCGGTGTATATGCCCAGCAGTGGGATTGCCGAGTCATATGGCAGGTCTATTTGCAGCTTTTTAAGGAACCTCCACACTG